>VZRU01009566.1:300549-313853 GCA_013398155.1 Pedionomus torquatus | reverse complement strand
CTTACTTGGATTGTTTTCCTGTGGCTTTGTCACACTTGCTTTAATCTATGAGCACCTTAGGCTGGAAACAGCTGTCAAGGAGCACATGGGATTCTGTGTTGCATGTGCCATAAAGCACAACCCTCAGAGAGTGACCAGTCACCACCAACAGCAGTGCACTCTTTTCCTCCAAAGCACAGTTCATCAGAGAAATAGTGAAGGGAGCTCTTCTTTTGCCAACACCTCCCCCACCCTCCCACCCCACCCTTTCCCCACATAATTTGAANGGGAGGTTTTATTTTAATGTTGGGTGATAATTCCCAAATATTTCAGGTGTGGTTCCCTAGCAGCGCCATTTAATTCTGTTGAAAGGAGAAGAGAATCCCCTATTCTTCAACACAGAAATGGGCCACAAGGTCCTTTCTCATCTCCTGTGGCCATACCGGTGTTTCCTGCCATGTTTTTGTGACTGTTGGTTTACTAACCCAAAAGAAAATAGGACTTCTATTTTTGCTTTTTACTTGGTTAGTTTCATGCCTTGTTAGCAATTCAGAACATGTCAGGGAAGGTTCCAGCGCATAACAGGTTTGGCAACATATGCAGCAAGAATATGTGACTAGGACCAGGCAGGAAGATAGGGAACAGGAACTCTGCAGCAATTACACGTTAACTTTTCTCACTGGATTTCATGTCCTTTGGCTGAAAACTTTCCTTTTTTTCAAATGGTAAAATGAATGCAAACACTGTTCTACAGTAAAGCAGCTCAGCATATACAGGTCTTATTTTCTCTTATTTCCAGATACCTAGTATAGTCTAGAAAGACAACAAATTATCTTCCTGCTTTCATTTAACTATTCTTGATTGATTCATTTCATCTTGAAACTATTTCTTTCTGCTCACTTGCTCTTTCCATGGTAGGTGTTCCACTTGATTCTTCCACCATACTCTAGCAGTAGGATCTTAACTGCCCTCCTGCTTCACTTTTAGTCACAGTCAAGTCCTCTCATTAGCTGTCTGATCCGCATTAGGAGCTCTAACTTATCACAAAAGGAAAAGCCACTGTGGTATTCAACTTAGTAGCATTGCAGTCACAAGGGTGAATTCCTTCAAAAGAGTACATACAGCCAATTTACGTCCTATATACAGTAATGTCTGATTTTTCATCAGCAGAAGTATCACAACATGCAGAGATTCTACACAAGTAGAGAAAGTCCTCTAATAAAACATAGATAATATAGACTAGATCAAGCTCTTTCATTAAACTAAACCAGCTGCAGAAAGTTTTACTAATGCTAATAACACCTCACAGTTTTAAAGCCCCTGCCCTGAGGAGAACTCAGAACAAAAAGATCAGGAAGCTTCTAGCCTTCACTTTCTTTATTTTTTTCTTTTTTTGTTGTTGTTGTTCTTTTCTTTTTTTTTTTTTTTTTTTTTTTTGTGAGAATGTGAGAAAATACTAAACAAGTGATGTAATAGAATTTAAAAGGCTGTAAAAGGAGATAAAATACCTCATGTTTCAAAGTCTTGGTAAATGCTTGTTATTTTTCCGTCCTTCTCATATCAGAAAAGGAGGTGCTACTTTGTTAATTTTAAATATTTAGGAACTTTTGGTGTGCACGCAGCCCTGGAAACATTTCTTGATTAAAAGTGACTCCCCACTTTCAGAAATGAGATATCCATTAGTTCTGCACAAGACAACAGACATCTCTGATTCAGTCTCTGTAGACTTACGCTTTTCATATCTCTCTAATACAGTCAAGGAACCAGTAGCAGCAGTAGAAGGTCTCCATGTAGTATCAGTCCTCCTATGATTACATCTCAACCCTCAACCCTGAGAAAAGCCACTGCAGGTACAAGACAGCCATGCCAAAAGAACCCACCATACAGCAACTACACACATAATAACTTTCAACCATTGTCCTGTAAGAATTGGAATGAGCTGGAAGATAAAAGGAGATTGCCAGTTCCATAGGTGTAACTTCCTTGGGGTTTTGCTTTCTCCTGCTCAAGACATCATACTGACCAGAAACCATAGATTTCAACCTATGGTCATGGCTATCATGACCATATCATGATGTCAACTCAGCTGCCCCATGACATTTGTAGATACAATGTAATCATGCTCCTGAACAGAAAAATCAAAGTCATATTTCACAAAAGTGACTAAGCAGAACCTGGAGAGACAAAAGGAGGGGAAGACAAGACAGGAGAAGGTGATTCAGTAGCACTTTGTCCCCAGCACTTGCTCAGACTCTCAGAAATTGCTTCAGGACAAGGTTATAGGGAAGAACAGCCTTAGTGATTACAGAGAGATTAATGGTTCCATGGTATATACGTCACAAGCCCTTGGGAATAAAGCAAGCTCCTCTGCATACCGAGCTGATAAGTGAGCTTACTGTAGGTACCAAGTTAATTAGTAGCAGTCTGGGCAGGAGGTAGAGTAGATAGTGAGATGAAAGAGGGGAAAGGTGAAATGCTTCCTAGAGACTAAACAAAGAATGAAGATCAACAATGTGATACTGGAAGACATGAAGAACCAAAAAGGAAATCTTTGGTCTTAGCTAAAGAAATCTCCTGTTCAGTGAAGTCTGGTCCCCACAGCATGACTGAACAACAGAGAATAGAAAGCTTGTTATAAAAACCATTTCTACTGCACATGAAAGGGAGGCAGTTTAGGATGGCAGTATAAATGCCCTTGTTTACTCTCCCTGACTTCTACCCCTAGTTTTACAAACACTGCACAGTGATATCTCTCAGGCCTTTCCCAAGCCCCTCTGCCTTTTCTGAACCTTGCCATCACCAAAACCTTCCTGATGCAGCTACATGATCAATTTTTCCTTTGCTATGGACCCCCACACACTGTAACCAATGACAGTCTGAACCAGACTATAGAAAGTATCAAAATGACAGACTGACAAAAATTTCAGAAGTCCTTCAGAAATGCCAAAAGGCTTCATGGTGAAGCACTGTGTTGCTAGAAATCATATTGCAAATCTTAGTTCACAGAAGTGCATCCTACTCCGTATCCTTTGATCCACAAAGCAGGGAGTACTACATCCATCAACAGGTTGAACGAATGCATTCACAGCTGCATGGCAGAGTATCACTCTTGCAAAAGCATAAAGAACATTCCTAAAGATTCAGCTCAGTCATCCATGCAACTCCATGGGCAAAATATACAGGAGTTACTGAACTTTGAACTTCAACTGAAGTAACACAAGCAACGACTAATGCAGCAGAGACATCTGCTACTTTTAGTCTTTTTCATCCTGGTATTTCAATAACTATGCCTGTAAATATTTTTAAAAACAGTCCACCAATTAAAGGCATTATACAAATTTTCAACAAAAGCTTTCTATCTATGCACAAATCAAATACAATCTTCCCAATCAAGGTAGTTTCCCATCAAATATTGAAGATTTTTTTCACCTTCTGACATTCTCCAAACTTAGCAAAAAGGTCTAGCCTTGAAACAGTTTTTATGTGCATACTCCTCACAGGAGAATGTGCAGATGAGTGAAGTGCCTCAGCTCCCTCTACATAACTTAGAGAAGGATAAGCATCTTCTTCGTGTATTTACATAGGGGTTTCAGATGTTTGCGGGATTTGACAACAGTCAGTGTATGTGCCAGAGCCGGGAGTTGCCTCAAGGCATCAGGCTGAGCTAGAAATCCTTGATAAAGCTAATAGGATTTGCTGAGGACAAGATGGCTTTTATATTCTACACCTTTATGTAGGGCTTGCTCAGTCAAAGAAGGAAGAACTTCCTCCTGCTCCAATGGTTTGGGCTGTCGATCAATCAGCACCCACTGCAGCCCTGGAAGTTACTCTCACTCTCCCTTCCTTCCTCCCCACCTCTCTACCTATGCATTCCCATTGCTCCACTCAAATAAGGATCTAGTGGTTGAACAATGCTTTGGTGACCAGATTCAGCCCACTAACCCTGGAAAAATGTAAATACTTTCTCACTAGCTGAGACAGCTCAGCTGGCTCAATGAGAGACCAGCTGAGTACTAGAATCACTGCCATGAGGACAGAGGGAGATGGAGAAGATGCAGGAAGGAGAAAGTACTGACATATTCCACAGCAATTCTCTATTAAGTTTGTCCAGCTGCCTCATCAAATCACACTTTCACTCGCTACTTCAAAAAGTAGAATCGTTTTCTTTGAAAATTCACTGCTATAATTCTTGTAGTAATGATGCTATTTTATTACAAAAGCTCAGTAAGCAGAACACTTAGCCAAAGTCTATAGCATATTTTAATTTCCTCCTCAACCCAGCAGGATATAAATCTTCTATTTCTAAGGAACAATTCTAACAAGCACCATTTACACTGGTTAGAAGGAAGTTGCTGTTAGCACCAAAGCATCCAGATTCCACCATGAGTCAGTCTCTGTGCAGAGAGGCTGTAAAAACAGTTCTTTCAAATCTTCCTTAGCAGTCAAGGTGTACTTAACACTATGCAACCTTGAAATGGAAAGAGATGTAAGAAACAGATCAGTTTTTTATTTAATGATAGTCTTGCAAAATGACATACTACACACCAGAAGCCTGACTTCCTGCCCTTTACATGCATGTTAAGTCTGCCATCTTCAAAGGAATTCTCCTGAAAGTGAAGGATGGATAACAATCAGAACTGAAGGTCCTTTATCTTTCAACAGCCAGAAAGGCAATTATAAGTGAAAAATATTTGAGACATAGAACCATTGACAAGACTAGGCAGGAAGGGCAGATCATCTGATCTAACCTCCTACTGAAAGCAGACCCTTAAACTCGTCTACTTTTCAAATATTTCCAGCCAAGATGATTCCTCCACACCTCTTTGTAACTACATACTAGACATTGGAAAACTGTGAGTAGACACCACCTGCCCAAGGTTTCTCTTCTCCAGGCTGTACAAACCTAGTTTCTTGAGTTGTCAAAGTTCTCCATACCTCAACCCTCCAACCCTCATCTTGTTGGCAATTCACCAGATCATACCCAATTTTTCAATTTCTCTCTTAAACTGGGGGGACCGAAGCTGTCCACAATGTTCAAGGTGTGTCCTAACAAGTACTGAGTAGAGTAGAACAATCACTGCCCTTGATCTGTTGACTACACTGTTATTGATGCAGCCCAGGACACGGTTTGCCTTCATTGCTTCAAGGGCACACTGCTGACTCCTGTTGAGCTTGCCATTCGTTGTGGCCACCAGGTCTATTTCTGCAGAGCTGCATCGCAGTCAGACCCCACCCTCGGGGTACTGCTGCTTGGGATTATTCTGTCCATGCATAAACTTCACATTTATCTTTGTTAAACCTCACACCATTCTTGTTGGCACAGTCTTCCAACCTGAATACTATCTATAAATATTTAGCAGTAGGACACCTTTCTATTACAAACTTGAGCTGCAGCCAGCTCCTGGGGGTAATTCACGCTATAGTGTTTGAGAACTTTCAGTGATGTAAGCATTGATGAGTTATTCAATGGGCAATTAAGAGAAATTTCAGGATCAATAGCCCTTGCTCTTATGGGAGATTTCAACTTGCCAGACACCAACTGGGAATATCACACTGCCATGACAAGTAGGTCTTGCAAATTCTTGAAGTCAGTAGGTGATAACTTCTTGTCACAGGTAGTCAGTAAGCCATCTAGGAAATACGCTTTCCTAGATTTGCTGTTTGTGAATAGAGAAGGACTTGTCAGGAATGTGATAGGAGGTGGCTGTCTTGGCTTCAGCGAGTTTAAAATGGTTGAATATAAAATCTTCAGTGTAATAAGAAAGAGGAGAACGGAGTTGTTACCCTGGACTTCATAAGAGCAAACCTGAAGGTATTCAGGGAGCTACATAGCAGAGTGGCCTGGGAAATAGCTTTTGAGGGCTTATGAGTCCACAAATGCTGGTCCTTAAGAACCACCTTTTATAAGTACAGGAGCATGCAATTTCACTGTGTTGTAAGTCAAGCAAGTGGGGCAGGAGACCATCTTGGCTGGATTGGGAACTCCTCATGGAGCTCAAGAAGAAAAAGGAATTTTATGATCTCTGGAAGTGAGGTCAGGTCTTGCAGGAAGGTTATAGAACTGTGGGTCGTATATGCAGGGGAAAGACACAAAAGGCCAAATCTCAATTACAGTTGAAACTGGCCAGTGCTGTTTCAGAAGGGCCTTTTCAAGTATCTTAATAGTAAGAGGTCTATAGAAAATATTGGACCGATATCTGCTCAAGAAGTTTATCTAATAGGGATGAAGAAGAAGAAGTGGCATTGAGCAGTTTTTACCTCAGTCTGTAATAATACTGATAGACCTCATGCTGCCTGGTCCCCTGAGTCAAAGGACCGTAAGTGTACAAACATGGAGCTTCTACTTGTGAACACTGAAATTGGAAGAGACCAGCTATATCAGCTGAATGTTCATAATGTTCCATGGGGTCTGATGGGATTCCTCCCAGAGCACTGAAGGAGCTAGCAGATGTTACAGCAGAACGATCATCTACCAAAGCTCTTGGCAGTTTAGGGAGGTCCCTACTGACTGGAAGCTAGCCAACGTTATACAAACGTTCCCTACAAAAAGGGAATGAGGGAAGACCCAGGAAAATACAGACCTGTTAGTCTAACATCAGTGCCTGGAAAAAATATGAAGGTTATACTGGATACTACTGAAAGACTAATGCAATCATAAGGCACAGTCAATATAGGTTCACAAAGGGAAATTCCCATCTAGCTAATTCGATATCCTTCTATGATAAGGTCACCCGCCTTATCATAGATAGGTGTGGATCTCATCTCCTTGGGATCCAGTGACCGGATGTGTGGGAATGGTTTAAAGCTGCGTCTGGACATTAGGAAGTATTTCTTTACCGAAATAATGGTCAAACACTGCAACAGGCTTCCTAGAGAGCTGGTTGATACCCCATGTCTGACAGTGTTCAAGAGGCATTTGGACAATGCCCTTAATTACATGATTTAACTTGGTCAGCCCTGAACTGGTCAGACAGTTGGACTAGGTGATCGTCATAGGTCCCTTCCAAATGAAATAGCCTATTCTATTCTATTCTATTCTATTCTATTCTATTCTATTCTATTCTATTCTATTCTATTCTATTCTATTCTATTCTATTCTATTTTCAGACACAAAATAAAAGTTCAGATGAACTTGTACTTCATGAAGTAATTCAGTACATGTCGTGTTGCTTATCAGTACTCCTTACTCCCAGATACAGGGAGCAAAAGGGATTTTAACTCAGCCCCTTGAAAAAAAATAACCCATTGCCTCCTTTTTTTCCTTTTGTTTGTAAAATCAAAGAGGGCATAAAACAATGTCCGGTAAACAGCACCCAATCAAGATAGAAAAAAGTGTAGATTTACATTTTACAGAACTCATAAATAGATTTATGTGTGGGGCATGTGATGTGGGCTGGGCCGCCAGTCCTTCCTGCTCTGTGAGACAGAGATCAAGATTCCACTGCTACGTGAGGGGAGAACATTATTTTCAGGGCAGTTTCCCTCACTGAAGTAAATCAGACCAAACAGATCTGCCACAGGTAAGCACTCCCCCACTGCTCACTCCGCCCTCTTTCCTAATGAGTTTCCTGCTTTTGTGGGACAGACCTAGAAGAGCTGCGAAAGAGTAGAAGGTATGTGACCGTCTAGAAATTGCTTTGGATTCAGAACCTGGGAAAATGAGGTTCTAGTTTCCCACGCAAAACTCGGACAACAGGATCTTCCCATCGTTTGGTACCTTCTCATATTCACTAGCTACTGGCTTTTTGTTTCAAGAGAAATCTTCGTTATCGCCCTACAAGAAAACTCAAAAGGAGGAAGGGAGAGTTTTCACTGGTATCTCATCCTCAGCTCAGACGGGGAAGGAGCAGGGACAAAAGATCTTGCACATTTTTTCCTGTGATGAAGAGAAAAGTTAAAACATGACTGTTCCTACCTACCAAAACTTCTTTCTGGTAAGTACACACAGCAAGCTGGCAGTATAAAAGGTAACAAGATAATCTGTTCAGAAAGAGCGTGTTTCTTTTTCTGACATTTGTAAACATAAATTCATCTATTTTTGCTGTAACTAGGAAACACATTTAGTGTGCAAAAGCACGCAATGTAACATGGAACTGTATAAAACTGCATATATGTTTGGAGATGCATATTCATAAAAAATATGCCCATTGTGTCACGTACTTTTCCTGCAAAGGGGTCTTCATCAAAACAGTGTGATGTATGTAGGTTAGTGTAATATGTGCAGGACGGCTATTTATGGCATTTCTTGAATACCATGGATCCCTGGTATTCAGTCCATATTGAGTGCACACAGTGACAATCTCTTTCGGGCACAGTGCTGTCTCTTTCGTGGAGACAGGCTTTGGAAGGGGGGAGAGGAGGGGCTCTCATGTTTGAAAATGGTGCAAAGAAGCCCATCAACAGAAAAAGAACTGAGGATGTAGGCAGATATTCAAACACATACTACATTTGCAAAACCAGGTATCTAGAACCAAACGAAATGCTATTGCTATAATGCTACACTGAAGTTAGACGCTTGATTTACTGGGGCAGACAGCCCCATTAATAAGGCTAGGTTTCTTCCAGTATCTGAACTATTATCTGAACCTTCATTATGCAATGTACAAATGTCCTAGAATTAACCTTTAAAGTTCTTCTACTTTTCACTTTCACAGTAACCTCAAATCTGCCTCCTAGACTGCTCTAATTTCTATTAAGAAGCTAGACCCTTTTAGATAACCCTGGCAATAAGTGCCGATGGTCTATTTATGCATTTTATGTCTTGCAACTGTGTGTCCAAGCATCTCTATTATTCAATATGCATTCACACAGGAAATTCTAGTACATTTACATCTGCATCTATTTATACATAGATTTCCAAGGCTTATGACATATGTGCATAGCTGCCTGTTCTCATGACAGCATGTACTCGAGTATCTTATGTTCTTATTTTGGTCAGGATACTGATAATAGTGTTTGTACGCTCACGTTTCGTGCTAAAAAACCTGCTCTGTCTTCCACAGATGTCTGTCCCCTTAACTGCTCATCTGTTCTCAACTGTCTGCTACCACCATCTGTGTCACCATGCTGTTAGAGACACACTGGAAAAACATCCGCCAAACCCTGCTGCTTCTTTTTACCGCCGCTCTTCTCATCGGGGTCACCATGCTGGCCATTTCATCTAACATCAATCCAGTAGGCTATTTCTTCCTAGGGGTAGGGGGAGTGTGCCTGGTCGGCTATTTGCTGAGTGTGTTTGTTGAGTGTTACCTGAAGAATCGGCACCAACATGACGCAAATGAGACACATTCAAACAGCCAAAGTCAAGCAGGGTAAGCAGCAACCTGATTATTCCTCTTACTTTTAATGCACTCTCCTCAGATATGGCCACTTTACATATTGTTTTGCTGCCCTTCCCCTAGGGCACCTAACACAGACTCCATTCCAAAATACAAAAGTTCTTTTTAGGTTGTTTTTCTTCATTCTTCAGGTAGAGGCTGCAAATGTCTATGCCACGCATGTCCTGTATCTTGTTCAATATATGTATGATTTCCACGGTTAAACAGATCCAGGCCCAGTTTTACTTTTCTTTGAGTAATCAAGTCTTGCCAAACAATGAGTCAGACAAGGAAAAAAAAAAAATGCTGAAGCAGTTCTGAATCTTAGCCGGGTTTAGCTCTATAAATGTTATCTCCACAGCAACTGTTCCTTGGCAAACTTTTAGAAAAAAACCTGCAACTGGGTGTGTTTCCAGTCTTAAAAACCTAACTTGACACTAAGAAGCCCTGATTTTATGACACTCCCACAAACTCCCACATCTTTTTTGGTTTCATGCATGTTTGCAGGTTCTCAGGATCAGCTAATTCAACCCCAATTTGCCTACTGTGGTTGAAGAGTTTAGTTTCATTTGTATCTTTGCTTCTTTGTATAATTTAGATTATCATTATCCACAGGGAGTTGTAGGAGTGCAAAAATGTTATTCTGTGTTTATTTTTAGAAAGACTACAGAAAAAGAAGTCTATATTTGGCTTTGCTAGTTTGCAGGCATGCTAGAAGAAAATCAGTATCTGTTTATTTAAAAATATGATGGAAAAAAGGAAAGTGTTTCTAAAGTAATGTTATTCCCTCAGATATTGTTTTTAGCACACAATACATAGTCCTTGTTTAAACTAAATGAAAACATCTACTTTTCCCCACTTCTTAAAAATATGTAATGACTTAATGTATTAAAAAAGTAAGGTCCTGTTCTATTCTGAGAAATAATTAGTAGACCATAATTCTCAGTAATACATTTTAATTGGCAGGAGACTTTAAATGAGGGACATCATCCTTACAGGTCCCTTGCAACTTGAGATGTTCCATGATTCTGTGATTAAAGCTAAGCCTACTACACTGAAACCCAGCGTAGGGGTTTTTGGGGGCTTATTCTGAGGAGTGTGGGAAAATGGTCAAATAAGCCATTCTCCAGACCAGCAAGCAAGAAATTACAACAGCTGAGCAAGTGAACTCATTCAGTGGTAGAATATCACATACAATAGTACCACGTGAGATAACCTGTCTCAAGTCACCTCTATTGATTGTAGCCCATAGCACATTATCCAGACTATCTGCCTATGCATAAACTAAGCTGTAAATTAACAGGTATAACTGCCATCCCTCTCTCTGTGTATAGGGTGAACGCTGCCTATGAAGCGCCCACCTACGAGGAGGTCATGACCACATCAGTTCCAGCAATATGGACGATTGCATCCAACCCAGGCTTAGTGCCCTCACCACTGAATGAGCCACCACCTTACAATGTAGTCATTGAATCATCCGCCCAAGAGGAGATTATGGTGGATGCTCTCAGGGTGTCAGTGGTGTCAGACACAATGCACATCTCTGAGACGAACACGGGCTCCAGGATGCAGTTGCAGCTGGTGCTGCCTCCAAGACTGCAGCGGATTGTTTCGGACATCCATGAAGTGAAAGGTACTGAAGACCGGCTTGAGCCCCTGGAGCCACTCACTCCACCACCTGCTTATGAGAGTGCCATCAATGATGAGGTCTTTGAAGATGCTTTCCAGCCCTCTGTATGATGATTAATTTCACCCTCTATGAACGCAGAAACAAACTGTCATCCCAATACAGGGTGTTCCTGGAGGGAAGGTGAGAGCTGTGATTTTTCACACCTGATGCTGTAAAAGTTTGCCTCACCATCCTTTGAACCAGAGCTGAACTACAGACACAGCTTCTCATCTCACTGGAATTTTTTGCCCAAAATACAAACCAACGCAACACCACAATGCTTTGTCTTGGCAGATATGTAAAACCACTGTAAGGAAAGCTGTGTTACATACTCAAACTGGAGAGATGCCTTTATGAGAGAGGAAAGCGAATCACGAGAATAGACAAGGTTTCCAAAGGAAGTCTGTAAAAGGACTGTAGGATGCAGCCAGGAGAAGCTGCCTCAGAAAGGAGAGGAGTAGAAGCAGCACTAAGTAGGTTCTGCCTGTGCCCTAAAAACAGCCGTATTGCTGAGTGCTCTGTGATCATCAGCCACCCTAAAATCCCTTGTAAGCAACTCAAGTTGCAGTTCCCCAAGCTATGCTCTGCAGCAACATAAATTTATGGTCTGCGCTGTTTGTTACTACCCTTTTGCTGTATTTGCTCCACGTCCTCAGCCGTGCTGCATCAAAGTGTGTCTTCATCTGGAAGCCAGCACCACCCAATACACATCACTTGGGGGTTGAGAAGCTGACATCAAGCATGGCACTGTGAAATGACTCCTGTTGTTCACAAGGTTCTCATCCCACACAGCCTGCAGCGGTGGGCAAGGAGATAATTGCAGTTCTTCTCCCGCAAGAAAGGCCATCAGTGGGATACTCACATACATATCCTCTGGCAGCTCTACAGGAGGGTGTATTACTCTGCTGTACTACAGCCCCAAAGAGATCACTTGAGATACTTTATTGTCATCATGGCAAGCATTTGCACAGAAAGGTCAACACTCCTCCAGTTCTCCATAACGATGCTGAGGACTGGGGGTTCTGTATGGACTCTGGAAAGGACTGGTTTATCTGCTGAGGCCACGGCTGCAGCAGAGAACACCTGAGAAGAACAGTCCCAAGGCACAGGTGGTTTCCATCAAGATGGCTTTCGGTTGGAGCTATGTACTAACTCTCACTGATCAATCATGCCATGTGGTCTTTTAAAATGGATGAGTTAAACCGATGGGCTCTGTAGCATTAAAGTGGTCTGCAGTATGCAGAGAGACATTCACGTCTGGCAAATATCCAAATAAAAAAAGCAATACAGCGGTCCGAATATCCTGTGAAGGAGAGCCGCAATTATCACCACAGTGTTGTGTCATACAGCCACATCATTTTTAATTCATCTGAGGAACCATCAAACCATAGGCTATAAGCAAATAAATTATTTCTTATTGTTTGATTCTTTAGAGTTCAAAGAAAAAATTCCAAACCTTTTATGTTGTTTATAAATAAACAGGACAGCATTAAAAATACCTGGTAGCATCATTTGTTTTTGTTCCCAAAAGAAACACTCCACAAAGCCATCCATTTGCTTGCATTCTGCTTATCTGATATTTTCAACTTGGAAAAAGGAGAGGAGTTCCATTTCTCAATCTACAGCTGAATCACTTTAATACAATAAAAGTATTATAGGAGATAAACTTGCTGACAGAGTCAGTATAATTTTTCTTTTTTTTTTAAAGCAAATAACTCCTTTAATTTCCCTACCTGTATCTTCAAACACAAAAGAACTACAATAAAAAGTACTGCAGGTGTACCACACAGGAACAGAAATTTAGGGTTTAAGCTGGGCAACTCAGGACCTATACAAGTGTTCCAAATTGCCCAAGAGTCTGGAAGAAATTCAGGTAATCAGCACAGATAAAAAACAGCCAAAGCAGAGACAAAAAACATCACCAGCTACAATCACTATAACTGTCTTCACATCCATAAGGGTAATTCAAGCCTTGGGACTTGTGTTGTTTTAGCACATCAGTCTCCTGTGCACCAAGGAACAGCTCTCTGAATTTTTGCATGGCAAGCGCTGTACATTTGCTTCTGCTAGAAGGATACTGACTTTTCCCTTCATATTTGCCACACCCTCTGCATGCTGTACGTGCTCCCTTTCTTCCATCCACTTAACATTACTCGAGCCCTCTTATGACCCCGGCTGATTTCAGCTGAAACATTTTGGGCCGCTTTTGACAGAATCATAGAATGGTTAGAGTTGGAAGGGACCTTGAAGATCATCGAGTTCCAACCCCCCTGCCATGGGCAGGGACACCTCCCACAAGAGCAGGTTGCTCAAAGCCCCATCCAGCCTGGCCTAGAACA
>VZRU01009566.1:251498-298824 GCA_013398155.1 Pedionomus torquatus | reverse complement strand
CACAAGAAGTTGGGGGGGGACACAGCCAGGACAGCTGACCTCAACTGGCAAAAGAGATAGTCCATACCATATGATGTTGTATAGTACATCATACATGTATGGTAAAAAAAAAAAAAAGGCTGGGGGAAGAAGAAAGAAGGAGGGACGTTCTGAGTTATGGTGTTTGTCTTGCCAAGTAACCGTTACGCGTGATGGAGCTCTGCTTTCCTGGAGGTGGCTGAACACCTGCCTGCTAATAGGAAGTGGTGAATGAATTCCTTCTTTTTCACAGTTTACATGCACAGCTCCTGCGTTACTTATTAGACTGTCTTTATCTCAACCCATGAGTTTTTTCACTTTTACCTTTTCAATTCCCTTGCCATCCTGCTGGGGAGGGAGTGACTAAGCAGCTGTGTGGTGCTTAGCAGCCCATGAGGGTTTATAAAAAAAAAAAAGACACTGCAGAAGTGAGTGGTTAGTAAGGATGTTCAGTTGCCAGCCTGCAGTCAGTCACAGGAGGGGGAGAAGAGGAGGAAAAAGAAAGCCCTCTCAAAGGTAGGATAATGCCAGAGATAATAGTCTTTTTGGGGAAAATATTGCTGCAGTTAAGTGAGACAGAAGGTAAGAAGACTAAGAGAATCTTCCTCTCTGGATATAATTGTGTAAAAGAAGATGCAACAATCCTTAGTAATGGATTATCAGTAAGTAGAAAGGTGTTATGGTGGATAAGTCAGGTAAATAGTAATAGCTTAGAGGAAATATTGTGCCTAACACAGCATACGCACGTAACTAAGAGCTTAAATGTATATAAATAGCAATAGCGGCCTGAGCAAGATAACAGTGTGACTTGAGCTACTGTTGCAGGGTACGTGCTGTAGATAAACAAGAAGTACCATATATTAGAAAAACATTGCTTGAGTCAAAACCAGCTTGTCTTACCATTAATTTTTCTAAAGTAGCTCTGTGAATTTGTAATAGTCATCAATTCTGGCTCAAACGTGAACAAAGGTTTTAGGAGTACTGTTAGGTAGCTTGTTCTTGAAAATGTATTGTGACACTAATGATGAGGTACCTTGGTGGAAATAGGAGGAGGCAAAAGCTACTGTGCCTGGTGATAGAGGGGAGATATTCTTGGATGTTGTAACTTGAGTGGTTCTATATAGAATCATAGAATGGGTTGGGTTGAAAGGGACCTTTAAAGGTCATCTACTCTGACACTCCCTCTGCAGTAAGCATATATCTTCCTGCTCCCCAAGAAGTCAGGAAATCAAGATGATCTGGATCATTTGTGATAGAGCCATGGAATCAGAATGGTTCGAGTTCAAAGGGACTTTAAACCCCGCTGTCATAGGCAACACCTTCCACTAGACCAGGTTACTCAAAGCCCCATCCAGGCTGACCTTCAACGCTCCCAGGGATGAGGTTTCCACAGATTCTCTGGGCAACGTGTTCCAGTGTCTCATCACCCTCACAGTAAAGAATTTCTTCATAATATCTAGTGTAAATCTACTCTCTTCCAGTTTTAAACTGTTACCCTCATCCTGTTNACTGTTAGGTAGCTTGTTCTTGAAAATGTATTGTGACACTAATGATGAGGTACCTTGGTGGAAATAGGAGGCAAAAGCTACTGTGCCTGGTGATAGAGGGGAGATATTCTTGGATGTTGTAACTTGAGTGGTTCTATATAGAATCATAGAATGAGTTGGGTTGAAAGGGAACTTTAAAGGTCATCTACTCTGACACTCCCTCTGCAGTAAGCGTATATCTTCCTGCTCCCCAAAAAGTCAGGAAATCAAGATGATCTGGATCATTTATAATAGAGCCATGGAATCAGAATGGTTCGCTTTCAATGTGACCTTAAACCCCACTGTCATAGGCAACACCTTCCACTAGACCAGGTTACTCAAAGCCCCATCCAGCCTGACCTTCAACACTCCCAGGGATGAGGCTTCCACAGTTTCTCTGGGCAACGTGTTCCAGTGTCTCATCACCCTCACAGTAAAGAATTTCTTCATAATATCTAGTGTCAATCTACTCTCTTAGAGTTTTAAACTGTTACCCTCATCCTGTTGCTACACTTGCTGATAAAGAGTTGTCCCCCCGCCATCGCTCCTATAGGCTACATTCAGGTACTAGAAGGCTTTTATAAGATCTCCCCACAGCCTTCCCTTCTCCAGGCTGAACAACCCCAGATCTTTCAGCCTGTCTGTATAGGAGAGGTGCTCCAGCCCTCTGATTGTTTTTGTTGTCCTCTGCTGGATCCATTCCAGTGGGTCCATGCAATGAAGGAAGGCTGAAATTTCCTCAAGTGTGAGGTGCTAAACCAGTACTGAAACTTCACTGCAAGTAAGAAAAAAGTGTGGAGGGGAGGAGATCGCAGGAAGAGCCACTGAAAATGAAGGTGGTTGAACTGGATGAAGAGCTCGTAAGGAATGTGAAGAGTAAGTAAAGAGTTCATAGGTGTACACTGGAGAAGAATTAATAAATTGGAGTAGCTTCCTTTGATGTTTCAAATGAGGAGTGAAAGTAGGAACTGACAGGAATTAATTTAAATTGTGTCATTCAGAAAGATACTAAACAATTCAAGGTTTTTTCCAATCATTTAGACTTTTAAGAAATAATAAAAAATACTGTAAAAAAATACTGTGTTTACTGTGTAGAATGATGTAACTATGAAGATGATGTAAATATATTATCTAGGTGAAGGCCCAGAAGAGAGGACTTTCAAACACAGAGCAAAAATACTAGTGGAAATAAAGAGGTACAGTGGAAACAGCCATTTTTAAGATGAAGTCCAAAATCCGCTTCAGTAACACCTTCCTGTCAGAGCATCTGATGTTCTTTCAGAGCTCTGGGATGGGCCTTCAAAATTGCAGATATGATAGCAAGAGTTTTCTCTTACTACTTAAACATGTTGAATATTCTACTGTAATCAAAGACAATGAGATTGTGTAGATACAGAGATTTCAATGACCTGTGTCTACCCATAGACAGTAACAAAGGGAACACTGGCTTTGACAAATTGACATAAATTTGATTAGGATGTTTTTCAAGTATATATGCTCTCTCTACAGATTCTGTGTGTATATTCAGGCTCAGTAAGAAGACTAATACCATGGATTTTAACAGGAATTCAGAGTAAACAGTTCCTGGTATACAGATTATCAATCACATCTGTGAGGGTACAAAACTAAATTAAGGATGTATTAGAAAATAAAATGAAAGAAGTGTGTCTTATGAAAGCTTTTACTTATGAATGTTTGCTGAACATTAGTATAACCTAAATGTAGTGCTGATGTGGAAGTTACATGACAAGGTACAGCACTTTGGGTATTTAAGGAAGTGTTAAGGAAGGGCTCTGTCAAAAGCGTAGTGTTCTACATACGAAGTACAGAACATGAGCATTATGGAAGTTTCTTAACTTTTCAATAAAACTTAAGATCCAATTCTTGATATCAGCTTGTGTTCTTAATTATGATCATAGCTTAGAGTCATAGACTCTGAAGAAATATAAAGTGAAGGACATGAATGATCCTGAGCTTGTCATAAACAGCTGCAGGAAGAAACTTTACAATAAGGTACTTTAAAATATCAGCTGTCAGTTTACTTTATTAGATAACATAAAATTCAGTGGGCTTACAGCAAGATACAAGTATATGAAGCTGGTTATCTTCTATGGGCTAATGGAAAAGTGTTACCAGGAGCAAGGGGCAAGTGTTTTCATACTTCTGGTGAGATGATTGTGTTCACTTCTAGTCAACAGTGCTGTGAAAGTTGAGGTTTCTGTGGGAATAGGAAAGAGGAGTCGCATTGTCAAGAGGAAGAGGTCACTTACGAGGAGGCTGAAAGAAAGAGGCTTGTTTACTGTAGCAAATGGAGACCAATGTATAGAAAGAAGTTTGATAAGCAAGGGAAAGGACAGAAGAACACTGGAGTCAAGGAACAACGTTGATACAAAAATAAAGGCTGTTAGTCATGAATGAATAAAGCTCTGAAATTTCAGAATAGGTTCATAAGCATCGGATCAACATGATTTAGCAGTGTTCTTGATAAATTTTATGAAAGACAGCAGAGGAGGGTTTTTTTCTAATTTTTCCTGTGATTGCAAATGTAGTGTTAAGCCTTGATAATGTGTAACTCACCAACCATTTCTTATCATCCACCAAAGGAAGATATCCTGTATCTACGTGGTAATTCACAAAATATAGGGTTAATTGCATAGAGTTGATGCAATTTATTTTGGATACCAAATATTTTAGTATGTGATGTTTTGATGTGTTTTAGGTCTCACAAAGAAGACTGTTTTATAATTTATAGTTTGTTGGCAAATACTCAGCTAAAACTTCCCGAGAATGTCTTACAGATGTACAAATTTCATTTTTGGTAGTAGTATATGAGAAAAAGCAACAATGTATTGCTTTTTTGGTCTGAAAGTTACAGTCTGTACATACGTAGTATCTTTGAGAATTGATTTGCATATTGGTGCGTGAGGCCATAAGCCATTGGGCAGTAGTGGAAACATGTTCTAGACTTTGTGTATTGAATGAAGGGAAATAGATGCTATTCCAAAAGTGACTGGAAGTGGAAGTTTAGCGAGAAGAATAATTACTCAGTGTGGTAGAAGTTAAGAAGGGAAGAGTATTACTGTGTGTGGTAATGTATGAATTGTTGGCTGGCTGGATTGTTGTGTACTGTCCCCTTTGAGCTATAGGAACAGAGTAGGAGGGAAATCAGCTAGGAAAAGCTATAAAAATGGATCTAGCACAGCTAAGCATAGTGATGAAACATTTACATGGAGTAAAATAAGTAGTTGTTGTTCTGAAGATTCATTGAAAATTAATTATGTTGAGGTGTTACTTTGAGTGTGGATTTTATTTTTTTCCTCTGGATCTAGGCCAAGCCTGGGAGCTTCAGCCAAAACGTGGAATTCCTCAATTTGCTGCCTAAGAGAGGCCCTAATGCCTTCTCAGCCTTCTGTGAAGCTCTACGAGAAACCAAACAGCAACATCTGGAGGCAGTGATCTTGAAGACAACATCCAACGTGAGCCATGGGATTGCAAGGGTACAACAACTTTTTGAAAGCATAAAAAGGATAGATTGCATTTCAGATTGGGTTAGGATACAAAGTGATCTTTTTCAAATGGGGAAGAAATTGTTTATGAAGGACAGGATGGGTTTTCATTGCAAATTGAAACTTGTAGCAGCTGTAGTAACCAGAGGAGGAGGGAGTTGGGAAGAAGAGGATTTTCACACAGAATCACAGGATTATAGAGATTGGAAGGGACCTCTGAAGGTCATCTGGTCCAGCCCCCCTGCTCAAGTATAGTCACCTGCAGCAGGTTGTCCAGGGTCACGTCTTTTGAATGTATCCAAGGACTTAGAGACTCCAGCCTCGCTGATCAACCTCCTCCAGTGCTGTCACCCACCTTACAGTAAAAAAAGTATTTCCTGATGTTCAGGGGAAACGTACTGTGTTCCATTTCATGCCCACTGCCGCTTGTCCTGTCACTAGACACCAGTGAAAAGAGCCCAGCTCCATCCTCTTTACACCACCCCTTCAGGTTTTTACAGTCTCATCTCCCTCAAACTTTGCTCAAAGGAGAGATGCTCCAATCCCTTCATCTTTGTGGCTTTTTGCCGGGCTCTTTCTAATATGTCTGTATCTCCCTTGTACAGCAGAGCCTAGGACTGGACACAGGACTCCAAGTGCAACTTTGCCAGAGCTGAGTAGAGGTGAAGGATCACCTGCCTTGATCTGATCTGCTGACGACATTACTCCTAATGCAGCCCAGAATACCATTACCCTTCTCTGTGGCAAGGGCATGCTGCTGGCTTGTATCCATCTTGGTGTCCACTAGGACTCCCAGGTCCTTTTCTGCCAAGCTGCTTCCCAGCTGGTGGTCCCCAGTATATATTGGTGCATGGGGTTGTTTCTTCTCAGGCACAGGGCTCTGCGCTTCTTCCCTTTGTTAAACTGCATAAGTTTCCTGGATGTGCTTTTAATGTGTCATTAAGAATCCTAAAGCCGCAAAGAAAATATTTACTCTGAAATCGTACAATTTAGTGTTTAATGATTCTCTGAGTAGAAAGTTACTAAAAGCTGGTCTTGTCTGTTTAGGAGAGAGGGAGTTTCTTTATTTTGTCATTTTTATTTTCCCCTTTTCACTTTAACTACCTGCAGTTGTTAGCATTGAACTAAAGGCAGAATTTAGTAAAGATTCAGTATTGTCAGTGCATTGACAAGGTTGGAAACTCCAAAAAAACGTATTTTATACAAAGGAAGGAAAAAAACTGAGTATTTTTGAACAGAGATGTTCCTTTATTAAAATGTGGGATTTATTAGCCTACTCTTTCTATTGTTTGTTTTCAGTTGTGCTTTTCTGTACACACAATGAAATCTTGAAAGCAAACAAAAAGGTAGGAATCCCTAGACAAATCAATTTTCGGCAAAACCAAGGAGGGTATGATGTACTCGTTGTAAGGTTTCCAGCCTTGGGCTTGAGTAGAAGTGTAGAGATGAGCAAAGAAGGGAAGGAATTTTGCATTGACAGAAAATATCTTGTCACAATGTTTCATTTGAACATGAGCAATAATATTAGTTTTTAAGTCATATTTACATGTACATAAATACATATGTCTTTGTTCCATGATACCTATGGACTTGTACTTTAGAGGAAAAAAAAAGAGCTGTTTTATGCTGCTCTTTTTCATGGACTTATTGCTTGTCTTGTAGCTTGAACACTGTTGTGGATCAAATTTTCCGTTCTCTGCCAGTGAGTCATGTAATTCAAAGAGACCGCGCTGGATTGGTGAGTTGTACATGACACCACAAATACTTGATTGGCTGTCTGGTTAGTTGCTTCTAATTTCTTAATACTCTCTTAATTCAATTCTAGAAATAAGCTTGCTACCACTTTGCTCATCCTGGCAATACAAACTTGCTGTGAATGACTATGTTATGATCATATGCAGGCCACAGAATTGGGCTAGAAAATGAAAGTGTATTAGCATATAGGAAGAGAGAACCCAATCAGTTTCTTGTCAGCATCATTTATCCTTAGAAATATTTTTTGCTAAACTGTATGTCAGTAAAATTTTAGATTATTTTTGGAAGATTTTCTTCTTTAAGAGTTGTAGTAGAGTTTAATTGAAGTAGAGCTGTGAAAAGTTATTAATTTTGGCAGCCTTTCTCAACTTAAACTTATTTGCCAATACAGAAGTCTAAGTACAAGGCCTTATGTAGGTTACGTAGGCCCAACAAATTCATAAATTTCTGTAGCTTCAAGACAGTCAAGTGATGCAAATGAGCTTTTATTTAGCAAGTGTTTGTGACTTAGATTAGGGAACTAGTTGTTGGAATGAATCTTCTTGCTAGTATTTGTTGCTTCTGGGAATATCTCATGTTCCCTAATCACAGCTTTAACTGTGTCCTCATTACTAGGAGCTTTCTCTGGTGTTAGAGAACAAGTAGTAAAATTTTGAAGGCTGCTTTTTTTTTTTTATTTTTTATATTTATTTATCCTAGGATTTAGGATTGGGATTTTGGATTTTTTGAGGGGTGTTTTTGGTTTGGGATTTTTTGGTGGTTTTGGGGTTTGTTGTTTTGTTGGGTTTTTTTTAGAGCATATATTCTTGCATTCAGGAGAGCCACGTCTCTAAAAGCCAAAAAAGAATTTTAAAGGAGATTGTGAATGTTGTTACCTCCCTTTCTTCGGGACAGGGGAGTGTTTGTCTGCAAATGGCAAATAGTTTAGATTATCATTTCCCTTATCTGTTTTTATATAGAGGAGGGGTTTTTCAGAGGCAAATAAATAAAAAAGGACATTGCACTTTATGAAAGCTAGAAACATCTAGTTTGATCGCTTTTGTGTGTGTTCAGCAAAAAATAAATAATTGTATCCAGTGAGCATGGGAGACCTTTAATGAAAGGAAAAACACTGTACTATTTGAATATTTCTAGCACTGGTTTGTAAACCTAACTGTGAAAGGAGTAACATACTGTACAAAAAGACAGAAAGCGCATGGATGTAATTCTAGATGAGAACTTTTTGCACTCTGTAGATACAACCAAATTTACTAGGCCTTAGATAAGACTAACCCATGCAGACGACAAAAAAAAAGTCGCTAATTATAAAAAAAAAATAACATATTATTCCAGTACTTATGTTTTTTCTGCTGTTCTATTGTGTATCTGTAGTCCCTGATCAAGCAAAATTTTTAGAGGTATGAATAGCATAATGCAGTAATATCCCTAAGACCACATACTTCAGAATTTGCAAGTTACTACCTTAATGCAGAGGCTTTATAGTTGGATTTTTTTCAATTGTTATTGATATGTTTGCTTTGCACAGAACCAATTGAACATTCCTTGGATAATGGAGACGGTCCCCCAGTTCCTCCAGTGAAGTACTGCACTCCTGAATTTTATCATGATCATCAGCACTTGGTAAGTACTTGACAGAGGAGATCTCCTTAAGAGGTGAAAAGTGTGAAGTGTTTAGATATGTCAACTGATCATGTGCTACTAAGACTTAGTGGAAACACATGCTTCATTGAGATGGAGATCAGTGTTGTGCTATTTGTGTAACTGAAATGTTACCAGTCATACTCAATTTGATGTAGCTCTCATTTATGAGTGTCAAGAAATTCTGGGAAGTTCTGTAACTCTATACAGATCTCAGCCTCTGGAATTCAGTCATGAAGGTCTTCATGAAATGCCTTCTGTTCTGTTGATCGGTGTAAGCTGTCAATATTATTGCCTCGTATTAATTTGTCTGTATCCTCATCTCCTTCTGTGGGATGACACACCCTGCAAATGACTGTAAAATATGAGAACTGTGTTTCAACTGGTAGTCACAGCCTTGGCTGTTTTAATTGCCAACTGTTCCTGGAAGAGTATCTCCTTAGTCTCAAGAACTAGATCAGGATCCTGTGCGGGGTTGTACCCAACCCGAGTTTTTCATTTTATACATTGTTACAGGTTTTGTAGGTAATCTAATACCTTTTTTGCTTACTCTGTAAAGCATAGGTTGGGGTGGGGCAGACTTAAGGAAAAAAGAAATTGTATTATGGAGCAGGTGCTTTATTAGGACTATACAATGTGCTTACAATAAACACTTCTGTCACAAGCTCTGCCTATAGCAAAGTTTTTTTTATTTTTTAACTGTGTATTGGGGAGACCTAATTTTGCAACAGCATCAGTGTGATCTATACTTGGCTCTTTTTACATCTGTGCCTGGATACACCCTATTTGGTATGCTCCTTTGGGATTAAATTTCATTTCCAATTTACAGGAGTGTTAGGAACTGATTTGATATTCATTTGTTGTTTTTAAAGGGGGAGGGGCAGAGAGGTAACTAAATTTGAAGATACCCTTCTTAAATTAGTTCTTTCCCCGTTAACCTGTTTTGGTAGCCACATAACTTTCAGGATCAGTCACTGTAAGTCCCTTGCTGTTTCAGGTCCACTCATTTGGTATTTAATATCTACCTCTGCTCCCCTCAGCAATTAAGAAATACTAGCTGAATTTCAGATAATATTGTGCTAGGGGCTTTGATGGGGGATAATGGGAATACACGGGGCTGGGGTGAGGGTGAGGAAAGGGAAAAAAATTAGCAAAATCTAATTCACAGCTTGAAATGTATAAGCTGTGTTTCTTCTAAAACAAGTAATAAGGCAAGCTAGTATAACATTTAATAATAGTGCTGTAGAATCATCAGTTGTGGAGACTTGCAAATGCAGTTGTGTTTGAGACCCTTTGCAGTGCAAATAATTGTTTTATTTATTTTAAAAAATCAAAATAACAAAGCAACAAAAATATTGAAAAAAAAATTGACCTCTACTGTTTTTGTGCCTTTTCAGTCAAGAAATTCTGGTATGTGGGGATTGCTGTCTTACTCTAACACATTTTAGACTACAGAAGGATATAATATTTACCAATCTTAAATCTTCTTTCCAGGCATATAAACTTGTATCAGAGCCCCGAGGTTTAGCACTTATTCTCAGCAATGTCCATTTCAGCAGTGAGAAGGACTTGGAATATCGCGCAGGGGGAGATGTGGACTGTACTTCCCTGGAGATGCTTTTCAAACATCTTGGGTATCGAGTGACTGTCTTTCATGATCAGACCGCACAGGTAAGGGGGATCCCAGTACTTCACAACCAGTATGGCTGATAGCTTGTAACTGTTACATGAACATCTTGAGGGGTTCCCTTTGGTATAACTAAGCTTGGAAAGGAAGATGTACATTGACACTTATGAATACAAAATAAGGGTAAATGAGATAATGTCTGCTAGCATACTAGCAAATATGAAGAAGCTTGGAAAGTAGTGGACTTAATGGAAAATAGGATTTCAAAGGACCAGATGAGGCACTACTGTGTTCTGAACTCTTGTAGTGTTCAGAATACACTGAACACAACAGGGGATAGAATTTCTAGACCACACCTGTCATGTGTGCTAAAACCACAAATGAATAAAGTCTCTGGTTTACTCTAGGTTAACTTTTAGTATGGTGGAATACTGGAAAAATCTAACTTTGCAAATACTTGACCTAATCTTTTGCAAGTGTAATTGACGTGTTCATGATGTGTTCAGAGTCAGCTGCCATCCTGTTTCTTAGTCTTCCAGTATCCATGCAGTTAGGTTCCTCTCTTTCAATCTTTGCTTTACCAGAGACGTAGCTATGCGTCACTTAGGAAAATTGGTAGTGTTCCATAACTGACTGAATCAAACCACTCTATTTCCTAGGAATGCAATTTTGTTCTTACTCCTTTTAAATCCCTATGAGACCAAGTGTTACAGAATGTGTTAAAGAGTGTTTTATTCAGAAGATAGTTTTTCCAATATTATAATAGGACCTTTGCACCTGCCATGTTGTCAGAGTTCCTAAGGTTTTCCGCTTTGAATTGTTGCGTTTTGATCACTAGTGTTGGAATGCCTGCAGTACCAGAGCATATATCTGTTAAGTTGCTCCAATGTCCCAGCCAGACTCAAGCATCAAAAACCTCTAAGATATCAGTTGATTTTAATTGTGTTGAATCCATATGTATCAACTTGGATACTTGCTGCATTCCCCTCTTGGCCAGTATAGAAACGTAGATGTCCTGAGTGATTCCTACTTCACAATCTTATACTTACAAGTGAATAATTACATAAAAGAAGAAGAATGTTTTGCTGTGTTGTTTTTTTGTTGTTGTTGTTGTGGTTTGTTTTTTAGGTTGTCTTTTTTTTTTTTTTTTCTGAAATGGAACACGTCTTTTGTTCTGTAAATTAGATGTAAATAGAATTAATTTCATAACCTGTATGTTTACCTATGTTCCTTCTACAAGTCTGGAAAACATTCTGCTCTCTTCTAGGAGATGCAGCATGCATTGGAAAGATTTTCCAAGCTGCCAGATCATCGGGATGTGGATTCCTCTATTGTAGCTTTACTCTCCCATGGAGTGGAGGGTGGGGTTTATGGCACTGATGGCAAGCTGCTCCAGGTATATTCCTGTGTCCTAATTTGGTGGTGTAGGCTATATGTTGGGAAGTAATAATGGAAAGAAGAAAAATGTGGGAAATAAAAAAAGTTGGGGGGGGGGGGGGGAGTGAGAGAGAAGCTGAAGTGATGGGTGATTGAGGAGTTACGTCTTTTATAATGAAAAAATAAGGGCTTGTGGGAAGAAAGCGGAAGGGGTCTGTCTATAAGAAGTCTGTAAGATAAAGAATTACATAGAAATACGCAGGTAGGAGAAGTTATTTCATCTTCTCTTTCTATACATGAACTAGCTAGAGTGAATAAACTTAAACTAGTAGGAGCTGGTGGAGAAGCGGGAAAGGGATGTGTTTGTTACACAGTGAGTTTGCAGATGAAAGAGAAAATACCAAGACTGGTGAGGTAATAACCAAAGTACAGGGAAGCAAGGTGAGACTCGGTTTGCCTTACAGAAGGCTGCAGTAAAAAATAATTCTCTTCTTTCTTCCCTCAGTTGCAGGAGGCTTTCCGGCTCTTTGATAACGCTAACTGTCCAAATCTGCAGAATAAGCCCAAAATGTTCTTTATTCAGGCCTGTCGGGGAGGTGAGTGCCTAAGTACTAAAAGACATGTATTTGGCATGCCATTAAGGCTCATTTTTACACACATACACACCCTCACATTCAACTTGCTGTCAACTCTCCTCTTTGCTTCTCTCAGGTGTAAGTGGGACCCATATTCACCTCCCTCTGCCCTGCTGCTGCCACTGCATCTGTTGCTCTGTAAGTGTATTTTGCTCTGCATGAGGTGTGTGCATTGACTTGCAGACCCCAGAGCACCTTAGTGATATAAAGCTCTTTCATATCCCACTCATATATTGAGCCTTTCTCTTGCCATGCCTGCAGTAGGGGGAGTGGGGCCTTTGGTGCATCACATTGCAGCACAGCATGGAGTGGTTCACTAGCACTGGAGTCTTGTCTGAGGTCTTGTTGTTTTCTTGATACTGGATGTGTTATGTCTCTTGTATTGCTGTCTCTCAAGCCATCAAAGTTGACTCCAAGCATTTTTATTTTTTTTTTCCTTTACCCTATCCTGCTTTCAACCTCCAAATGACATTTCCTGCCCTTTTCTACGTAATAATATAACAACTGAATTATTTTCTGGGTTCTCATAGATCAGTTCTTTTTCCACTCTCCATTCCTCTTTTTTTTTTTTTCTCCAATACTTCTGTTTGTTTTCCCTCCTTATGTCTGTACACATGTCTGCAGCTTACAACCTTTCAGATCTGCTAATGACCGAATTTTTCCTTAAAGTGTTTGGACTTTTTTGTGGTCACTGTGAAACTGCAGCTACTCCAAAGAGAAGTTCTATCTTAACTTCTCTATCACAAGGGAGAAAGCATTTCTGACGAGTGTGCTTCTCCCCCTTCTTTCCCTTGTTCCTTGCAATTGTCTCCCTACTTTTTCATTTTAAACAGAGCTTTATAGTTTGTTCTCTAGCCAAGAGAGCATTTCACCTGTTACCTACTTGTGTTTAATCCCAAGGCAGAGCAAAACCTTAAGTCCACATGAACTGTTTTGGATATCAAAAATGTTTGACCCTTTTAAGCATTTGGAAATACTGTAATCTGCATGTTTACAATATGAAATGAATGTGATTGCTTTTCCTTTATGTTATTGAACCTCTAGATACTCTTGAACAAATGCAAATATGCAGACTCACAGCAGTGTGGAAGTAAATTTAATAAGCCAGAATTGGCAGCTGACATAATTAGATAATTGGATTTATTTGACTGCAGTGTTACCACAATGGGTCTGTTCACATCAGCAAATCAAGCCTGGCCTTCTGATTCCCAAAATAATTTCAGTTAAGAAAGCTATGCAAAATGGTGCAGAACTGGGATACTGCAATAAGCAAAGGATTGAGACTTGAGTGAATTAAAGGCAAAAATATTTCTTAAATTAAGCAACAATCACAAAAAAAGCACAAGTCTGCCTTTTTAACCTCTATTTTAAACCTTTATTAATAGTTGGAGGGGAAAGCTAGTTACAAAGTAATTGAGCTGTCAACAAAAACATGTACCTTTTCATGTTAGCATTCAAAGGTTAGTCTAGCCAATGCTTTTTTTTTTTATTTTAAAGTAGCATTTAAAAGACTATAAATAGCATGGACAACTTTAGTAGTCCGTCTCTTTATGGCGTGCAAGTTAGCTGGAACCAGTTGAAACAAAATGAGAAATGCATAGGTTGTTCTTTTTCCCTTAAGACTGTGTAATAAGCCTTACATATCTTCTGTTAACAACACTTTAAAAATGTAGATAAAGAAGAGTTAGTGCAGTCTACTTCATTTCCAAAGAGCCTTTGGCAGGAGTCTACTAAAGAATTGAATTGTCCACCTACAGTTGTGGATCAAAACTCAGTGGCAACAGAAACCAACAGTAAAAGACAGATAGTAAGATTTCACTGTGACATGAGACTTAAAGATGTTTAACATCTATATTTAATTTGGTAGTTGATCCAGAAAAGTGAAGAACTCTGGTAAATAAGGACAAATAAGTAGTTGGCAGTTATTTAAATCAATTGGGAAAATACCAATCAGGGACCTTCAGTAAAACATAGACAAAATAGATCAAACTGGGTGGCAGTTATTGGTGATACAAATAAGTATAAAGAGGAATATCTTGATAGGCCTAATGTTTTGCAGTTTTATTAGGCTGCTAAGTTGAATACAATGGTGTTTGAAGACAAAGGCATGAGGAAGACATCTAATTCTGAAGCTTCAGTTAAAAGGGTTTTGACTTTATGGGATGGCAACAGTGTGAAAAATATAGCTTGACTGTAAAATCATCTGAGACTTACCTAAAATAGCATACACTGTGAACCAGACTCTAAATTTTTAAGATGCAGAACTAAAAGGTTTTGGAGAAGAGTGCTAAAAGGTGTGAAAAAAAAGTGTGGTTAAAAGGGAAAATTTGCATTGCTACCGTAAAGAGATGATGAAGGAACTTGATGGAAGTACTCATTAAATTTTGAGCTATGGAGCCTCAATTATAGGCTATATCTATCCTGTCAGACAATCACATCCTTCCCACTGATGCTTTTATTTTGGGGGAAGAGAATAACATTGTTGACTTATGAACTGACCGTTTTTCTGCACATAATTATGAGCTGTCACCAGGGCCACCCCTTGTAGAAGGGTTAGAAATCCAAATCTGTTTCTTAGGCACAACCGGGCAACAAAACCCTAGAGCCATCGTAACAGGAAGGCCTCTGAAGTGGACACATGCCTCCTAAGACTAGAATCTGACCCACACTATTAGGAAGTAAGTAGAATAGTAGATTTTCATAACAAAGGAACAAAAGGGCGACATTACATGGAAAACCTGTAAACTGTGGTTTCATTTTTCTTACAACATAGCCTGACTATAAAAGTTATTGCCACTGAGCAGTTTGTCTAGATTACAATGGAAACTATGCACAATGTTAGCAAGCAGTTGAGGGTATCTACATTTGTCATAATACATACTAATAAATCCTGGAAAGACATTAAATGTTCTCCAGGTTTTAAACTAATCTCCAAGTACTGGAGTTTTCTCTCTCTCGTCTTTGGGGTAAAAGTATTTTGCATTTTACTATTGGATAATTTATGCATTTGATTGAAACAAGTAATATTATACCCAGGGTTTAGAACTAGGTGAGATATTTGGTCTGTGTTTTCTTGGTGTCTTGGACTTAGACCTTAGCAACTAAAATTATAGCTGTCATTTGAGTTCTGCAGTAAGTAAGTAGTTAGCATTGCAGACTAGATTAGAAATTTTTGGACATTTCTAAGGTAGGTAAAAATGGAACTTTAGGGCTGGGCATCAGATCCTTCCATGCATGGGGAAGAACTATCAGAACCTTCTTTGCTTCCCATTTATCCCATGATCTGCATAGGAAAGAAGGAAGGCATGTGTGCAAAATATTTATCAGTGTGCAGAGTAACAGGCTGAGCAGGTTCAGCACTTGTCTGCATTTGTTTGTGCAGAAGCACTTTCAGATGAGTTTTTAAAACATCTGAAAAATCTTAAATTTCATGCAAAAGCTGTCTGCTTGACAGTAGTTCTGGCATTGCTGACAAGACCCCAAAACTAAGGCACTATGAANCAGACTACTTTTGTTGGTTTTTTTCCTAAACCTTAACAAATACCTTTGGTCATTAAAGTGTTTTTTTTTTTTTTTTTTTTTTTCTGTGCCCCTGTGCCCTCCCCCAAGATGAGACAGATCGGGGAGTGGATCAAAGAGATGGGAAAGAATGGTCAGATTCCCCAGGCTGTGAGGAAAGTGATGCAAACAAGGAAGAAAATCTCAAGCTGCGTCTGCCTACATGCTCCGATATGATCTGTGGATATGCTTGTCTGAAAGGTATTGGGAAGAAGCCCTTATTCTTAGGGCATGAGGAAGTTTTGTGAGCCTGTGTTCACAGGAATGTCATTGTACTTGCTTTCTTCTCAGGCACTGCAGCCATGCGAAACACCAAACGTGGATCCTGGTATATTGAGGCTCTCACCTCTGTTTTTGCAGAGGATGCCCAAGACACTCACGTGGCTGACATGTTGGTGAAGGTGAGCTGGTCTTTCCTCTCTTGTCACTTGGTTTCTGAGGATTCTTTCAGAACTTTGGACTGCTAGTATTAATCTACTATTAAAGCAATTGTTCTTGCCTTGTTTGTAGTAAAATTATAAGTGCTTTTCCCATTTAAATATATAATAGAATCATAGAATTGTCTAGGTTGGAAGGGACTTTTTGAGATCATCAAGTCCAGCCATCAACCTGATGCTGACAAAACCAATTGCTAAACCATGTCACTAAGCACTTTAAATACATCCAGGGATGATGACTCCACCATTTCAGACTGTTCCAATGCTTGGTAACCCTTTCAGTGTAAAAAAGATTTCCTAATACCTAATCTAAACCTCCCCTGGCGCAACTTGAGTCTGCCTCTTGGCCTGCTGCTTGTTTCTTGGGAGAAGAAACCAATGCCCGCCTCTCTACAACCTCCTTTTAGGTAGTTGTAGAGAGTGATAAGGTCTTCCTTCAGCCTCCATTTCTCCAGACTGAACAACCCATTTCCTCAGCAGCTCCTCATAAGACTTAACCTCCAGACCCCGCACCAGCTTTGTTCCTCTTCTCTGAACACACGCCAGTACCTCTTTTTTTTGTGGTAAGGAACCCAAAACTGAACCCGGTACTCAAGGTGAGGCCTCACCAGTGCTGATCACTTACTAGTCTTGCTGGCCACATAATTTCTAATACAAGCCAGTATGATATTAGCTGCCTTGTTCACCTGGGCATATTGCTGGCTCACACTCAGCCAGCATCCCCAGGTCTTTTTCTGCTGGGTGGCTTTCCAGCCACTCTTCCCCAAGCCTGGAAGGCTTCATGGGGTTGTTGTGACCCAAGAGCAGGACACTTGGCCTTGTTGAACCTCATACCACTGGCCTCAGCCTATCAATCCAGCCTGTCCAGATCCCTCTGTAGAGCCCTCCTACCCTCAAGAAGGTCAACAGTCCCGCTTATCTGGGTGTCTTCTGCAAAGTTACTGAGGGTGCACTCAATCCCCTCACCCAGATCACTGATAAAGATATGTATTTATGTGCGTAGAGATGTTTGCATACAGTTNCCTGTCCGCTCCTCCTTGAAGGTGGGACCCTCCAATGGGCAAATGCTGAAAATTATCTGACCTTGGTTCTTCCAGCAATAAGTCTAAACAAGGGCCTCTCTGCATACCATCCCTTGGTATAATCAGGTCTTATCACTGTGAGACAGAACAGCTTTGAACAATGTGCTGTTAATTTCAGAGTTTAGCTAGTTAGAAGAGGCCTAGCAAAGAAAGTAAAACTGTAAAACAGAAAATTGGTTCGTTTTACCTCAAACCAGGACAAGCAGTTTAACCAAAGTAAAAATGCTGTTTCTTTTACTCTTCCATTTTGCTTGTGTAGTCATGGGGTTAATTTATGAGAAGAATTAACCTGGCTTGCCAGGAATTACTTCTCTTCTGTAGAAATAACTTTTTTCCCAGGTAGATTCATTTCCTGAACTAGACCCGTCCCTGGTAGTGTTCAAGGCCAGGCTGGATGGCACTTTGAGCAACCTACTCTAGTGGGACGTGTCCCAGCCCATGGCAGGGGTATTGAACTCAATCTTTAAGGCCTCTTCCAACTCTAACCATTCTGTGATTCTATAGTTGCACAAGCACTTGCGTTCACACAAGGTAAAGACTTAAAGTGAGGGAAGAGGGAGTGAGTACAGCAGCACGACCATGGCAACTTGAGAGGCTTGGAACTGCACCCTAGTTCTTTATTCTTCCTGTAATTTAGAGAGACAACACATAGGGTACTACTTGATAAGTTAAATGGAATAATCTATGAGTACAGAAAGCAGTGACATTTTTTCGTACTTCTGTCTTCTTAATCCTTCCAATCATTCTATTTTTTTTTTATTTTTTTAATCACGCTTCTAGGTGAATAGGCAAATCAAGCAAAGAGAAGGCTATGCCCCGGGCACAGAATTTCACCGCTGCAAGGAAATGTCAGAATATTGCAGCACTCTCTGTCGGGACCTTTACCTGTTTCCTGGCTATCTGCCGGGAAAATAATCGTGCCAGCTCTGTTGGAAGAGAGATACTGCCAAAGCTGAACTTCAAGTATGGATGTCTGCATTTCCATTCTTACAGGCTGCAACATCAGATGTGCAAACAAGGAATGCTTGTTTATATCTCGCCAGTCCAATTCTTGATGTCTTTTGCTAAAACAATCTGGCAACTTTCTTTGTAATCTGATTCAGTTCAGGGTTTAAAATTCTAATATCCTGACTTAGCCTATTCATATAGAAATTGACGGAAAGGGGATCAGCACTGGAACTTGAAAGAAGCGGGAATATCATTTGGAAGGAGACACAAGAGCATTTGTAAGCAAAGTAAATGTAAGAAGGCAAACAGACAATTAGTACAATTTTTTTTTTAATGTTGAGCCTTTCTGAAAGGAAGATTATTCATAAAATGCTACTTATCTTGAATTTGAAAATTTTTAAATGCTTTCTGCCTGATTCTTCGTGTAGGATAGTCAGCTCCTGTGCATATTAGAAAAAGACTGCCCTGTAAAGGAGAATCCTTCCCCTCTCTAAAATGGAAGGTTGATGTTTTCAGTACTTGACACTTTTCTATCCATCTTGATCACTCAAAAGTCTATTTTTCCACATTCCTTTGGTAGCCAAGTTGTTTAGAGGCATCCCAGGTTATCAATGAAAGAGGATACGGGATTTTTATACAGATAAATAAACCTCCATAAACTGTCCTAGAAATAGTTTTGAATCTAGAAGTTCTAGATTAGCTCCCCTTAGTCCCAAGAGTGAACTGCCTGGAATATTACTTTTGAGGAATTTGTTTGCCATAGTGCCTGTGTGTTCCAACAGGCATAGCATTAAACCCACTAGCTTCTCAGGAGTCTATAAAGTGCACTGTATAACTGGATCCCTTAAATTCTACCGCCTTGTACAAAAGGATCTTTTGTTTAATTAACAAAAATATTCAAGGCAGCTCTTCACAATCTAAGCATATTGCTTGGATTATTTATCACTGCAGGTTTTTTCCCTTTTAAGTGAAAGGGAGGAGTTTCATATTACCTTGTTATGCAAGTTTTCTTTTTTCAGCCATGATCATTTAAGGCATTTGTTTAGCTAGTACTGTTTGGAAAGTGTTGTTTCAACTAGGCAATAAGAAATGTTGTGACATAATCCATTGCTTCTTTTGGAAATTCTTTACATAGCCTTTTCATGCTGTAACTTGTCTCTTGCTTGTTTCCAGTTGCAGTTATTCCTGTTTGATGCGATGTAGGAGATGGGCATTGTTCTCTTCTTGTGGTAGAGCCTAAATCCTGCTGTACTGGGTTACATGTGAACTACAGTCTGTTCACTTGACTCTTGATCTTTTCCATTTTGTAGCAGTAAATTGGCAGAGTTCCTGGCTTACTCTTTTTATGTAAGTGTGGCTTTTAAAATATTTTTTCAGGATAGAATTATGAACAGGAAGCATAAAGGGATACAAAAGGAGGCTGGAAAACTAGGCATCTGCTTTTTCTTTTTTTATTCTGCCTGGGACAATGAAGGCTGTATTTTCTGCAACTACAAAGGTGCAGCATTAACATGCTTATTGCACTTACCTTACACACAATGTGATAAAGAGAACAAGGATCCTACTTGCCAATTGGTGCCTTATTCTGAAGTTTAAGATATCAGTTTAGGGGTTATTGTACCTCCCTGAAGTATGAACACTTTCTTCCTGAGTGCTCCCTCTTTGAAATGGTGCAACATTTTACAGATATGTATGTTGATGAAGCTGTCCACTCTGATGGATTAGATTTCTGTAGGATTGCATAACTTTGCATTATCACTGCCACTTTTGTATATACTTTTTGTATACTTGTATTTTACTGCCTTGAGGTGTCAAAATAAAGAATTCTGGGTTGATTAAACTGTACAGTATCTTCCATTTGGAGACTTACACTTCTGTGAAGAAATGGAGCTTTTGTATAAAGATAATTTCTTGAGTTAGTACCTCAGAGAGGCTCCTTTACACTCTCTCAGGTAGAAGCCTGCTGCTACTTGCTAGCTGCAGCCAGCATGGGCTGCTTGTGAATTTTGATAACACCTGCACTAAAGTAAAGTTAATACATTTTTAATAGAGACGTGAGGCAGAACCACCACTTAGGATACCAATGTTGTGTTTCAGCATATAAAATATTTAGACTGGGAAAATTGTGGGCTTGGTGCTCTCGAAAGAAGAGTTGGTGCCAAAAAGAAGGGTTCCTAAAATGAAGAGGGACTCTTGGAATGAGGAAGGGTGCAGAAAGAAGGTAAAGGTACCAGCTGCAGGAGAGATCCTGAAGGTGGAAGAAGATCCAGGGGATCAGAGCTGCGTGGAAATGACTGCCTGGGGATGCCCTGAGCCTTTGACTTCTTACAACTTGAGACTTTTTAGACTTGTAATACCCAAGACTGGTAACTGCAAGCAGCTGTGCAGCCCAGAACCAACACAACTTTTCTGTTCCGCTTTCACAGACCAGCAGTGATCTCACTACTGGCAAGAGAAGCTGAGGCATAGGTAACACACCTGGGAGAAAGCCAGTGGGTGAGTGTGAAACAAGGAGGTAAAAGCTCTGTTCTCATTAGTTCTAAAACTCCAGCAAGCAGATCTACTAGAAGCTGCCATTTCTTTCATTTTCTGCTCTTTCTCATCCATAACACCTAAAAGAATGTTTCCTGTCTTCTAAGTTCTTTGTTTTTTTAGTCATAACAAATTCTGGTACAGAAAATCTAGTAGTGACATTAGCAGTGGAATTACCAGCATCTACTGTACAGAAAGTGTTTCCAGTAGTACAGAAGATGAAGTAAGCAAGATGTTTGTGTTTTCAGAGAAACAAGTGTTGAGCTACTTGGCAACTTTAACAGCTTGAATACCAGGGAGATAGTAACCAGTTCACATTTTGTCTCGAAACCAAAAGAATAATAAGGCCAATAGTTTTGTTTTGTGGGAGAAGGAGTGAAAGCAGTAAACAGGATGTAGACAAGGTATTTTACAAATCTTGAGTTGCATGAAAAATCACTGTATTTATTAGTGGAACAATTCAGTAAACAAATACAATTCTAGTAGTTCTAAACTGTTCCCCCCTACCCGATTTGCCATTATGAAAAGTAAAGATACTCAGAAAATTTGATTTTGTAAAAATAGTCATTGTTCCCCTTAAAAATTAGGGTGTACAGAATGATGTTGAGAGAGGGTGTGATTTCCAAAACATTAAAAGATTTGGCTAAACATCCATGAAACATCTTGTAAAATAAAATTTATACCAAGCTGAGACTCCTGACGTGCACTGTACTTGTGTTGTGCGATGTGTTCTTACCATTGTTTTCAGGGTATGAGACTTCGCTACATCACACCACTGAGCTGTTAAGTTAAGAGAAGGAAATGCAAGAAAGTAAGATACTGTTAAGTAATAGATCATCTTCATTATACAACAATGATGTGATTAGTATATACATACAGAAAACAGTATCTTTTAAAGGAAAGGAATGAAACAAGGATCTTCAGGAAAGTTATAATCAACTGTTATCACAAGGTCAGCAACCCGAGTGAGACTTGTTTCAGTAGGCATGAGTTCTAAATCCTGCTCCGTGCAATCTGGCCTAGTGTTGCTGCTGTTGCCAATTCTACTTGTAGGATTATCTCTTGTGAGGGTTTGGTATTCTTTTGTTCCCATTTGTGTGCATTTGATACCTTGCTTATGGTCACTGTTACATATAACTTAGTCTCTAGACTGCAGTTTTGCATAAACTGTTACATCTGCATGCAGAAATTCTTAAGACATCTCTTGTGTAATTGACTACATCTTTCAAAGAACTCAAGAGTTGTATTCAGAATTCTGCATCTTAAGAAAAAAATAACTAAAATTGCTGTGGTTTGGGCTGTTGAGTTATTAACTTTTTTTTTTTTTTTACTTTGTTGCACCTGAAAATTCTGATTTTCAGCTGCAAAGTAAGGAGAAAGAGTAACACCTCTCCTAAGAACCATGCTTAGGTTAGCATCCTGCTGCTGTGAGAAAAAAACTTAGATTTGGATCTGTTATGTTTAGGTTGTAAAAACCCCAAATAAAGCACCAACAAACCCAAACAAAAAACAAACCAACCAAAGAAAACAAATCACAAACTAGCTAGCTGTGAGTAGTTAGTGTTCAGTAAAGTGTCTTAAAGAGTGAAGGGAGAAGATCACATCGAGCAAAGGCTTAACTTTTCTAAATGGATTTTACAGAGAAATAAGCAGTGAAGAGAAATAAACAGTTAAAGAGGTTTTCCATTTGCAGGTTCAAAGAGTAGCAAGGCTGAATGTGCTTCTCAGAAACAGGCAGGTGTACGGAGGACACTGACGTGACTGGCCACACAGACTGCAACGGATAAGGCACTACTTTCAGCAGCACCTGGCTTCAGTGCTGCTGGGAGTCAAAGCGTAGATACAGACTCCACTCCAAGCGTAGATACCTTGCCTTCCACGCCAGTCTCTCCAGTTCCTGGCACCTCATCCTACAACACTCCACTACACTGGACTGTGACATTTCATGGAAAAATGGTTAAGAAGGGATTTAATGAGGAGATTGACCGCTGTTTCTGATATCCAGAGTCTGCCCTATGAGACAGGCCCACCAGCCAGCCTTGGTTTCCACAAAACCAGCCCCTTTACATTTATTTCCCACTTTGTGCTCCCCCCCAACTTGTTTCCTTAAGTTTTGTGTAATACCACAGGCTCCTAGTGTTCCAGTATCTTCAATTCTGGGCTGTGCTGTTGACCAGCTTTGACTGGTTTTAGGTATGAAAAATCGGGCTAAGCATAGTGGGGTTTTTATTTGTTGTCTTATATATTCCCATGTCATTTCGAGACAGAGATTAAGGAAAAAAAAAGAAGCCATCATTAATACAAGAGGAAAATACGACTTTTTAAGGTAGTTTTCAAGAATGAAACAACATATTTAGATGTTAGAAAATACATTCTGTTGGTGTATCTGTCTTACAAAATGTTTCAAAACTTGAAATTCACTTCTGAGGACAATGGGAAAAAAATAGAAAATGGAAAAAAAGAATTGTTAAGGGTTGAAACCTCATGAATCATCAATCATAGAATACCAGGTTGGAAGGGACCTCAAGGATCATCTGGTCCAACCTTTCTTGGCTAAAGTATGGTCTAGACAAAATGGCCCAGTGTTGAGGAATCCACCACTTTCCTGGGGAAATTATTCCAATGGCTGATTGTTCTCATTATAAAATACTTTATTCTTGTATCCAATTGGGATCTCACCAGGAGTAACTTGTACCCATTATCCCTCCTATTTTCCTTTTAAACTTTTAAAAAGTGAGTCTCCATCTTCTTTGTACCCACCTTTTAGATACTGGAACATGGTGTTAAGGTCACCTGTAAATCTTCTCTCAAGGCTGAGCAAACCCTCTCACCTTTCCTCGTATCACAAGCTTTCTAGTCCTTGGATCATATTTGTGGCTCTTCTCTGCGTAGGAAGGAGACCAAAACTGAACACAGTATTCCAGGTGTGGCCTGACAGCTGCTGAATCAACCTCATGAAGTTCAATAAGAAATGCAGAGTCCTCCACCTGGGGAGAAGCAACACCAGTATGTGCTGGGGGCCACCCAGCTGGGAAGCAGCTTGGCAGAAAAGGATGGGTATTCTGGTGGACATGAAATTGAACGTAAGCCAGCAATGTGCCTTTGTAGCAAACAAGGCTAATGGTGTCCTGGGCTACATGAGGAGGATTGTTGCCAGCAGGTCAAGGCAGGTGATCCCCTCTGTTCACCTCTGGCAAGGCTGCATCTGGAATCCTGTGTCCAGTTCTAAGCTCCTCCATACAAGAGAAATGGGGACATTCTGGATAGAGTTCCAACAACGAGCCACAAAGATGATGAGGGGACTGGAGGATGTCTTGTAGGAAAAGAGGCTGTGACAGCTGGGATTGTTCAGCCTGGAGAAGAAGAGGCTTAAGTGGATCTTGTCATTGTACATAAACACCTGAATGGAGGCTACAAAGACGACGGAGCCAGACTTTCCTTGGTGGTGCCCAGTGACAGGACAAGAGGTAATGGGCACAACAGAAGCACAGGCAGCCCCCTCTGAACATCAGGAAACAGTTTTACTGTAAGGGTGACCAAGCGCTGGAGCAGGTTGCCTAGAGAGGCTGCATAGTCTCCATTCTTGGAGATACTCAAAAGCCATCTGTGCATGGCCTTGGGCAACTTGTTCTGTGTGGCTCTATGTGAGCAGAGGAGCTGGACCAGATGACCTCTAGCCTCAATCATTCTGTGATTCTGTATGTAAAAGATAGAGTGTTAGTTATGTGGTGGATGAAGGTTCATGATGGCAGAAAGACTGTGGGAAAGCCTATTTATTTGTGGTGAGGTATTGCGCCCAGGGAATCAGCAATAATTAATATGCTTTAAGATAAAATATGTTAAGTGAGGATACCATGTAATTTATATAAGGAATACTCTTTCAAGGCCTGTAGGAGAACTTGCCCTCTCAAACACTGACACTTCACAAAGTTGTCCCTGAAACAGGTTGTAGGAACAATCCTGCTCAAGTTGCAGGATGGTTCTCTTGTCTTTAATTTTGACAATTTTTATTTCCACCCTCCTCTTCCCTAATCTCTCTCTGTCATCAACCCCCATTCTTTCTATGGTCCCACGGTTGACCCCTTCCAAGTGCAGTGGAGAAGGATACTGCCTGAGAGAGGGGAGGGAAACCTTACCTCCTGTTAATTTACTGAGCTGTCCTGGTGCCAGGGCAGCAGAGAGATATTAAAGCAGGGAAGCGGCTGCTGAGTCCAAGCACAGACTGAACAGGAGGGGGCAGGGAGTCTCTGGTTACACTCTCCCTCTCTGTCTTTCCCTACCAGTAACCTTCTCTCTCAGGGTGCTCTGTGGGATTTTAGCTGAAGCCTTGTGTCTGTTTTGCTCCATGATTTTGCTGTGGAGAGCAGAGGAGGAAGACATTACCCTGAATAACCCCTACTCCACAGGACGTTGTCTCTGGGGATATGACTGGGGATGCCTCTCCAACAAAAGCGCTCCGATACCAGCAAACTCTGGTGAGTACAATACCTACAGGAGAACAGAATGTTTCCTACATAATAGCTGTTCCCCTCTCTGCTTAAGGTGCTAAACGCTTTCTTTGCCTACAAATAACCTTCCCTGTTTCTATTAGGCAGAATCTGTGAGAGTTTGGCCTGAGCACATGCTCCAGTAGTGTCTTCCTGCAGGAGAGAATGAGGCCATATTCTCCTTTTCTCAGTATGAAAATGGTTCCTAATACCTATGGGTGAAAAATTTACATCACTGAATTCACCAGACAAGGTAAAAAATGCTGGAGACGCTCAGGGCTGAGTTGGTAGCGACGTCAAGTTCCACAGAGCTGTATAGAAATCTAACTGCTGGTTATAAACGAGTTTCCTATTTCCAGGCAACCCCAGATAGGGCACTGAAACCTTCCCCTGTGCTTTGCTACAGCTAGCAGAAGATGTGGTAGGGGTCCTGCCATGCTGGGTGTTAGTGGATGCTATGAGAACACAGAGCATGTTGCTCTATGGCATCTTTTGGGCACATCCCAGTGGAGCCTTACACTGCTTTGCTTTATAGGTATTTGGATGCAGGCTGTTGCCCCACTTTCTGGTTTAAGTACTTCAGGAGATTATTGCCAGCTAGAAGAACTAAGATTTATTGCACCTCATGAGTCCTCACACTTCTCTGGACAAGCTGAGGTAGCAGTTTATACTGTGAAAAGCTACTTCCTTTGGTAACTGAAATGGGAATTGGCATCATACACTCCAGATTGCCTGAGGAACAGCATGAATGGAATCACAGCCTCTAAAAATGAATGGTGGCTTGTTTGTTCCCGAGCATGGAAAGTTTTGGTAGCAGTGTTTGGAGAAAAATAACACTGTTGGGGCTGAGGAAAACATGAAATCTAATCTTTGAGGCTAGGGCAAAAAAAAAAAAGGTGGAGAGACTCTTCATAGAAGCTTGAACACCTGGTTTACCAAGGGGAATGTATGGTTGCCTTTGGGAACAGAAAGCTGAGGTGAAGACCAGGAGTGCAACTTTCAGTCTGTTTTCCACCACTAAGCCCTGCTCTTGTGTATCACATCTTTAGTGTGACCATATAGCCCTATATGACTGAAAGCTTGATTTCAAATCCAGACTTACCTAATGAACACAAATTTCTTAGTGCTCTACATAGTCATATCGCAAGCACAGGTGCTCAGCTCCACAGTGTTGTACTGCAAATGCTATTTATCACTTGTCAGGTATTAACATTGCTGAAGGAACCAATCATTACAGTGAAAAGGCTGGATTGTGGAATATTTCATGTCTGTTGGGTTGGCTTAGTGTAGCACCTTCAATGTCAGGATCAAGTAGAACCAACATTAGAGCATTGAGACTGGGCCTAATATATGAGATAATGGGCCTGTTCACATAGTGCACAAACACGTAAGGTTTGTGAAGTGAGAACAAGAGTTCCGAGACCAAAAATTCAAACTGAGTTGGTTTCTGAGTTGATCAAATTCCATGATCTACTGAACTGTAAGGAAATACTACAAAACTCAGCCAAAACAGCGGTAAAGAAGAGAGCAAGATAGAGCAAAAGATGCAGAAATAGCAAGTATGCTACTTGGGGAGAATGGCTATATTTCTTCTGTAACTGTAACAAACTCACAAATCTCTAGAATTTTCAGGTTTAAATTCTTTAGGTTAGAACTAAATTAGTCAGAGTATTGAGATTAGTGATAGTTTTCTTGAACACTTGTGCGAAGATGAAACTGGTATTAGATTTCTTGAGTTCAAAGAGGTTAATGCCTTGAGCTAAGGCACATCTTTGACAAAACATATATACTTTACTAAACAGCTATTCGGGAGAGAAAGCAAGACAATGTGCTGTATGATCTCCATTTATTCATAAACTTATCCCAAAGATTTGCCACTGAGAGCTTTTTTGGCTTCTGAACAGGACAGGATTGTGTAATAAATGGTAGCTGCGTACATCCCTCAAGTGCCTGCATGGAGAAAACCAGAATGCTTACTTCTTTAATTGAATTCAAGTCACCCACATCACAGATAAGCTTTGTGATAAAGGGGCAACTATGCTTCAAACTATTTCATCCAAGACGTAGCTTTTAATTGAAGAATTCTTAAAGAATGACTGTATACCTGAATCCTTAGGGATCACAGGCAACTAGTAGCAGCTAGTTACCGAGAGCAGCTAGTTGCTGGATCTAATCCAAGCATCAGTGCTAAGTCCATCCTGAATCCCTAACCTTGATGAAAGATGAATTATTTCTCAAAGCATGAAAAATGAAGAACTGTTCTAAGGATTACGTAGCAAGTGAACAAGGGACCATAATTTTGGATGTAGGTGTCTCAAGTGGATCCCAGACGCTTTTTGGACTTTAGTGTCTTAGCTGGTTACACCTTAAAATGCTGTCTTTGTGAGCATCCTCCTATCAAGTATCATCATTACTACCATACACTCCATGTACTCAGTCATGTTGGATCTTTCTTGCTTAGTGAGTGAACAGTAGCAAAGAGGCCTTACAAACTCATACTATGCATGATAATTTTCATGCATAAAGCAGTCACTGCTCTCTGGGCATGCTGGTCTGTAGTAAAAGAGAGATGGTAGTTCATCATCTGGCTTCAAAGACTATAGGAACGCCTGCGATTTTCCTCTGATTTCAAAAATCAATTGCAATATCACAATGCAAAACCTAAGTCACTTTTGAAGCCCTTATGCCTTGGGATGAGGGGAAATGATAGCCTGCGTAGTTGCTGCTCACCCTTCAAGGTCACGAATCATGTACGTAAGAGTGCTGATGAGTCAGCTGGCCATTTCTTCTCCTTCAGTCCCTTCTGTGATTAAAGTATCTCTGCTCTTTTATATAACGTGGCCACTTTATTAAAATTTTCTCCTCCTGGCTCACTCTTGTGCTATTTCTCTCCCATATTCTCTTTTAGCCTTTTCTTTCACAGATGTTCATTACTTCTTCGTCACTCGTTCTTTTAATGTTCTCTTGTTATCCTCATGTACCTTTTTCTCCCTCCTGCCATCTGCTGTGTCTCCTCAGTTTGTTTCTTTGCTGTTCCTGCTCTTGGTATATATGAGGCCAAGTGTTAGGTTTCACAGCTGTGTTTTTCTGTGCGCCTTCCTCACATCAGTGCCATGGGATTCTGTTCTAAAAATATCCCATGTGACCCTTTCTCTGTGCTGTCCCAAGGCAGTGGGGAGATTCTCCACAGCCCCCCTCTCCTGTTTTACTTTTTGAAGATGATGTCAATCATATGGGAAGTAATGTTAGAAGGCAGAAGAGACCTGAAGAACTGAGGTCATGAGAAAGATCACTTGTGGAGATTTCTATTGCTAATTCCAAAGCTGGGGAGGACAAGAGGTGCTGATTAATACAGGGCCACGCTCTACAGGGCAAGATGTAGGCTGCTGAATGGCAATAGAAAAGAAAAAAGGGAATTCTTCAGTTTCTTGGAAGCACCACCTACTGCTCGTACGGAACAACTTTAGCTTCTAATCTTCAGTCTTTGCAGGGAGGGAGTCACCTCTTGTATGCCGACAGGATTTGTTGGCTCACAGGCCAGCCCCTGCTGAAGCTAGCAGAGGCAAAAAGAAGAGGTGCATTGCCCATCTTCCCGTAAGTCTGACTGTAATTTAATATCTACTGAAGTTAAAGGCTTCCTATTCCCTTATCCCCCATATCTACCTTGCCGTCTACTTCCCCTTTCTTTGGCATCTACTGACTCAGCTCTGTAGGCATATTAGAAGATCTGCATTCATTTCTTTCCCCTTTTCCCATTAGCGAGGTCACAGAACTAATACCTTGTCAGAAATTGGCTGCAGAAATTGGTGATAGGGTCTTGTCCTGGCTGCATGGTACAAATGCCTGGGGAGCTGAAAGACATTCCCCTGCAATATATACATAGTAGTGCTCCTCTTCTGTAACTGTCAGTCACTGGTCAAACAGGACCCCTGCTCTTTTGCCATGGGACTTTGCCTGGACCTTTCCTAGCTCAGAGATGGGTCAGTTTCAGAATCTCAGTGAGTAGCAGCATGTTTCCAGTGCCACCCAGCATGCCAGGAAGAAGGCTGAGGAAAACAGAAATGAGAACAGGCCTCCTAAAAACTAGCTTTTTTCTAAAGTAACATGAATTTTAGTTTTATGAATTTGGTAAGGTGTAATACACATGGCACTCATTGATTATGAATTGGGAGCAGGTGAAAGGGTGGTTTGAATATAAATTTACCTCTCCGGAGTGCCAGGCCCTAGAGCCAAACCATGAATTTGTAGCTCTCCGATCCACCCTGTTTACAAATAACGTATGTAAGAACGTCTTACCCAAACAATGCAGTGGTGTTCTGTCCATCACTGCGTGGAGAGATGTTCACAGCTGCCCTACCTATTTAAAACACAGGGACAGGAAATTTTCATATATTTTGCTGTGGGCATAAGCTCAACTGTGAGACCTGTGAGCTTCTTGAAGAAATCATCTCATTTCCAGTTTGTAGTGCTAGCAGACCTGGTCTTCGTAGTTCTATTAATAATTTTAGTTTGTCTGCCAGTTTTTTGGTTTTGTCTCTATTGTAATTAAAAAAAAAGAGGGTCACAGAAAGATTTAGGTAGGAAGGGACCTCAGGCAGTACCCAGTCCAACCCGCTGCTCAGTCATGAATTTCCCTTGTTGCAAGTTGTGGCTGTGGCTTCTTATACTTTGCCTGTGCCCCTCCGAGAAAAGCCTGGTTCCATCTTGTCTGTACACTCCCTCTAGGTAGTGGCAGACAGTAAATAGATCTCCCTTCTTCTTTTGGGGTAAATAAACCCACTTCCTTCAGCCTCTCCATTCAACAACCTGGGCAAGACTTCCTGAGTTAACACCCACAGCTGCGTAACAGTACTGTTCATTACTGACCTAAATGCTTGTCGTGGGGAGAAAATTTGATTTAACAGTAACATGTGCAGCAGAAATGGCACCAAAGACTTTGACTCCCACTTGGTGCTACTTTGCCTGTCTGGGAGCAGCTTCAACCTCATAGGCGCCCGTTCAGAGAACCACGGAATGATACAGAGTTGGAAAGGACTTCTGGAGATCATCTAGTTCAACCCCCCTGACAAAGCAGGTCCTCCTAGAGCAGGTTGCGCAGGAGCATGTCCAGATGTGTTTGGAATGCCTTCAGTAGACAGAGACTCTACCACCTCTCTGGGCAGCCTATTCTAGTGCTCTGCCACCCTCACACTAAAGAAATTTCTCCTCATGTTTAGATGGAACTTTCTATGTCCTGCTGCAAGGAGCCTTTCCTGCTACTTGCAGAAAAACATGGGGTTTTTTCACCCATTTCCAGCAACATTCGGGTACTGGGTTCTGTTGTGAAGGTGTCCAGAATTATACATTTTAATTTGTTATTTGCAAATAATCCAAGATGTCCAGCTACAAAGTGGAGATCTTGCACACCAGGAGCTAGCTGTATAGCAGTGGTGTTGTCTCTTAGCGCTACAGTTGTCTGTTCCTGAGAAAGCTGTCGCAACTATAACACAGCAGCACTAAGAGTATCTTCATACTTCAGTGAGTTGGTCCAGCTACGTGTCCCTTACATATAATGCTATAAAATTTATGCTTTTCCATCAATTGCACAGACTTCCTGTCCAAACAAGTAAGTGCCAAGGGCTGGCAGCATGCTGATTGATCTGACTCTTGCCATTGATCTTGTGCTGTAAAAGGCAAATGGCATAAGGGTGCATCCCGTGTTTGTTTGAAACCTAATAGGGCAGGCGGCATGCTATAAGCTTTTTCACGTGGACAAAGAAAGTACATCATTGTTTTGACAGCTGATACTTGCATGCTAATTTGGCAGTATAGCACATTATTTTAGACAAGTTGCAGGGGCAGGGAAGGGGCAGGAAGAGGGTGGGTGGAAAGACCATTTACTGGCACTTCTGGTGTTTCAAAAATTTAGACCTGTTGCTAGTAAAATTGTCTATAACAGTAGTAGAGGAGCAACTGGAATACAGAGGCTACTGCCCAAGCTGTACAGCAGGTGGCATACAAAGTACAGTGCATGAGAAATAATGCATCAGTACAGAAATACACAGTGAATACAAATCTTCAGGGTAAACTTGGCTACTGCTGTGAATCCCCACAAAATCACAGTGAAGAACCTGGACGTGCTGGAGAGAAGCTGGCAATATCCACTACATAAAAATTAGTTGTTTTGCCAATGCTTGCTCCAGTGAAGCAGCAGGAAGTTGCTGCTGTTAATACTGATAGAACAGCTTCCACATACCTGCAGGATACAATGGTAACTCCGTTAACTCATCTTGTTGACACAGGGGGAGGACAGACATAAGCTGTTAATGTTGGAAACTACCCTGTCTGAACCTGCTTATTTGAAGTGTTTCCCGTTTACTATCAAGTGACTTAGAACTGCTCGGGGAACCAGAATTCATTGCTGGTTATCTGCATGTGAAGGCATACTATGCTTTTGTCTTTGGTAATGGTCCAAGTCTCCCCACTGACCACAGGACTAGCAAAGAGATTCTCTACAAGTTGTTACTGCAATAGACACTTCAGTCTTTGGACATTGCTAGGGATATAGGCAGGGTTAAAGGATTTGCTCACGTTAAAACTGAGCCATATAGCTCTCCAACAAATTTCTGCCTCCTGGTGAAGCGTGGATTCATATGTGTACTTAAAGGAAGCAAGTCACTGTTGGGATTGACAGTCAGCCATTTCCACTATATTTATAAATGGTCATGGGTCAGGAATGTTTGTTTATTAGCTATTTGATATTGACAGTAGATTCTAAAAGCATGGGAGAATATAAGGCAACTTCACTGTATTTGTTGCACAGTGCTAATGCAAATTTGAGTGGCACCTTTTCAAAGAAAGCCATTACCTGCAGCTCTAAAAAACTCTGACAAATTACAGGCAATATGCTCTTTTCTGATTTGATGATGTGAGGAAACAGAGTCTAAGTTTATTACTTTATGGACCCTCAACTTTGTTTCAGATTGAAGTTAGGCCAATTGGTCTTAACTGTGCATAGTTGAGCATACGCTGATCCTGTTGGAACTACTATAGTGACTATGGATGTGTATAACCTAAGACCTGGAGCTACCCGAACCTCTACTGGAACACAGAAGAGAAGAGAATTTGGCTGAAGATCACTCGCAGAAGCTGACAAAACTTTTCACTCTTAAAAATATATTACTGGAATCTGAATCCACTGCCTAGCTCCCAAGATACAGCAAAACAAACCTTTTCACTTCCCTTTCTCCATATCACTCATGATTTTACTCACGTCCAGCCCTTGTTTCCCTTTTCCACCCTGGGAGGTTCAAGCCTGCTTAGCTGTTCCTCATACAGAAGCTATTCCATAATTTTGACCATTCCCTGAAACTCTTCCAGATCTACTATATTCTTTTTGAGACTGAGGGAAACAGAAATGTAAACATTACTAAAGATTTAGTTGCACATTCCTTTTTTTCTAGTTTTATTTTCCTACTTCTTATACTGTGTTTCTAAAAAAATATCAAGGGACCCATTATCATGACTTCTCTGTTTATCCTCAAGACCTTATTCTTAAAGAGTAAAAGCCAGCACAAATAGTAACAGTTGTATGATTCTTGTGTATGCAAAATATCTGTTCCTTCTCCCAGTTATCATTTATTGTGACTGTTTCACTTGTTATTTTATTGCTCAGTCATCCTGTTATGGTCCTTATACAATTCTGCAACTGCTCTAAATAACTTGACAACAAACTGTGAGCCCTTTTCAAGACCACAGAGGTATTTGATATTACACTGCTTAGCATCAAGTTTACTATTAGAGATAGGTACACCAGGCACCGCGTGTATGAGTATGTTGCTTTTGTTTCCAATTCCACACAGAAACAGAACATGTTGGAAATCTCATTTCCATTAACTGGAAGTCCAGAATGCTCCAGGCCTGTATGGTAAAAGAACTGCAGGTTCACTTAAACTTTCCAGGTATGGTAAAGCAAAAGGAAAGATTAAATACATTGCAGCTGTGCAACACAGTAGTGACAGAAGAAATAGCCAGTGTGGTGTAGGAACTGTATTCCAGAGGTACATGAAAATTTTTCTGTTGGGAAGATTAAGCAAGGGGTAAGTAAATGTCTCCTGCTGACTAAACGTGTTTTAATTCTTCATGTGAGGGTGCACATTGGAGCTGAGTTGATCTATTGACCACCACATGTAACAGCTTCTTACTTAAATGTTGCTTCCCTGACCTATGGTGAACTCATTTGGAGCATGACACTGAGAGGTGAACCACACAAAGACATGAATGTTTTTCCATCAGTTTACCTGTCACAATGCTAAGGGCAGACATATCAGAGCTGGTGCAACGAAAGGAATGTGACTGTCTTCTTTATGCTGTGTACAATTTTGAGGCAGCTGTGAAGATTCAGGCTAACGATGAAAAATCTTGAATTACTGTGCTCTCTCTTCTTTAACCCAGCCTCTTCTTTACCTTTCAAAAGCGGCCTGAGCGATTCTTACCCCATGACCCTTGAAGAGTTCCTTTTTTTCTCTCTTTCCTTTTCCTTTTCCTTTTCCTTTTCCTTTTCCTTTTCCTTTTCCTTTTCCTTTTCCTTTTCCTTTTCCTTTTCCTTTTCCTTTTCCTTTTCCTTTTCTTTTTCCCTTTATTTGTAATTGCCCTGATACACAAAGACAAAAGACCAGACTTGAGACTCTGGAAATAAGAAGTTCAAGGTCTGATACATTTCTGGCTTTTGACTAGGCAGGTGCACAGTGTGCCGGGCAGCCCATTCTGTGTAGGGCTTAGGTAGCACTGGCTATTCCATCCTGACTAGTAGCCCTTCGCCACAAGCCCACAGAAAGACAGAATATCTGCAAGAGATAGTCCTTCCCCATAGTACTTTTCACTCTCCGTTCAGCTCTAGCCCATGTCACCCTTATTCATTATTTTTTAAGTTCTGTCACTGTGGAAACCTGCTCAAATGCTACATAGGCTACCCATAGGCATAACTGTATTTAAAAAACACACCACCCTTGAGGCATGAATCTCAACAGTTTAAACTTGAGAGGCAGTAGTAGGGCCCAAAGTGCCCTACTAGGTCACCCCTTCTGAGCTCTGCCTCACTCCTTCATCTCAGCAGTGTCTTAGGGAACAGAACCCCAGGGGCTGGACAAGTACCGAATAGACCTTTTTCTTCAAAACTGCCAGTCGTGGGAAAGAAAGGGAAGGAATTCATATATCCTCAGTTGGTAACAAAAGATTCAGTGAGTATAGCTTGCTAATTATTTCTTGATGTGCTGTTTCTTGCAGTCTTGTTTGTTTTATATTCTACTCAGCTACCTAACTCCTGTTACCTTATAGAACCTGATATGCTTATAGCAAATGCATAGTATAATATTAGTATAATGTATTGACAAAAGACCCTAAGATACTCTGACATACCTTTTCCAAGTTCCTCTGCAAGGATTTTTGATTCTTTCAGAACCTCTGTTTTTTATCACTTCCAACACAGCTGCTGTTTGCGAGTGTAGGCTTCTCTCTCCTCCCCACCTTGCCAGACCAGTGTGTTTGGAATCTTGTCTAAAGAGAATGAGCAATCATCAGCTGATGACATGTGTGCTTATCAGCACACTTTCTGACTGAAGATTTGGGAGAAGATAACAGGGGCAAATGCAAATTTTCTTCAGGTCATTTTTATGAAGGATAGTAAAGTTAGTAAAAATTATGTATCTTCAAGTTCAGGGCAGATCAGAGTCTATGAACAATCATATTAGACATAGAAAGAAACTATGGCCCAATTTAAATAGAGTACCAAGACAAGAACCAAAGTAGTGGAATACCTACTTTTACGCAAATGCTAGAATTATGAAAAACAACATGTAGGACCAGCCTCTTGTCCTAACAGGAGATACACCAGGCAGAAAATCAGTGGGAAATTGTAATAATAAAACACAAAGTATTCAGAAAGATAAGGTAAACCATATCATAAGGTGGTAGAGTAGTACTATACGCTGATGAGAACCTGGATCAAATTAATGCACTTGGCATCAGAATAAGTTGAAATTTCAGACCTATATAGAAAATGTATGGTGTTGGATCTGCATCACCACCTTCTGAACCTTGACTGAAACAAAAACTATACTTTTTGTTATAGTAGTTACAAAAAACTGCAATGACCCCCATATAGGTTGGGCAAATGTCACATTGAAATCCAAAGTAGAACCAATCAGTGATTGTGGAATGATCAGCTAAGAAGTCCACAGAAGGTCATGACTAGATACTGCAATAAACAATTTAACTTCATAGGAGAAACCACTAGTTCTTAGTGATCACAATGTGCTTGGAGTCAATACCCCTGTGGAAGCAACAAAGGTCAACAAATCCACTAGAACAGATCAAAGATAAAACCACATAAAAATGAAGAAGCCTTTTAATCAATTAAGAAATGTGCCCCCCCCAAAAAAAAATAAACATTTCCAGAAGACATGGAGGTTACTGAAGGACAATTTATTGGTATCTGAAGAGAACAGGTCCACAAAGAAAGACCCCAGTCTTTCATTCATCTGCTTCAGATCCTTAAAAAGAGTGCTGTGCTCTGCCAGGATCTGTGATATGCATCGTAGAGTGCTTTCTTCTCCAAGGGATAGAGGAAATGTAAGGAATGATGTGTCTCCCAAAGGAGCTGCATGAATGGCCAATAAATAAACACCCAGGACAAGCAAAATTCCAAATCCTACAGCTTATCCCACTTCTCCCAATAGTCAGTGTAGAAAGATGGATCACAAGACAGGCAAACACCTGTCCAGCTCCAAAACCTCCTGTTAGAGCTGCTCTATTGCCACATGCTTCTGCTGGTAGTCATCTCTATGTCTAGCTGTGTCAAGGTAGCCAGGTACACACCATTTCCCAAAGCCTTTGACCCTGTTTTTCCACAGGCCCTACAATGCTCATGTTAAGATGACCAGTAGGCCAGAAAGAGATGACAGCACCCCTTGCAGAGAGTACATGATTGTCTGGAAAGGACAACAGTCCAATGTCAGAGGCTGCCTGTGAGATGTTCCAGTGCAAGATGCAGATTCTGTCTAATCAGGAGTGGCTCAGCCTGATCCCTTCCACTTGGATGTAGGTGAAAAAAGTACTAATATCTGGTTGGAGGTGGAATCAGGTATCCTTTCAGGAGTGCTGACCTCCTGCCTTCCCAATGATATCTGCCTCTTATTTCCTGTGATCAGGGCAGAAGGAAAATACACAGGCAGGGCCAGACACTCCTGTGGACTGATACTGCTGAGGAAAGCGTCCTGATAAAAATGACATTGCAGACCTGGTATCAGAACACAGATATTAAACACATTAATGCATTTCTAAGCAGATCTGAATGTGCGGAAGCTGATTTAGTACAACGATCATGTTCTCCAACATCTAAGACTATAGGTCAAGGGAGGACAGGGTTGTAACGATGAGTGTGGCAAAACTCAGCATGAAATTGTATAGACAGACATGTCTGTCCAAGTGATCTTGCCACAAAGTACGGTTCGATAGCCAAGGTGAAGGCCTCCTGTAGAAATACAGTGGCGAACCCTCCCACCAAAAGCAAGCAGAGTACTCTGTCCATACAGAGAGCTTCCTTTCATGGGGTTTCATGGTGGAATTTTGATCTGTTTCACTTCAAGGGAGAGAGAAGGCATGTGAGGAACCCTCTTGGCCAGCAGTGGTGGTGCCAGTGGTAGCAGCAGTACTGTATACCAGCTAGTTCTGGAGCCAGAACTGTGGTCCTTGTAGTACAGAGCTGCACTCTGCCCTCTGGATCACCTTTCCTCCTTGAACACAGCCTTTACTGCTGAGGATGAGGCTGTAATCTGCCATGGCAAGGGTCAGCTGCATCCTCTTCCCAGAACAATGAGTCTTCAGCAGGTGGCACTGCTTGCTCTTCAGCATGATGGTTCTGAGGAGCCTGCAGACTTGTGTGAGTTGACAGTCCTTGTAATGCCCAAAAGCTTGAAAAGTTCCTCAGTAAAGTTCCCCAGCCAAGCCCAGCTAGTGGACTTGGCAGAGAGCAATAGCTCTCCCAAGGAAAAGCAGCAGAGGGAGTAGGATTTGAAAAATTTAACTAGGACCATCTCTGCTTTTTTAGATTGTTTTCTGACTGATCCCTAACAGAATATGCTGTAGACATAATACTACTTGTGGAATAGAATAGACTCTGATAGATAGCAAAAATTGAGTTACTCCCAGATGAAGGGCAATGTCTGAACAAGATACCACAAATGCTCTCAGTGATTTTTGCTGACCCTGAACATCAAATAACGCATGTAAGCAAGACTGTGAATAAAGTTTTTAAACATACAAACATGGCATCCACAAATCAGTAATTTCTCATAAGCAACTTCTAGAACTAATTTCACTTCTCAAGTTCAAGGAAAGTTGGGATGGGTCCCATCATTTATTGTCTGCACTTTATTTTTCATTGGCCCAGTATCCCTCTGCTGCTCCTGACTTTGGTCAATAGCTTCTAATGTCAATCTACAGGCCCTCCTGGATTCTTGTTCTAGTTTTAATATTTTTAGATGGCATGGACATTAAATGTCACCCTGGGATATAATGCCATTTTGGGGTCACTTCCTGCACTTTCTTCTACTGACTTATCTTGCCCTGGGCTTGAAATACTAGTCTACCTGTCTCTCTCAGATCTGGAGATTGTTGCACCCTCGTGGCCCTGTGGTACTTTTTGCACCATTTTCCCCTTGTGACAATCAAACTTTGCTCTTGCTGGTAAGTATACAGCAGCTTTAGTTTAAGGAGTTCCACAGAGAAAAGACCTTCTGTAGCCTTCATGCCAAAGCATGACCCAGTACTTCAGCCTGGATGCACTTCCTCCATGCAGTTATTCCCTTCCCTAAACACTTCTCTACAAGTCAGGGCAGGGGGCTGATAAAAGAAGGAGGAATTCCAGTGAACTGGAATCCGGTTATACTGACTCTCGTTATCATCCCTGTATCAGCAGCCAGTGATAACAGGAAAGGTTGTTGCCACAGGGGAATTGCTTTGCCCTCGTTTGTGATTAATTTGTTATTCTGGCTGCCAAGGGAACTTCTCTCTGATTACCTTCATCTTTATCACATACTACTACCAGCGATTGTTTTATGGGAAACAGGCAAGACTCCTGCTGTGCAGGAAGGTTAGGTGTTTTTGCATGGATATCTGCATTTGGATGGGAGGAGAAGGAAAAGAAGAAGCTTAGTTCAAAACTGTAAAAGATTTACTAGTAAAACTTTGATAGTAACCGAGGTATTTAAAAAACTTTAATGGTAGTGATAACAGGTCTGTGCTACAACTTTTGCATTGATGTCATTTATGTCAGTTAGCTGAGAGGGGACAGGACACACTAGTACAGTCAGCAGCCAGTACCATGAAGGTCACATGAGTAGTTTATAGCTTTTGTTCCAATAATGGTGAAAGTCTGAACTGTAAGCAAGATGCAAGTGTTACTGTGGAAAGGTTTATGGTTGCTTACGTCTCTGGTGCTATCAGAAAAGGTAGTCCCTTTCCTCCTTTCTAGTTATGTTCCTGACCCTTTCTTTTCTAACATTCATGAGGTCGTGTATCAGCTGGAATGGAGAGCTGAAAATTAATTTTTTTTGCATCAAGTTTCTTGATCACAAGTTCCAGTATCTAACAACTTAGGACTGTCCTTTTCAATCAGTCTGCTCCTTAAGTCCCCTAAACCAGAAGTGTTATCACTTTCTCAGAAAGACCAAGAGATTCTAAGGCCTCAAAGAAATAACTTTTCAAGAAAGTTGAACACGTTATCAAGAAAATGAAATAAATTATTTCTTTCCTTTCATACCTCTAATCCTAGCCATGGCCTCTTGGAGATAGCTGTCCATACTCAAGGTCCCTTCTTCTTGCCCAATCCCAGCTCAAGCATACTCCTAATGTGTCCTTGAAATCTTGCTTTACTCAAAATAATTTAGCTTTATAAATCAGTCCTCTTTGAAAACTTTTCAGCGATGATCACATTTTTTTTGTTCAGCCATGGCTTACAGAAGAGGCAGCATTCTTCTCTTGAAATAAGCCAAGTCCAGTGATACAAAACCAGGAGCCCTAGCACAGGCTGTGCCAGCCCAGTTCTACACAGCTCATCACTGCATTTTCTTTCCACCCTCATGATGTCAGTCATGCTGCTGTGTAATAACATAATCTACAGATTGCATGTGCAATTCTTAATTTCGCCTGTGCAACAAGCAATCTACAGAAAGAAGAGGAAGAAATTATCAACCATGAACTGCCTACCATCTCTCAAGGATGGATTTAGCTGACAACAACATACAGGTCATGGTGCAGGTGGCTTATTAGGGAACAGTTCACCAATTGGAGTAAGAGCTCATTATCTAGCTACACAGGTAAGGAGCAATTTCCCAGAGAGTCTGTAGTTTCGTTGTCCTGGAATAACAAATTTGCAAGCTTAAAAGCATCCCTAATACATTTTGATCACTAGGGATGATCCCACATTTCCTAGATATTCCTTAGTCTCTGCTAAAAATGTCTTCAAGCTGATTACTTCAGAGAATGTTTTTGATGCAACATTATTCTCCTAGAAAATAAGAAATCTACTGAACCACTTCAAACAGTTCACTGACTGTTTGCTAGTTCTTATTGACTTTAGCTGCTTTTGGATGCATAACAGCTATAAAAAATGCTCTGCAATCTAATTTTTTTTTCTTTAACTTTTTGGTACTTGTATACATAGAGTGTCTATTTGATTTGTTCTCATGTTATTCTAAGATGAGACAATGAGATCTCTACATCACCAGGAAGACACACCTTCCTTTGGAAAGCCATTGACCATATGCAAGAAAGAAGTGATTTAGGAGAGTCTACAGAGTGCTGTAGGACAGAGAGTCACTGAGGGAATTGAGGGTTGCAATTTAAGAAGCGGGGCAGCTGTAGGGGAGGAGCCATCCAAGCTGTGGAGGTACAGAAACAATCTCCTAGGCAATGGAGTGTAAGCACAAAATTTTAGCAGCTCAGAAGGTCACTGAGTTAATTGCAACCAAGGCCGCAGTGGGTGGAAGAGACTTGTGATAAACTATTTCTGTGCTTCCTGACTTACATGCCTGAAGTTTTTTCTATTTAAAAAAAAAAAAATCAAATAATATTTTTATTCTAGTAAAGGTCTATTTTGAGTTTCAAAGCCTGCTGCTCTTGATCTGAGAGCTCACCAGGACATTTAGTCAGATCCACCGTAAAGTTCTGGATGAGTTGGGATCCAAACATAAAACCTAAAACCTAATTTTGTTATCTTCTCTTTCATCTGATTTTCTGTCTTCCTCTTTCTGTTGAGTTAGTCAAGTTCTCTCTGCGTATTCTTTTTGCTCCCAGTTCCAAACTGTGACCACACTGTAAGATAAGACAACCTCAAGTTATCAAGTAATTTACCTTAGGTACCAGCATCAACACAGATATGGCTTTGTTTCATTTGGGTTTGTGGTAAATTCACAAAGTGCTCTGTGCAGACTGTGACAGTTGGGTTGTTTCCAGAACTAGGACACCATCCTCCCCTTTTTAAGTTCATGTGGGTTTTGCCAAGTCATGGCATATCATAATGTCATCTGTTCAAGTTTACTTCCAGGTCTATCTATTCCAACATCTACTTCAAGAGCTCCTTCATGTACCTGTGTTCCTAAGTATTTATCTGATTTCAGTTGTGAGATCTGTCTTTTTTTCTCCACTTTGCCTTTGCTCTTATAGCATCATCTTCTCCCTACCTGAGTTATCAAAAGCTGATGATTCTCAAAATTTGCCCTGTTTCTTTCAACTCAATCTACTACTAGTCAGTCCATGTCCTCTTGCATATCATTCTATTGTTATTTCTCCACAATGAAAACTTTCTGGACTTTTATTTTCTACTTTTTACTGTGTACTCAACCCTTCTTTCAAGTGTTCTCTGAGAGTTCACTGTCATCATCTTTCCATATTCAGCCTTGCTTGCCTTATACTCCTGTACATCTTAAATTTCTGTCTTTTGCGACTGTTTAATCCTTAGTCCACCGTCTATTTCTTTCTTTCCCTATAAAAGCTGTCTTTTCTCCCAGTCTCCCTCCATATTGTTAACTCTTTTCACAGCATTCTTTCTCTCCAAAAGCTCCAATTGCCTCCTCTATGTCTTTGAAGCCTCCATGGGTATCTTGTCTAATAAAATGTCCCATTCAAGCACCTTGTTCTCATCTACAAGACAGTGTCTTATCTTATGTCTTCTGAAGTCTTTTTCCTTCCTTTTCACTCTTTTTTTGCTCCATCTGAAGCTATTGCTTGAGACAAAGTATACTTGCTGTGACTTCTTTCTGTCCTGCATCTCATCTCCTCAAGGTCTCCTGTGCTTTCTTTGTCTCTTATTGCCTGTGTTTATCTCTTAGACCCTCTGCTACTGTTAAGAAGTCCTCCTTTTGTCACCTTTCTCCTCTTCCTCCTTCAAAGTTCCATTTTTCCCTTTCACCTTTACAGTTACTTTTGTCTCATAGCCTATCTTTTATACTATCTCCTTCAGAGCTTTATTGGGCTGAGTTCTGTTAAGCACAGAATATTATTTTTTTCCTTATTCTTAAATGGCTGCTTTTCTATTTTCCATGTATGGTTCTGAGTAACAAGAACTCCACCTCCACAAATTCAGCTCCTTTCCGTCTGGGGTGGTAGAGGGCTCTGTATCACCATCTGCTGTAATGTCTGCGTATGCAGTAATGGTGCCAGCTGAAAAATAAATGTTGCGTGTCATTCCAGAGGAGGCTGCAGTCTGGCGGTGGGCCATAAGGTTTGCATACAGTGAGGTTACAAGTGGTCTGGGTCTTCTAGGATGAATCTGCTAGAGAAACACCCCAAAAGCACTCTAGGATAGGCAGAAGGCTCAGAAGTTAGTATGATGCCTGATAATTGTGTGGGCAGGGCACAAGGAACATTTAGCTTGTCACTGTTGATTAGCAGTACTGGGATTTCAGGTGATAAATGTCCTGGGACAGGACCATGAGAGAAGCATGAGCTTCAATCATCCCTCCTCCCATACTATCAGAGCTTTCCCTATAAAGGCAGTAGGATGGGATGAATAGGAATTCTATTTCTGCATCCTGAAAAGCGTTGAGGAGAAAAACTTTAAGGCAGATAAAAGGGAAACTTGAGGGAATATGGGGAAGAGGAGGGAGAAAGATAGATGGCTGGCTGAAGAAGAGACTTATCTCTGGTGATAGTTCTTCTAACTTCTATTACTCTCTTTTTCCTCACCTAAGACCCTAATGTGGGCTATAGCTGTAGATTCAACTGTCATGAAGATATCCTGCTTGAAGGAAGTACCACAGAAACACACTTTGGAGTCCCTCCAGGGCCTGTAATATGCACAGTGAAAACTAGTGTATAAACAGGTTGTATACCTTTCCTCTTGTGTGCTGTAGGGCAGTCTAGAAACTTTTGCAAGCCCTTTCAAGAGGCTTAGGTGGACCTGAAGAGCCAAGCCGTACATAGACATCATCCTTATTTGTGACTAGTGCAAGGTGATTGTTACATCTTCGTCTTCTTTTGCATCTTCCTCCAGTTCTGGGCTAGTCTCCTGAGACTGTTGCTAACCTCTCAAGCAACAGCAGAACTACATTGCTGTGTCCTAGTAGAAGGGTAGAGCTAGGGCTTGGTAATAGATGAGCAGTAAAGAAAATGCATAAAGAAGAACTGCCACAGGAAAATTCAGGAAAAGCGATAGGGGAGATTTCACAGCAGCTGTTGGGCAACAGCAGTGTAGAAAAGCAGATCTTTTTCAGGGTGCGCTCAGTATTCTTTACTTCTGGGACTGCTGACCTGAAAACATGGGTAGACATTGAACAATACCTTTCATTAGGTCAGCTGTGGACATACTTGAAGACAAGGGTCTTCAAGTTCTTTTAGTCTGAAATAGAAGCAGCAGACCTCAAAGCAAATACAAGTTGAGGGTAGCTTCTTTGAATTTAACTAGACGGCTAGTGTCAGTGAGGCTATGACAAAAGTTTATTGGTACCTTGTGGAATAGCGAGGATGTTAATAGCGCTGAGAGAGCTGACATGTGCTTTCCTCCCAGGGGAAAGAGGGAGTGAGGTGACTTATGAGCTGTGGAGCATGATAAGATTAGTGTTCAGGACACAGGAAATAATGTAACATAAATCCAGTATATCTACAGATCACAAATATTTTGTCAGGCACTGAAATGGTGAATTTAATTTCTCAGTCTTTTCCTTGATAGACACTGTCTGCGCACAGAGATCAGAGATAGAGAGATTTTTTGATGAGAAGTGCTCTCCCCTGGGAATTAGATAAATGCTGGGTCCTTAGCTGCAGATGTCCTTAGAGTGTAAACATATACCACTGTGTGCACATGATTGTTCAGTTTCATCTGTATAGTTGTCAGTCTACTATTTGGTGCACTGGATGAGGTGTGTGGAAAGTACAAGTGATGGCACAGGGTTATTGTGGGTTGTCTTCTTCTCATGAAGATAGTAAAGGTTTATTTTTCGAGGAGCATCTAGAGCCATTTGGTGGAAGTTGGCCTTGGGGTCCTTCATGCTGTTGTTGATCAGGTGAATGAGGCTGGGGCCACTTTGGAGGCTGAGAGCAACAGTTCTTGGAAAAAGCCTTTCAGGGTAGATTCATCTTATTTTAGGCTGTAATTACAGGATTATTTTTCATGGAAAATCCACAGCAGTGGATACAAGACAGAAAGTAGAGTTCAATTAGCTGGCAGTAGGGGGTTCTTTTTTATACTGAAGAAATTTCTAATGTGATATTCTTGTGCATCTTGAAAAACAAGAGCTAGAAGAGTGCACCTTTGGGCACCTTTGGGTAAAGATTCTCATTAGTTTTCTCCAGTGGCTGTGATGAGTATTATCCTACAATAAATGTAATAGTAACTGTAGAGCTCTTCAAAGCTACAGCTTTGGTGTTTGCTGGGGCTTATTGTGGCTGGTCTATGTATGATATATATTGTACATCATATATATGTACATATGATGTACATTTCTATATGTGTTGTACACTTATATTCTATTAATTTTTTAGGTTTTTATACACTATATAGTATATGCTGTGCATCATTTTTTACGTAAACCATAGTGACATTGTTTTTCCAAAAACACCTCAATAAGTTGGGAGCAGTTAATGCCTTTATGATGGAAAACTGTTAGGGTATCCAAATGTTCTTTTTCAGTTGTCTTGACACAGTCACTTGAAACTCATCTCTAAGGTGGTTCATTACAAGTTTTGTCCTACTGATGGGAACATTGCTTATTGATAGTAAAGTGAGTGCTAGTGAGAATGAAACAGATGATCCTATATGGTTTTGTAAATATTTAGAGCTTGCCCAGCCTGCCACCAGGTATGGGTTGTACAGGCTAATATGGATATTATTGCTAATGGTAACCATATGGATATGGTTAGCAGAAACATTGGAGGAGGTGGGGAGGGAATTTATGGAGGAAATCAAGTGTATCTTGCTCTTAGAGAATTTCTTTGTATCCCACATCTTTGTCCCATGTCTTTGTATCTTGACTTTCAGACTGAGAAAAACCAAAATGAGCCTCCAGGAGAAAAGCTTTACAAAGGTCTGTGAAATGAAATAATGACACTACCATTTTGGACCTGAAAGAAGGGCGTTTTGCCTCTTTCTATCCCCTATTCTGCCTGAAAATCTCTTATCCTGCAGCTTGAGAAAGTTGGAAACTCTTAATCTGGAGAGGTGATAGTGTACAAGAGGAGGATGGAGTTAATAGCAGCTCTTTAGTGACTGCATTTGAGGCATGTGAGGTCTTCTTTTCTTGTACATAATTTCTAGGATCTTGAACTCACTGCTCTTCATTGATTAATAGCCATCCAAAGACATATGCCTACATTCAGCACACTGACAGTACTGGGAGGTGTCTAGCCCATGTTGCTGGAACATGTTTCTCATTCCTGTCACTGGCTGGTAGCTCGCTGGTGTTGGCTGAGCTCCTTGCTTTTTTGCCTGGCTGAGAAACAAGTGGCAGAGCGAAGAGGAGAAGCTGTTGAGCACTCTAGCCTGTGCAAAAATGAACATCAAGAAGAATAAATTTCTGCACATACTTCTAATTGAATACCCACAGGTGTGGTGACCTTCTTCAAAAGTGTAAAGCGTTCGCCTTAAGGGCACATGGGAAAGCTGCAATTAAGCTTTAACACTCTGCAGTTTACAGCGATGCCTGGCTTCTTCATTAGGGCTTGCTTCTTCTCTTGTGGACTTTGGACTTTGAAAAATTGTCATGGGACATTGAGTGTGTAGCCATCTTGTTCTATCTCACCATAGTCGCTGTCATCTTTATGACTGTCACTCGGTCTTTTGGACACCTGGTGTCTGGGAAGAGAACAAGGAAGCCCACTGAATTTTGTTCTTACTGCAAATATGTCTTGCTCAGGATGGGGAGGTGTGAAAGAAGAGATCTTCTGAATAATCTTTTCTGCTTCCCTGCCTGCTTTCCGTCTCTGTACTTCTAGCTCTGTCTGTCTTAATCCTTCTTTCCTCCTCCCCCCTCTCCCTTCCCTCTCCTTCAGGAGTTCCCCTCTTGCTCACACCTGATATTCAATCCCATCAGAGTTAGTGCCTTTTGCTGAGATCAGACACATCACTAGGGAATCATGTGGCAGAGGAAGGTTGCTATAAATATAGTTAAACCCTGCAGTCACTGTCTTTGGGCAGGAAGGGGAGAGAGGGGCACGAGGAGGAGGAGAAGGAGGAGGAGGAGGAGGGGCAGAGAGAAAGTGAGTGAAGTAACAGGACAAATCAGAGTGGTCTGGGGACAGAAAGAAAGAGGGAGCAGAGGAAAGTGTGGAGGCCATGCTCTTGACTAGAATATGAGGTGGCTTTAGGTAAGGCCCAGAGCGGCAGCTCCGTTACAACTGAGAGTGAAGAAGAGTAGAGGCATGGAGACCTCAAAGACCATGACCCAGGAATCGAGATCAAAGTCAGCTTTGTGGGAGGGCACACCGCAATACGACTATGTCTGCTTTGAGAAATGCACCCATTACGGGATACCTTTGGAGGCAGGACGCGAGGCCGGGGGGACAGGGGACGACCTGCACTACCTGGAGAACTCCCTCAGCTACCCACAGGTAGGGCTGGACAACTGGGACACTTGTGGCAGCACAGGTCTCCCTGGGATCACAAAAGCTCTTGGGGCTCCCAGAACAGTGCTACTAGAGCATGCAGCCCTGTCTATTCCCACTCCTACCAACTCTCCTCTTCATTTGCTGACTCCCAGGTCAGGCATTGACTTTCACGATTGTACTCACATCCACATGTCCTATCAGCATTTTGAGTCGGGGTCATTTTCACCTGCCATAGATACAAAGAGAGATAGAATGGGCAAGCTGGGATGGGGGAAGTCAACCAGACCATTAATGCTTTTGTAACAGCAAACAGAAACCGTAGCTGCCTTCAGCTGCACAGTGATACTAAGTTGAGCAAAAGAGTGGCTAAAAAGAAAAAGAACAGTGAAGTGTATAGATGGGTATCTATCTGCACAGCTATACAGATGAAGTGCAGAGTTCTATTCTGACTTTTCTCTGACCAAAATGCACTTTATGGTTACGGATCCATACATGCATATTAATAATTTTGGTGACTCTCAGGGGAGCTCAAAGTGAGGGATTTTCTAACCCTTTGACTTGACCCGACTCTTGCTCTGGTTCACACAAGCAGTACTTCTAAAAAATATACGGGATGGAGTTGTACTTAGGTTATGGCTTCTTGTTCCATTATGCTCTGTATCTCCTCTACCTCTCCTTTTGGGACAGCCTCTGGCAAAGGGGAGGCTGTACAGCAGAGTGCTGGTATCTAATTTCCTACAACCCTGCTCAGGCTAAACTGACTTAAGAAGGCTTTAGAGCAATGGAGGATGCAGTCAAATGATGAGGGAGAGAGCATGTCAATGTGAAATTCGCACAGAGTGGATGTTTCTCCATAGGATACTTAGGTGAGTGATTGGGGGATGAGGGAGAGGACGCATTAATCATATCATGAAGACCTTTGTGATTTAGTGATAGAAATAAAGCCACAACTGTCACTAAACAAATCTCTTCCAGTAGGTAACCATCCCAATGAGAATTATACGTGCCACATTGCAAAAGATTAGAGAATCAGTTTCATGGCCATACTTTGGAATTTCTTTTCTGAAACTGCTAAGGAAATGCACCTTGTGCTACATGAGTTAGGGATGGGGCGGGGGGGGT
>VZRU01009566.1:169915-251491 GCA_013398155.1 Pedionomus torquatus | reverse complement strand
GGCGGGGGGGGTGGAGGGGGGAAGGGGCGCTGTGAGTTGCAAACGGTTTCTCTAGTAAAGCAATCCAAAAACCATCCCAGTTCACGTGCATACACCAAATACGCTAGCACACTCACACACCCCCCCCCCACAGTTTAAAACCATTATCACAAGCAGGTGCAGATGACACAGTGAGGCAATACAACCCACCTCTGTGCTCTTGCTACCTGCCACTGGGGTGTCTGCTCTCAGCCCTGAAGTCGTGCTGGTCAATGCACATAGATAGACAACCTCATGCACAAACAAGCAGACCCTCAAATGCATTCCCCTCCATACCTTTAGGCAGTAGTGTCTCCAGGCAAGTGGGCGTTTGTGAACACAAATTGCAATCAAGAAACCAGACAGGCGTATTTATGGATTTACTGAAAAATATGCCCTAGAAATACTGAAACAATCACATACACGTGTGCATGTGTGTTTATGATGAAACTTTGCATGCAGACATATCTTGGCAAAACCAGGCTTGATGTGCACATATATATTTTACTAACCATTCATGTACACACGTATAATGTATAAATATGCATTAGATATAAATTAAAGTATTTATTAATGTTTAATTACTCTCTATATATTACTAGATATAAATATCTCTATAAGTAAATATTATTATTAAATTAAAATTTTATTATTAAAGTATAGATATGCATTATATCTAAGGTATGCCAATATATATTATATGCTAATATATACTTAATATGTTAATGCATATTTATACCCTATATATATATGTACCTTATACAAACACTCACACTTATATTATTAGCAAGAAAAACAACCTTCTGCACATGTTTTCTTCCATTTCCATGCAGAGTATCCATTAAGATTTCTTTCCTCACTGTCATGTGAAAAAACAGTAGGCAGAGAGAGATTTTGATTCTGTTGTGCCCTTTTCTTTTGCCTTCTGGTTTTTATGTAGGTTGGAAGCTATTTCAGACCAGCTTTGTGATTTGGTTTACACAAGCCTCAGAACAGTGAAATCTTGGTCTTTGGCACGGGATCAAACTGGTGGTCAAAAAACATGTAGTGGTTAATAGATAATAAAATAATAATAGTAGTAGGATAATAATAGTAATATATACATAATTTTGGACAATTAAGATAACAGATTGTAGGTATATGATAGGTGATGTAATTGATAAAAATATACATTCTCATACACTGTAGGATTTTTTATTTTTTTCTTTCTGCATGAGCATCAGCTACAGCTGGTGAAGTATTTAGAAGCTGTATTATTTATAACAATAGAAAGGATGTTCGCAGCAATACACAGATGGGTATAGTGGGAGGGATGTATAATGAGCGATTAGGCAATACAGTGATATAAAATAACAGACTCAAAGAAGGATGTAGGTGAGAAGGACTTCTGGAGATCTCTAGCTCAAGTCCCCGCCCACAGCAGGGCTGACTCGAAAGCTAGGTCAGGCTGTCAAGGGCCATGGCAAGGCATGCTCTGAACATCTTCAAGACTGAAGATTCCCCAGCCCCTCTGAATACCCATTGCTGTGTTGAACTACCCTCAAGAGGGAGTGGATGGGGACATGTTTTGCTTTTTTTCACAGACTTTCATTTCTTGCAAGTTATGACTTTTTCCTTTAGTTTTTCACTGCCACCCCAAAAAGTGTCGCTCTGCTGTTTCTCTCCAATCCCCCTCTCTCTTAAGGTGATGGAACTGTTGTTAAATCTCCCTTTTGCCTTCTATTCTTCAGGAAGAACTATTATTTTGCTGCTGCTTTCCACCCCTCACATGCCCCTCATTGGCTCTATGTCTAAGCAGTTGAGCCTAGATCTTTTATTGACATTTACTTATGAAGTCAGTTTGGGGAGGTTTCAACTTTTAGACCAAATATGGCTACTTTTTTTGTGATCCATCAGAAAAAAAACTAAGGAAGATAATTTCAGGAACAGCAGGATGACTACAAGGTGGGAGAGACAGGGATGAGCAGTAGAGCCCAAGGCCACCTCAATGGCCAGGAGCAGCAGTTTAAAAACTGTATACACTGACAATGCTGGGGGAAGGGATTTCAGGACTGGAGTATGCTGTGAAGAACATATTGCTCAGTCTGAATGGCATGGGAAGTAGCTTTGGACTGTGAGATGCAAGCGGTTTTATGCAGGTGCTGAGCTCTCAGAAAAGAGCTCCCAGAAAATTCTTGAGATTATGGTGCTGTACATATTTTTCCCCTGAGATTCCCTGCAGCTTTTCCTCCCTTACTCAAGCAGTAGAACTTCGCCGTCTTTTTTGGAAAGACAAACCTTGCTAGTTCACAGTTAAACATTAATAAATGCTACCTCCCTGAAAATGAACTTTACCCTTGTTGTACTTTCTCCCTGAATGTGTTTTGGGGTTCTCCCACCCCTTCTTCCTCCTTAACAGTATTTATACTTTCAGCTGGTTTTGCACCATTATCATGTTCTCACTCAGCATTTAGCCAAGCTGGGCGTAATAATACTTTTTCTGTCTCAACCCTTTAGGTGGTAATTGATATATTTTAACATTGCAGTTTTTCTGGTGCTCAGAAACCCTCTGTTCCTTGTGTTAGAGAGATAACATCAGAAGAAGGAACAGGCTAAGTCCTACTGTGTTATATTTTTAGTTTTATAAGTTTTCTAATAGAGTGGATATTTCTTGCCTAACCTAGTTTTGCTTTAAGGTCATCCACTGATTTCTGGATTCTTTCTCTCACAATTTCCTACCATTTTAAATAGTGCCAGAGTCCTGGAGATGAAAAGCATGTGTATGAGGCATTTTTTAAGGGAGTTGAGACTACCTTCTTCTCCAGGACAGAACATTCATTTCTGTGTCTGGAGACCAACTCCCTTTTCCCCACATCCTGAGTGTACCTGTTTCCAGCTAGATAGAAGTAGTGAACTAGGACTTTTACCATTCATACTATTATATTTTCATACTATTCCATCTGAGCAGTTGGAAGACTAATTTGAACATCATACTTGGTACGGATTTGAGTTTGGATTAAGCTGTGTTTGATATAAACCCATCCCTCATGACCATGTAAAGACAGTACAACATTAGCTGAGGTGATGGGAAGATGCATTTGTCTAAAATCTGCTGATACTTGCTGTTTCTGGTTGAAATAGACACAGTGAGAGAAAAAGAGAGCAATCTGCTATCTAGGACTGGATTCTGTATGTGACAGTTTGTATATGGAGTTCATCAGCCCGATGTTTCACTGTCCTGTCTGTATTATGGGGGTCGGAGCATGTCTGTTCCTCACTGCAAAGAGTCTGCACTGCTTAATTTGCCTAGAGTGTGTTGATAATCGTGTGGTTAATAATTACATTCAGTTGGTCAGCTTCCAGTACAGTGATGAATGGAGGAATGCTTTCAGATGTTCAGATAGGATCAATTTGTTTAAGAGACAGTAGGTAGACCTACTGTAAGATCATCCGGTAAGAACAGGATGATTTAAAAAAGCCTAGATGTGTGTTCTGTTAAAAAAAAAAACTAGGGCTTTCAAAGGGAGCTGTTGCACATGGTTCAAGTGTTTCTCAAGGAATATGAAAATAAATAAACTATTTAGATACCTCAGTCATGTTTTTTATGAATATGAGTTGATAGAGCACTGAAACAGGTGTTCAGAGAAGACAGGAAATTTCCACCCTTAGAGATATTTAGGAGTTGCCTGGACAAGGGCTTGAGCAAACTAACCTGGCTTTGGAATTCCCATGCTGTGAGCAGGGGCTTGGACTAGAAACTTCCAGAGGTGCCTTCCAGTGTAATTCTTTCTGTGAGTTTCTGAATCTATTTGATCTCAAGGCAACAAGAGCAACACCTCCTGTGTCACATTGAAAGGAGGAGACGTGAAGCTGTCCAGTAGAAATGACTCTTAAGCACATGCTAGTGCTTTATATCTCTCACATGTCTTGTCTTTCTCCAGCTGAAGTGTCTGATTTTGCTGATCAAAGCAGTGCTCACTCACCTCCCGCCACTCAGAGAAGTAGATGGGAAGAAAGCTGGGGAGGAAGGAAAGGGTCACCTTGGAAAGTGCCAAGATCACAGGCCATGCTTCAGGTGGTGACCTGACTTCAAGTAAAGCCAAATCTGTTTTATTGAAGGACATGTGAGGAGGAGAGAGTTATTCTCTGCTTCTCAAATGCGCACCTTCCCCTCCTGAAAGGGTGAGGCAGGATGGCTGCTCTTCAGGGAATCTGGTAAACAGACAACGGGGCACAATCAGGGTCCTTCAAGCTCCCTTGAGATCTCGTTATTGACAAGGTGGCACAACTGCCAAGTTTACTCCAGATCCATGTATGAAATGTCATTGGTAAATGCAGGTAGATAGTTGTGATGTTATAACCAACGTGTTATAGCCAATTGCATTTCAAGATTAGTATCTGAAGACAAAGACTAAATTAGGTAGTTAGGAAATTCAGAGGAATTGGAGATATGAGAGGACTTAGCATGGTGATTTGGGTAAATCATGGGAGGAGGTGTGCAGTACCCTGTGATACGCGTGGGCCGATGCTGCTTGTTTTCCTCGGCAGACACCACCAGTGGCTGTGTGCCCTGTTAAGCATTCCTTGGCAGCAAGAGGAACAGATGTGGGATGTCCCTGCAGCCTGTTTGATAGAGTAATACCTCTCAAAACCTTTGGAGATGTTCTACAGCGCTGCTGAAATCTATGAGACAGCCCTGAGGGTGGCAGCCTCGTGTGAACTATTTTGACCTTTAGTACATCCAGAAAGCCCACTCAGTCTCTTCAGACCACAGCCGGCTCTTTCTCAGGATGTTAGAAAGCAATTAATATTCTTTGTTCATATCTTGTACACTCCAAAAAGGAGATTAAAAAGATTTTTGAGAGACTGGGAAGAGGGAACCAGACAGGAAAAAAAAACAAAACCATGAGCTGTATCTCTGTCACCCTGCTTGGGTACATTTGGGTTTGAGCCTTGGACTGTTAGTAGATCTGCCTTTTCATCTTAAATTCTATTGGTGAAGGAGCGTTTCCCTTACCTTTTCCTTTTGATCTCTCCTGCTTTCTGCTGCTCTAGCTTTATGGCCAATACACAGACCAGACAACAGACTTTACAGAGAAGGAAGCAGCAAAACTACTGTATAAGAAGCAGACACAAAAGAATAATGAAAGACCCCTGAAACGTGAGAGTCAAGTTGAGATCAAAGAAGAGCACTATTCCAAATGCCAAGGTAAGGGCAATCCATCTTTCATTACTCTATGTCCAGATACTGGGTAGACCAGCCAGAAAGATGAAATTTAAGCAAGGCAAAAGACAAGAAAATTGTGACTGGAGAGAAGTGGGGAAGGAAGAAAAAGGAATAACGGTGGATCAAAAATATTTTTTCATGTGAGCTTTCATCCTAGGAAGAGCCAAGATCTGTTTTGAAAAAAGACCAGTCACAAGTTAATAATTTTTCCCACAACAGATCTCTGTAACAAGAAGTGGACTTCCTTGTGTTAGATTTTTGCTGCTAGTGCACAAAATTTTAAATTCCACCCACACCCCTCNTAACTACATAAGATTTTGCAAGACAGAGATATGTATCAGTTCTTCAACAGGAAGCCCATGATGCTTCCAAATAAATCCTTACTGTAGTCAGTTCTCAGCATAGGAGAGAAGAGAGACCAACACAGGCTTCATCTATGTTCCCTCAGCTTTTCTGGTTCACTCTTCCCTCCACAGACTGTGCTAGACGCATCCAGAAATATGTTACCAAGAAGCTTGGAGAGGACTGGATTTTCCTGGTTCTCTTAGGTCTGGTCATGGCGTTGGTGAGCTGGGGAATGGATTATGCCAGTGCGAAGAGCCTACAGGGTAGGTCCCATTCAGGTGTTGTAAAAACACAGTGTAAATTATATGAATGTTTTACAAAGCCCAGTGACAGTATTCCTCCCCCAACATCAGAGTCCCATCCTCACCCCTTGCTGCCAGGGAAGTTTGAAGTACTTGCAATGTAGTAGATAAAAGGTGAACTAGGGAGAGGTTGTTTAAAGGATGGCAGGGAAAATAGGGAAGTAAGGGGGCAGAAACAGAGGTTATGTGTATGATGAGTTAAAGAAAACACATTATTTTGACTCCCTTTCCCTCATGTTTCCTGCTCCCTTGAACATGTAGGGGCACAGGGAAGTGGTACTGTGGTCCTTCCTGCCAGACTGGTTCCCACCCTCAGCAGGAATAACTAGCACAAGGAGGCTGGGAAGGGGAAGGGGCTCTTGGATGCCTTCCTGACACTATTTCTGCTTTCTCTGCAGTATTGTTCTTTTCAATTTTTATTTATACAGTGCCCTGCAGTTTCCTGCTACCTGGCCACATAGTGCTCTCTCCTTTGACTCTTTTCTCACAGATCCCCTAATCACTGTCTTATATTCCTTCACTGCATTTTTCCTATAGTCCCTCTCCTCTTTGCCAACAATTCCAAGATCTTTTAGTGTCCCTGCTCGCCATCTCGGCGCACACATGCACACACAATGTTGCCCACATTCTGTAACTGCACTTTTTCTTTGTCCTTACCCTCAGTGTCCCAATCCTGACCTTCAAACACAATCCAGTCCTTTCCTCTCGGCACTCTTGGCTGCTGATGTCCACCTGACACTGCAGTTCCTCAAAGCTCCAAATATTCCTTCAGCCCAGTGTTCTTCCTTCTAGAGCTTCCCCATCTACCAGGGGTCTGGCCTACCCTTCCAGCCTGGAGAGACCCTGTCCTTTATACTCCCTGAAGCTGAGTCCCTTGCTGATTTTTAATTTCCCTCCACCAACTCTCAGGCTCCTGCTGTGTGGGGAGCCAGCTCAGGCAAAGACTCTTCTTCTACTGCAAAGGAGCTGCAGCTCAGTTTGGATTCTCAGCAGCTCATGCTGTTGCACCTGGCTGAGCAATGGTACCATTGCTGGTTTAACAGTTGGCACAGTTTCCTTCGTGCTGCTGCTCTACAAGACAGAGCTCTTAAGCTAGTTTTTATGAAATGAAGGAATGATTTTTCATGTGACTGAGATGGAGGAGAGGGCATTAGCTATTGGTGGACCGCTTTATTGTCCTTCAGGATCCACATGAGGTCCTCAGACTGCCAAATAAAAAGACCCTGTACAGTGATTCATCCTCACAACTGCATGTAATGTACCTCTTCTTATGCCACACTTGAGCACAGGTATTAATAGTGTTTAAGAACAAAGAACCATTTCTACCCATTCCTGCAGAATGGCTGTTTTAGTTGGGAACTTGTACTCAAAATGTAACAAGGCTTGTCTTAGAAAATGAGGACTTTAGAATAGCATTTCTAGGGGAGATTTAGTATGGGCAGGTTTAGCAAGTGTGTGATTCTTTGATTTCTTCCAAGCTATTTGGAGCAGCTGTGGTTACTGATGACTTCTTTCTTTGTCTGTCTACAGCCTACAAGTGGATGTACAGAGAGCTGCACCCGAATATTCCTCTGCAGTATCTGGCATGGGTCACGTTCCCACTTCTTCTTATTCTGTTTGCGGCCATTTTCTGCCACCTCGTCTCTCCACAGGCTGTTGGTGAGGGCAGAAGACATGGAAAGATCTATTTCCGTCTGTCTCGTTTTTCTTACTCCATTTGCCTGGGGGTTTTGTTCACCCCCTGCTCTGCTGTTGTTTTCAGGGTCTGGAATCCCAGAGCTCAAGACCATAATGAGAGGAGTGGTCCTCAAAGAATATCTCACTCTCAAAGCTTTTGTGGCCAAAGTTGTAGCCCTCACAGCTGGGCTTGGCAGTGGCATGCCTGTGGGGAAAGAGGTAAATATCACTGTTTTCATGTGCAGCAGTGGCCAGGGTCTGGGAGGCGAGAGGAGTTGTCTGTGGAAGAAGAGTCAATGGATGTTTTCTTTCTTTTGCCACCATTCCTCTTATAGCTCTGCTCTTTCCAGTAACACTTGTCTTCCATTGGCCATTTTCCTTCCACTTTGAAAGGCTTGAAAAGCCTTTGAAAGGCTAGAAAATGTCAAAGAATTGAAGTCAGATAGTCCTTGAGATGAAAAAAAAAAAAAAAAAAAAAAAAAAAAATTGGAGGACTGCCTGAGATGGCCAAAGAGAAATTATGAGATCTGCAATGGCTAAATGGTTGTCAGTAACCAGGCAGTAACCCTCCATGATTTTGTCCTACTCTTCTCTTGTAGGGTCCTTTTGTGCATATTGCCAGTATCTGTGCTGCAGTACTCAGCAAGTTCATGTCAATCTTCTGTGGTGTGTATGAGGTAAGGCACGTGTCTCTGCATGCAGCTCTTCCACAAGTTGAACCCCTAAGACATATAGAATAGTATTGGTAGGCCACAAAACACAGAGGAAACATATGGATTGAAGTTCACTGTACTGCTATAGACCAGTAAAATACAAGACAAAGAAAATGGTAGTGGGAGGCCAGATATACAGTCAAATAACTGTGCAGGACCACAAGTGTTACCTACCAAAGACACAGAGGCTGGTTAGAAATACGCATTTGACAGGTTTGCAATCTCATGATGCTGATACCTTTGCACTGTGATCACTGCCTGTATAAAAAAGTAGCTGCAGACAAAAATCAATTTGTCTTTAAGCCAAATTTATACAGCATTGCTAATTATAGACACTGACACTCTCCAGGCTTTTGCTGTTGCAGAACAGCCTCTGCAGGCTGATCATTGTATTGACTAGTTGTGTATGTATATATATATATAAATCTATTAACTGCTTATATAGCTAAATGTGGGAACTGCTTTATATAGAGGCTCTTAGCAGGAACGGGCTGTGTAATACAACAATAGGAGGTGCTGTTCTACTTGAGTAGATCCTGTCTGTGCGTAAGGACCAGATGTCACTGCTGAAGACCAGCTGACAGTACTAAAGACTGCACTAAAGTGTGTAGAGCCTGCTATTTATAGTAGCAGTGGCTGAATCTGCTGCTGGCTGTTGCTTTGTTTCATTGTTCTGGATCCTAACCCCCTTGCTTTGCTCCCTCTAACCCCAGCATGCCCTTCTCTGGCTGCACTCTCTGTTCCAGAATGTGCATAGGCAGTTCGACCTCCTGGTGGCGGCTTGCACAGTTGGAGTTGGATGTTGCTTCGCGGCTCCTCTTGGAGGCAAGTGTCTTCCTATATGTGACATTTAATATACAACTCATTTAGCCTCTTGCTGTGAGATTTCCTGCTCTCAGGAAAGGTTCTCCATAGCTACCTCTTCCACTCTAGCAACACAAGTTCTTTCTTTTCACATGGAACTGATAGCAGTGAAAGAAAGGGAAGATTATAGGAAAAGTGACACCTCTCTATGTGCTGATTTGTAGTGATGCAGCTTGTTCAGTCCCTGCCTGCCATGGACATTGTTCAACCTGGAGAGCAACAAGAGATGTCCAGAATGTTAATAAGGATCGAGTAGAGAACAGAAGTTAAAAAAAAAAAAAAAACCTTCATGTAAGGAGCAGCAACATCTAAGGGTAGAAGAAGATGGGAAGTATGACAGGAAGTGATAATGTGAACAGGAAACTACTGTATGAATACTTCATCAGTGGACTGGAGGACAGAATTATAAGTGTGTAAAGTTTTGGGCTCTCCATATAAGAGAGATGAGAAGGGCCAGTAAGATGATTGGAAGGTTGGAGTAAAGGTATGTGTGGAAGGATAAGAAAGCTGGGCTTGCTCAGCCTAAAGGAGAAAAGGCTAAAGGGAGATGGTTTAACTGATGTCATCAAGTACCTAAAGAGATATTTTAACAAAGATTGATCCAGGCTCTTTTCAGAGCAGCACAGTGCAAGAGGCAATGGGCACAAGCTGCAACAAGGGAAATTCTGACTGTTGATAAGGAAAATATGTTCCTCTCCCCCTAGGGTGGTTCAGCACTGGCACAGATGTCCAGAGGGTCCAAGGAATCTCCATCCTTGGAGAACTCCAGGACTCACCTGGACAAGAACCTGATGTAGCCTTGGAGTTAGCACAACTCAGAGCAGGGAGTTAGAGGAGACACCTCCAGTGGTCCCTTCCCACTTTTCTATGATTGTGCTGTATGGAGAAATGTGGAAATTTATCTCCTTCCCCTCACATTTGTACTAGTCTTCTGATTCATGGAAGAGGTACCTTCCATGATCTTCCACGGTAACTTCTTCCTAAAACAGTGGATATGTATTCATAAATAATTTGTCTTAAAATGTTTTCCATTCTTTGTTGTGCCTTCATTTCACTTTTCCCATGGTTATTGTGCCTGGAAGTTTAAAGCATTTTTGAAATGCGATTTTTTTTCTAAGTTGGCTTTGTTTCTTCCATGCACTGCTTTCCTGTTGGTCTTCAAATGGATGAGTTAGCTGACAAATACAACATGGTCTTTCATCATCAACAATAATAATGATCTTTACTCTGGTTTGCTATTAAAAAATAAAAAATAAATTAAAAAAAAAAAAGAAGTAATGGGAAAAGAAAAGATGCACATCATGTTCAGCAAAACAGAGGTTGAAAGCTGTGTATATATGGCAATAGAGCAAGTTGGAGACAGTCTGAGCTGAAGTCTGAGGCTTCAAGCCGAAACTTGTAAGTCTGCCAAAAACCTTGAGTGAAAGCAGGTTCAGAACCAAGGGTTAGACCACAGTCAAGTAGAACCATTTGCAGTAGACAGGATAATGGTATCTCTCTTAATGGTTCCCAAAAAAAGGAAGAAAATAAAACAAACAAAAAAAAAAACATCCATAACAGAATCTACAGATCCTGTTTCTTTCTCTGTACTTGGAATTAATGTTGTCTCAGAGACTGCAGGACTAAAGGAGGAGTGGTCTAATTGATGTCTTCTGTAGCTAAAGGAGATGTTAGAGAGACAAAATAGCCAAAAGCTTATCAGAAAACAGTGAAAGGACAAGAAACAGTAGGCACAACTTGCAACAAGGGAAATTGCATTAAAAATAAAAATCTCCTCTTGTCCCAAAGATTGTTTTGAGTGGCACAAATGCCAAGAGAGACTGGAGAATTTCCACCCTTGGAAGTGCTCAAGGCTCACCTAGCACCTTTGTCCTAAGCACCCTGATCTAGCCTTAAAGTTAGCTCACCTCTGAGCAAAGAGTTGGGGAGGAAGCATTCAGAGGTACCTTCCAGAAGAAAACTTGCTGTCAATCTGTGATAACACTGTGGTATGGGAACAAACTGAAAGTCATCTTAACTTTCGTAGCCCTAGTTGGATTCCTCTTATGGATTCACACCAGATTTCTGAACGTGATATCCATTCCTCAGAAGTCATGAAATCTTTAGCTAACCTTTGTCCAGGATATAGCTTGAAAATTCATGTCTTATTGCCCATGGTGCTTAGCTTCTTGGCGTTGTTGCTGGTGAACGCCACCCTGTGTGGTTGTTAATGAGGAGCCCTGTTCTGAACATGGTTATGTCTTAAAGCCACAGGGGCACTAATTGGACCCACAAGATACCTAGGACAAATCTGTGGGTAAGGACACATTGTTCTGGGTTAGAGAATGGTCCATGGCCTGTTTTTGTTGGGTTGTGCAGAGATAGCCTCAAGACACCTTTTGGTTGAGGTTCTATCAAAGACCTGCTTGGGTTAACAGGAATTCATGACCTTCTGGCCTTAGAATTCAGCCTGGCCACTCAGATTCCCAACATAACACAAGACCATTCCTTCTCAAAACTCTTGTGGGAGATCTAACAGGCTACTTTGGGTACACATGATAGTAGAAAGTACCAAATACACAGGTTTTTAACACTGGTGTATTACACCTCACCTAGGATTTAGACCACATAATATAAAACCTACCTGCTCACCTTTCATCATCCTGAGGCAGTTCAGGGCCAAATCTTGGAGAAAGAGTGGAAGAACATTTTCTTCCTTTCAGCAACTCTATGTCTTCCAAAACTTTCTCTACCCCTTATACCTTCCATTTCTCTGTTTTCACCAGGACAGCACAATCCTAGGTAACCTGTTACCCACTCACCTACCCGGGGTGACAGGACCAGGCATCTGTCCACACTTGGTTCTAGACTGGCACATGCCTTGTGCACACAAACTCGTAGGGATGGGGGGTTTGAGGCACTCTCTGGCACATGAGCATCCTGGGATTCCCTGCCAAAGTAAAAGAGATGGAGTAAAACATCCTTTTGCATTCTCCACCCTCTTGAGGATTTTCTGCAAGGCATGTCTTCTACAGTGACAGAAATGTGCGTGTTTTGATAAAAGATGAGATGCTGCCTCCTCCACATGTTTTGAGGATGTGATTGCAAGTATATGCCTGTCTTGTGCCAGGTTTTGTCTTTAGAATATTTTGAAGCCATCCAGAAGGGAGAAGTAAGATGTATATATATCTATAACTCTGAAACTGGTTGTAAGAGCTAGGTGATGGCGTATGGCCACACCTGCCAGTTCTGTTACTCACTCTCTGCTTTCTTTCCTTCTTTCCTCTGTTTGTCTGTCTGTCTGTGTCTCTTTCACCAGTAGCAGCCATATTATTACACGGATGTCCTGACTGTGGGTTGCGCTGTGGGGGTCGGCTGCTGCTTTGGGACACCACTTGGAGGCAAGTGGCTGTTCTGTTTCCTTTTTCTCAGGTACCTAAATCCTCTCCTGCCTAGTCCTCTTCTCCTCTCCCCCTTTCCTCCACCATAGTTTTGATCTGTCATCTACACTGACACATTCTTTTTTCCAAATGTTGTCAGCCTTCTTGAGGCAAGAGGGGAAGGCTCTCTAGAACAGTGGTCTCCAAATGGGGGGGGTACATAAGATGATCCATTGCAGTGTGGGAAGGAAATACACAAATTTCTATTGTTTTTAATCTATCAATCAATGTGTGCCAGCTAAAATGGTTTTATAAATTTTATTATCAAGTGTTAACTAAACTAACCTTCGCTAAATGGACAAGCAGCTTAAAAAGATTCCTGCAAAGGGACATGTATTGAAGATAATACTAATAAAGTGAGCACAGACAAATGACAAGAAAGTAGCAGAGCTGACACTTCTCCTACTCCTAATACAGGCTTTTAATCAGCCACATTACAGGGTACAAACAATGACCAGCTGATCAAGTCTGACAAAGAGTTGGCCAAAATAAATCAAAACTGTCAATAGAATTATAAATCAAAGGCTATTTTAAATATGGATTTACATCTGCTGTCGTTAATGAGGAACCTCACCCTAAGTGCAAATTACACTTTGAGAAGTTAGGTAATGATGGTATGAAGCCACCGGAACTAGCAAGACATTTAAAAGCTAAGCATCCAGAACATGAAGACAAGGCTCCATTTTTTTCAGCAGTGTTTCAAGCTATGTGATATCCAATCCAGCACTTTACAAAATTCCAGTGAATTTAATGATAAATGTTTGGAAGCCTCCTTTGACGTTTCTTGCTTCATAGAAAAAGACAAAAAGCCACATAGCACTAGGGAAATATTTGTTCTTCCTGCCACAGTAAAAATCGCTGCAATAACACACAGAAAGCGACGGGGTGGCAAACTAAAATGTATTCCTTCATTAGGAAACATTGTTGGAAGATGAGTAGAAAAAAAAACAACAACCAAAACAACAGAGTTGCAGAATGGTAGGGGTTGGAAGGGACCTTCAGATATCATCTAGTTGCTGGAGGTTTGAAGAAACAAGTATCAGTACAAATTACACAGTATGAGAGACTTGCTATGCAGCTGGATGAAAGTACAGATGTTTCTAATATGGCTCAGCTTATGATATTTGCCAGGTTCTGTTTCAATTGTGAAATATGTGAAGAACTACGTTCTGTGAACTACGAACTATGTGAGCCACTAAAGGAAAGCTCTACCAGAGAAGCTATATTCTCGGCAGTAAATTACTTCTTTAATACAAATGTTGTATGGAAAATCTATGCAAGTGTAACAACCTGTGGAGCAACTGCTTTGACTGGCATTAGAATAGCTTGCATCGTAAGGTTACATAGGTAACACCACACCTGAAATTCCTTCACTGTGTTCATAGACAAGCTACTGAAGTAAAGAAATGGGAGCCAGACATGCACAAAGTGCTACAGCAGGTCATCGATGTGGTTAATTTAATTAAAAAAAAAAAAAAGACCTTGAAACAGTAGAATTTTTACAATGCTTCCTAATGAGATGGGGAGTGACCATGAAAATACTTTAGACCATTCAGACATTTGCTAATTTTCTCACAGCAATGAGCCTTTAAAAGAGGTTTTGGCTTTAAAGACCAATTACACATTTTTCTTTTACAAAAAGATGAGCGTTCTTAATTTGCTGGGGTTTTTTGTGATGACAAGCATCTGTCAGTAGCATGCTACCTAGCAGGTATTTTCAAAAAATAAATGTGCTTGATGTGGATATGAAGGTGAAAGTGAAGTTCTAACAGCAGTTGAGAAACCAATGGCTTTTCAATAGAAATAATAAAAACATTTTATTATTTTGTTGCCAAATACAATGTAAGTGCATCAACTCTCATATTGTAGACTTAAAGCACTTGGAAACAGAAATTTCTAACCTGTTTTAGCATCTTTCAGATTAAGAGTTTCAGTGGGTTTTGAACCCATTTCTTAAAGATACACAAATGCTACACCTTTCTGATTAGTTTGTATGAACAACTGACATTGGGGAAGATGGAAATTTACTACCCAAATTTCAACAAGTGATGAATGGGACTGAAAAAATAGTATCATGATTTAGTCAGCACAGACAATGATGCATTTCTTGCATTTAGATCTGTGTATCTTTGTGAGATGCCTTTTTCAGCTATGACAGCCATTAAGACCAAATATCAAAATTAATTGAGTACAGAACCAGACTTTTGAAGCAGTTTATCACAAAGTGTTAAACGAAGGTTTTCAAAAAGAAAGAATATCAATATTTTTTGTGAGAACAAAGATTTTTTTTTGCTTCAATAATATATAAAACAAATTCCCTTTTTAAAAATCTTATTTCATCTTTATTTTGTACTTTTAATTGCTATTTTTTGTGCATGTTTTGCATTGTACATAATATATTAATACAGTAGTACACATATATAATTTTTAAATAAATGCACATGTATTTGGGGGTACCTGCCCAAAAACTTTTTATTGGTAGGGCTGTATGATCAAAGAATTGTGGAGACCACTGCTCTAATAGATTATGAAAAGCCTCTCTCATGCTTCTAACATCACACTTCTGATTTTAACTTTGCTCCTTTTCCAACTCTTTCTAGGGGTCCTTTTCAGTATTGAGGTCACTTCCACTTACTTTGCTGTGCGCAATTATTGGAGAGGTTTCTTTGCAGCTACCTTTAGTGCCTTCATTTTCCGAGTTCTTGCTGTTTGGAACAAGGATGCAGGTAGGCGAAGAGCCATTCCTACTCTCTTTGGACAAAAGTTGCTCTATTAGTTTATGATTTTCCATCTTCCTCAAAACCACAACTTTGTATGATGTTTGAAACTTCTGCCATGACATTGTGAATTCCACCATTACAGAAGGAAAGAGAAAGTGAAGTATCTAATGTCATCCAACTGTACAACCCAACCCGTTCCTCAGTGTGCTGGGAATATGACTGAAAAATGACTAAATAAGAGTCCTTGGCAAGTAAGAGGGATTTTTTCCTCTACTCAGCATAATGTGAAGGTTCCAAGCATAGAGGCATCCCATCACAGGGGATGCAATACATACTGTATGCTGCCATAGTCTGCTTTGGCCATCTCTTTACTAGAAGCATAAAAACCAAATAGTTTAGAAAACTGAGATGACAAAATTACAATGACCAGGTCCAGAAGAGGGCCATGAAGATGATTAGAGGGATGGAGCACCTCTGCTATGAGGACAGGCTGAGAGAGCTGGGGCTGTTCAGCCTGGAAAAGAGAAGGCTCTGGGGAGACCTTCTAGCAGCCTTCCAGTGTCTGAAGGGAGCCTACAGGAGAGCAGGAGAGGGACTCTTTGTCAGGAAGTGTAGTGATAGGACAAGGGGTAATGGTTTTAAACTGGAAGAGGGGAAATTTAGACTGGATATTAGGAAAAAATTCTTCACTGTGAGGGTGGTGAGGCACTGGAACAGGCTTCCCAGAGAAGTTGTGGATGCCCCATCCCTGGAAGTATTTAAGGCCAGGCTGGGTAGGGCTTTGAGCAACCTCGTCTAGTGGGAGGTGTCCCCCATGGCAGGGGGGTTGGAACTCAATGATCTTCAAGGTCCCTTCCAACTCTAACCATTTTATGATTCTATGATTATGAAGGCTGCAGAATTGGTAGGGTCTGACTGAATATCCTGAAAACATAAATGTCTCAAGTAACTGCAAAGCGTGCGTGCAAGATTTGTGCAGAGAGAAATAGTACAGGACAAGCTTGTTCAGGAAAGCATTTCAAATACTGCAGGAACTGAGTTCCAGCTGATGCAGGCTGTTATTTCTTTTTAAACTTCTTGCTTATAATGTCTTCATCTTTTATTCTTACAGTTGTATCTATTTTATTGATCTGAGTTTCATGTGGGCAGCTCCATTACTTAAAACTGCTAGAACTTCTGTCTCTCTTGACTTCACAGGGTTGGAATATATTATTTTTTTTGTGCTAAAATATTATTTGGTTTGAATATTTTCTTGAATGTAGAAAGTGGCTACACTTTCTAAACTGAATGTAAAAAATGACTACATCTTTCCTTCTGAAGCACTACCTCTTATTAAGAGGTCTTCAGACATCGGATCTGTGACAGAAGACACCTTTTTGTTCTGTCCAGAGGAAAAGAAAAGAAATTCAAAGACAGATGACAGGAAATAATATCCTATCCTTCACTTTATCTACTCTAGCTCCCTTACCAGTCTCTCAAATCATTAGAAATTAGCTTAATCTTGAAATATCTTAGTTACTATCCCTTATTCAAAAATCACTTGGACAGCTTTAATACCCACACTAACGGCTCCTGACATTCTGCTTCATTGACTGTCTGGGTTAAGAAGTTCCATGATCCAATTGTCTATGAAAAATAGAACATTTTCATAGTTCTGAATTTTCTTTGTCTGTGTTGGCAGTCTCCTTGTCCTTGTATTAAGGAACTAGAATCTAGCAAAGTAATTCATTATTTTATTATTTTTTTATCGTGCCAGCTCCAACTTATCTTTCATGTCTTTTCTTGGTCATTTCCTTCTGGAAGTTACAAGCGTGGTCTTTTCAGTTCATGCAAGGGCTTTTCTTATGCACTCAGTAGATAAACATATGTCTTTGTGCTAGTTTCCTGTATGGCTACTATTATCACCCACACCTTTGTATGAGGTAGGTTAATGTACTTGAAAGTGAAAGAAATTGCTTCTCTTAATGTGCATCTACCTGTAATGTTCATGTGGAACATGTAAACTATTGCAAATTCATGCATGATATGTGAATTAGCTTTTCTGCTTAGGCAGGCATTTGCCATCTTCTTCCAGAACATTTTTGAGGTAAGATGATCAGAGTTCCAAGCAGGTGTGTCTATTGCATGGATCTATACTGCAATGCAATACTGTGAATTATGGTGCCATTTTTATGCAGCTTCTGCATGTTTTTAGCAGCTTCAGATAGGGAAAAGGTAAAAAGACCACTTTCTTAGAGCTGTCTACACTAATCCAGCTGTCCATCTTGAAATACTATTGTTAAGTTAGATTCCTTTCTAATGTATCAACCAACCTTCCCCCTCTGCATTACTTTGTATGCATCAAGACATTGCCTTTCTTAAGCAATCTTCTCTGCTTCCAACAAGGGTAAACTAATTCAGCATCATGTACAGATGTTGCTGTCTTCCACAGAAAACTCTGAATCATAGGATGATAGAAAGATTTCGTTTGGAGGACACCCCTGGAGCTCTCTACTCCAAACTCCTGCTTACCCCAGGGACAACCTTCCACTGCCTCTCTGGGCACCTGTTCCAGTGCTGAACCACCTCCCCAAAAAGAAACATTTGCTCATTATATGTAGACAGAATTCCTCTGCTGAAAGTTGTGCCTATTGCCTCTTTTTCTTTCATTGTGTCTTTACAACTTCCCCATGATGGGAGACTGTTGTTAGAACCCCCTCAAAGCCTTCCCATTTCCAGCCTGAGTACATCTAGTTCCTGCAGCTTCTCCCTGCATCCATGCCCTAAATCATCTTGAGGCTCAACACTGGTCTCTCTACAGTTTTGCCACATTTTCTTAGTACTGGGTTTTCTAGGTGTGGCTTTATCAATGCCATATAGAAGGAAATAATCACCACCCTCAACCGGCTGGTTGTGCTTTTGTTGATGTGGCCCAGTGTGTGTGTAGCTTTCATTGCCACAAGGGCACATGTTAAGTATCATAACCACCAGAACCCACTGGCATGAGCGCAGAGTTTCTCCTGTTTACTATACCCTCAGGCTGTACTGACACACATACCATTCCAGGTGTAGAACTAAGTATTTGTCGTTGTTGAATTTATGATGTTCCTACCAGCCAACTCTTCCAGTTCATATAGACCACTCTGAGTGAAGCCTTCCAGGTGACAAACCACCCCCTTTCCTCCTTCTTCAATTCAGTATGGTCACTGATGAGTAAGTTCCATAATCTAGAACAGATGCTAAACAGAATCAGTTCCAATACTGACCTCTGAAGAAATCCATTCAACAACACAGGGCCCCAAGATAACATTTAGCAACTCCGCTACACATGTACTACAACTATTTGCAGGACTTCTGTTTCACCGAGTCCTGAGCCTTCATCTTATTTGCCACAGTGTTTTACACCTTACCTTCCTCTTTCTCCTTCTAATCACTTCTACACACGGCTCACTGTTATTTTACAGTTCAAAGATTTTTCAAGTAGACTTTCCCATATACTAGACTTTGTCATTTCTTTTTACTTCTTTTAACTTTCACCTTGTGAAGAGTTGGACAGCTACTCTAAACTAGTAGAGATAGTAGCCACAGAGGATAAAAGGGCTTAGCTATTTAGCTTCAGGATGACTTATTCACTCAGGAAAGAAGATGAAGATAGGTGGGATGAATCTTTCTGTAGAAATCTCTTTCTGTCTTGTAGGTGGGACCCTAGCAAGACTCAGACTAAGTGCTGTGACCATTTCCCTTTACTCTTGTCGTCTTTGCGGTCCTGGGGCAAAACTCTTTGAAAGTGAGCCCTACTATACTTTTAATGCACTGTCATTTAGTGGCTTGGACTATCTATTTCCTAAAAGAAAATTGAGATTATTTCTTTGTTGGGCTGATCTAACAAAAAAGAGGATATCCTGACATCTTGCTTTTCATCATCTTCCATCACTAACTGTTCTGCACCTCCCTTGTACCATCTCTGTGTTCATTGGAGCCCTTCATTCAACTCACTTCCCTGGCAGAGAACTATTCCAGAAAAAGAATAGATAGTTTTTCTGGTAGGTTTTCATGAGGTGAAAGAACTCAATTAAGGCTTTAACATATGTTGGAGTCAATCCAGCAAGAGGGGAGAATAGTGCATCCAGGAGGGAAGGAACAGGGTGAAGAGGCAGGGATTAAGATCTTCCCATTTTGAATAGCAGCATGCGATTAGAGCAGCTTAGGTATTTTAGGTAATGTAACCCACAAAGATCCAATTAAATCATTACTCTAACCCTAGTCCCATCTGAACAATTACCAAGTAATTACTGTCTATAATTATATAATGCTAGATTTTCACTGTTTCTTTTCTTTCCTCATTGTGCAAATAATTCCTTCATTCAGAGCAAATTGGGATTTGCATCCATCCTCATTCAGCTGCATTTCCACTCTGCTAATTTGTACGTCACCTGTTGGCATACTCATATTGACCATTTCCACACAACTAGGTACCTCCATGTAAAAGCAGGACAGGTTTCAACATCTGAATCATTTTCACAGTGCAACACTACCAGGAGAGGCATGCTGGAGAAGATGAGGCTTAGCTGATCTTTTCTTTTTCTGATTTCTAAGAGTCTCATTCTTCTGGTAGCAGCCAAAAAATGTTGCAGATAGAAGTTCAGAGAGGATCTGAGTTCTGTTTCTAGAAGGCAGTCCCAACAATTTGTGACATAGCTTCTCCAGTGTCAGAGAGTGTAGTGTGACAAGTTTTTATTTCTAAAGAATGGATGGTAGAAGAAAAGAAGTAGAAGAAAACCCTTAAAAAATCTTAAATTGTAGCTTAAAAATACTTACATTCTCTGAAGACAAACCTATACCATCTAGACTGCTAGTGTTGCAAGTGTTCAAAAACAGGCACTACTAAAATCAGAGCAGCATTCCAATCTGTAATATTGTATATAATGTTATGGAGCCAAACAGGAGCATGTATAAACTAGTTCCCCTACCCCTACCCCTAGCTTTCATTGCATTTAATTTCTCACGTCGTAATTCCCTTTCCTCCTCTATCTTTCTCTTGTCTCACAGACACCATCACAGCCCTTTTTAGAACAAACTTTCGCATGGATTTCCCCTTTGATCTGCAAGAGCTGCCAGCGTTTGCTGTAATAGGGTAAGTTCCTGGGAACTTGGCTCCTTGCTCTACAAAGGTTATCGTGTGAGATCTGTTAGGAATTATTTTGAAAAAGAGTTACATACATCTCTGTTAGACATTTTGATTGTCGCAAGACCACTGCTTGTTGAGATTCCTCCTTCAGAATTTATGTCCATGTAGCACAATAGGTAAGGAAGGAAATGTGCTGTCAAGCTGTTTGTTATTTCATTTCTACGTAACTTTTTCAGAAATGAATTACTGAGGAAAAAATGCAAGTCTAACTCGGTCTACGTTCTGGGTATAGATTTACTGACTGGCCCTTTAACTGTTCTGATGTTATCACCAAATGAATTGACCCAACAAGTACAGCATTTTCACTTGACAAAAATGGGGCAAAAGAATTCATAGAATCAGAGAATGGTTAGAGTTGGAAGGGACCTTGAAGATCATCGAGTTCCAACCCCCCTGCCATGGGCAGGGACACCTCCCACTAGACCAGGTTGCTCAAAGCTCCATCCAGCCTGGCCTTAAACACCTCCAGGGATGGGGCAGCCACAACTTCTCTGGGCAGAACAGGGAAGTTTCCATTTTACAAGTTCCAGAATTAACCAGGAAGTTTCCATTTTACAAGGTCAGAATGGTTATCCTTTTCAAGAGAGGCTGGTATGCTCGACATGGTGGCAAGGGGAACTGAACCGCAATTGGGTTCAGTGGGAACAGCAGTAAATTTATGAAGATGAGTGTCTTATTTCATTTATGGAGATATCTGAGTCAGTTTCATTTACATAGGAAATTTTGGGGAATGAACTTAAGAAAAATGAGAAGAGAATTGGGAAATACCAGAGAAAAACTGAGCTTGGAATAGCTGTGAGGAAAAGTCTTGAGTTAGACTTTGAGAGAGGTGCGAGGGACATCACTGCAGAGCAGCAGCAAAGGGATTATACTGTAAGAACAAATACCTATTCTGTTGCAAGGCCTGAATCTAAGACTAGAAATATATTTGAGGTTTTGCAGCTCCTTTTAGAAAGCTGTCCTTATATGCATTTACTTGAATATGAACTAAAGTGAGATTTTTTTAAAAACATTGGATATTTTGAAAATCTATAAATATGCAGGAGCTTTTGCTAATAATATATATCCACATTGTTGTTGTCCATAAATAGACTTGCATGCTGAACTAGGGGGAATCTATTTGTTTAGATTGGCAAGGAAAAATGTAATCCTTACGATTTACAGCTGATAAAATGCAAAGCTTCTTATCATTGTGTGTTTTGAACAGAGTTGTCAGAGCTGGTTTTTCCCGTACTGCACATAAGCTAGGAAAAGAGTATACGACAACTATGAAATGCATTTAAATGCCTGGGTGTCCAACATGGCATTTAAAAAAATAAAAATAAAATAAAATAAAATAAAATAAAATAAAATAAAATAAAATAAAATAAAATAAAATAAAATAAAATAAAATAAAATAAAATAAAATAAATAAATGAAACCAAAACAGATGAAAGACTTGCATAAAGTCCTTGGATAAAGTCCTGATGCTAACTTGGAATGTTCCAAATTCTCCTAACATTAAGTCTCAAAGCTGAACTCTCTTTCTATTCAACGTATTTCTTCACTTTCAGAGAGACAAAACAACAGAGCCAGCCTAAGCACTGTTAACAGATAGACCTTGTTCTTCTGTGTCTGCAAATGTTAATTTGCAAAATATATAGAGGATGAACACTTCTGTTTTATTGACAAATTCATAGGCAGGAATGGAGGGTTCTATTTTTTGTATAACGAAATTCAGTTCACTGTGCAGCCCTTAGGCTTATGTTGCCTAAGGGACCAGTCTATTTTAACACTGGCACTAAACAGTGCTGGGTTAAAATATTTAAAAGAAATTCATTGGACATATTTGTCTGTGAACAGCTTTATATTTAGTTTAAACCCGTGTCTATGGAATTTTTAATCGATGAAGCAGGATTTTTTCAACACACAGCTTTTTAAGTAAGCTAAATTAATCTTTGAATGAGATTTGGCAAAAGCCTGCATAACATTTAAAAAAGGAAAGTTCCATTCATTTTAAAAATCAGTAGAATGAAAATGTTATCTGTTTATCCTCAGTATTGTGTGGGTTAATTTATTTGCCTCATGAAATGCTACTTTCTCATACCAATTCTAAATGCAGCCCTATTTTCACTTTTTTTTTTTAAATTTCATCTGTGAATATTAGGCCCCATTTATCCAGGTATTGTTAAGCTACAGAGCATAAGGATCAAGGCCAGTCCTTAGACAACTATGCTTTTTTTGACTTTATTAAGATCTGTAATTAAGTGATTAAGATCATAGAGATGACATACTTTACTAAAGGTACAACAGTTACTATTGCTTTTGATGTAGGTGTATAATTTTGCTGAATCCAAGTTAAACTCACTTCATTTTTTACTCTTTCCTGTTCCAACCTGATGTATAAGTTCTGCCCAGTTGCTCTTCACCAACTTCCACTGAGATCTGTCAGTCCCTTTCTATATGTTATTTTTATAGATTCTTCTATAGGTTTTTAGAGATGCAATTTCCTTCTCTAAGCAAGAGAAAATCGATATGGTAAAATGGCAGTGTGTGTGACAAGCAGGTCAATAATTATCTCTCCCCTTTCATCAGGGTGTCAATGTCTTCAAGTGAGTTGCTGTAGGAGTAGCCCTCTAGATGACATTTTAAAGACTTCATAATCAGCTGAAGATGAAAAACACCCTAATTTTCTTGCTTGGTGGTTTGTGTATTATCTGTTGTTTGGTATGATTTTATTAATTTTTCTCCACTTTAGGGTATGTTCTGGATTCCTTGGAGCATTTTTCGTTTATCTCAATCGCCAAGTGGTCCTATGCATCCGGCGTCATGCAGCTCTGAGCCAGTTTCTCACCAAATAGTGAGTGCCTTTGAAGATGATACTCTCTTTAGGGAACAGATTTTTATACCCTACTGGTACTGGAGAGTAACAAATGCTTTCTGAAAGCTAGTAGAACTGTATCAGGTGTAAGATAGTAAAAATATGGGAAACTGAAATTATATGAGAGTAAAACATGTGTGAACATCAAGAGAATTTGTTTTGCATTGGATTTTCTTCCCCAATAGTTTAAAATAGCTTCTTGATTTAGAAAGGAGACTGTAATATTCATTTAGAAGACAAGGAAATGTATTGATTGGACAGAAAGTATTTTAATTAGAAAATCAATGCTCATGCTTCTTCAGATCACACTGCTTCTGTTTAATTTTTTTATAATCTGTGAAATACAAATTCAACATCATTTATATCTGCAGAAAATTAAATGCGACTGAAATCTAAATATGTCTTTAAAATGTAATTTTTTCTTAACCAAAAGGTAGGCAAAAATGTGAAGAATGTGCTGCAGTATTGCAATTACTGCATAATTAGAAACCAAAAGCCGAATCTGATAGTAATGAAATGGTGTGTATTGCAGCATGGAAGAGAAATCAAAATAAAAATTTTAGCAGTAAAGGTTTTATGGAGCACTTGAAGATACTTTTTCCCTTTCTAATAAAGTTATAACCTGGAAAAGGTAACTGTGACATTTACTAACTGTAAATGTCTTCAGACTCTTTAGAGACAAAATCTGATGCTATAAGAATTTTCATTGAGGGATGTGGAGGTCCTGCATTTCTTAGCAACTTGCAGGCCTAAGCAGAAGAAAACTGCTACTTAAAAAGAAGTTCAAACTAACTTAGTTTATTACGTGGAAGAATAATTGTCTTTCTTCATTACGTAGCTTTACTCACAAGCACCAGCAGAGCCGTCAAACAAGTTAATAGAGAAGTGGAGCAAAGCCTGAAAAGAGGGAATTTACTTTAAATGTTTGACTAAATTCTCAGAATTTTGTAGGTACTGAGACTGAAAGAAATAGAAGGCTGCGTTTTTTTCCTTCCTGCATACCACAGCATCTCAGCCAGAGCTTCTTGTAGGGAACACAGCAATTTGTCAGGGGAGACCTGGCAGGCTTAGTCCAGCACGTGAAGGCAGCTTAGACTGGTGGTATCTTAGTGCCCTTGAAGTGTTATAGTGTCCCATCCTGGGACTGAACCAGCTGTGCCCCACTGGCCCGGCACAGTTAGATCCACTGGCCAGCAAGAACACCTTCCCCAAAATTGTGACAGTCAGCAGTCCAATGGAAAGAAAAGCCGTTTTTCTCATAAGAATTAATGCAGTGGGGGAGGCATGCAGAAATGTAGGAAACACCCCTACATTTAAATATGCTAGGACAGGATACATTGCACGGGTGATGAAGAAGCAAGACTGGCATAATCGGGACAAATGGAGGAGGTGCTGGCTTTTGACAATGGGTCAACCCATCATGGTAAATACACATCTGCCCTGCTATGCATTCAAGTTTATGCATTTCATACATCTCTCTCTCCATCCATCCCTCCCATTACATTAATTCTGATGGGAAAAGTGGCATTGCTGACAGCTGAACTCTCTATGAATGGTGATGATCAGTAGAGGAGGACATTAAATTGACAGTAACAGAACTCCAAAGCAATGGATACAAACGTGGCAGAGAGCTTTCACAGATACAGCATTCATAGTCCTGAAGGGGGTGTGCTACAATATAAGAATGTGAGGTTGTATTTCAATAAACTTCTCTTTCTTTTCAGCCGCCTCATATACCCCGGGGTTATAACCTTCCTTATAGCAACCATGACTTTTCCTCCCGGATTTGGGCAGTTCATGGCAGGAGAGGTGAGAGTGGGATATGTATTCGCAATTCTGTGCAATTCTGCCGAACAGCCTCCCCTCACCCTGTGCCCCTTATGTCGTGGAAATGGGAAGAAAGACATGGGAGGAGTTTGGACTGAAGAAGGACTATATTCTGAGACTCATGACCTCTGCTGTTTCCTTCATATAAAACTTAGAAAAGGTCCACTCTCCTAAGAAGTAGTAAGGACTGTGTGTACTGTGTGTAAAAGTAGTTGTCTTTTCACCGGTTCAGGTAAACTCCTGTCTCTCTTCCTGAAGATTAAAAATAAATTAAGTCTCATAATCATGATTTACTGAAGTAAAAGTCTTACCTGCTTTCTTGGCACAGAGATATTTACTTGGTGTATTCTCCCTTCTGTATTTTTCCATTTAGTTGATGCCGCGGGAAGCCATCAGCTCTCTCTTTGATAACTATACCTGGGCAAAATTCACAGGGGACACTCAGATCCTTGGGAAGTCTGCTGCCTGGATCCATCCCAAAGTCAGTGTCTTCATTGTCATCCTGCTCTTCTTTGTCATGAAGGTAAGAAGCCCAGCTCACTATAACCTTTCCCCACTCTGAGTGAATGCTCTTGATCTTTTGTAAAATAGTTTGTGAACTGCCAGTGAAGAGTTGCTGGGTGTCAAATGAAGCACTACAACTGCAGTGGGTTCTTAACACCCTTTGATGTGATGTTTACTCACCCTGAATGCATGATTACCAAAAGCATTAAGGAATGCTTTCCTGGCTTAATATAGTGACCTCCTTCACTGCATCCCTAGGTCATCTTCATCCTGCTGAATGACCCTTGGTACTCACTGCATAGTAGTTAGTAGGGAGGACTACATCAGGAAAGATTTCTCAAGTGCCACAAAAATAAATAATTGAGTAAAAAGCTCTCAGATAATTTATATTTGGTCTAAATAAAGTCTGATACAATCTACTTGATATTCCTGACTACAGACAGGAGACACATAATATGCAAGCACCATCTGTAGTTTTGTGAGGCTCGAGGATTTGTCAGCAGTACTGCAACTTGATGGAGAAATGCAGCTGAAAACAGTTTTGCTCACTTAGAAAGCAACAGCAGATTAAATGTTCTAAACTAACACAGTCTGTGGAAGCTGCAACTGTTCAGCCTCTGAAAGGATCGGCTGTGTAACTGATACATGACAGAGCAAGAGAAAAGATTTGAAAGAACATTATATTCCAGTATTCTAAATACAAGTAAAAATAAAGGGGTTTTCCAAAGGCAGAAAGGGACATAAAAGGGTAAAAATACCATAGAAGATGGTGAATTTTTTTTTTCTTTTTCAAAAGGAGCAAAAATGCTGAAGCCACCTTGCAGTATCAGTTGAACATTTCAGTATATCAGGAATGGGTGTCAATGATTGATTGACACAGCTGATTCCACCTAAAGTAAAACACTGTGTCAAATTTCTGACAGGCCGTTAAGAGTTCTGCTTCTCTGATAATTCTGATTGTAGCGTACCAAGCGGATAAGGTCACATTTACTTGAATAAAAGAGGAATGGACTACATGGTGTATCTATCCTGAGTCCATCTGTTCACCTTTGGAAGAGCTATATCCTCAGACACTAGATTTATTGGCCTTGTCCCATTAACTAAAGGCTTTCTCAACTCACTAGGTAACTGCTCCAAGCAATTTATTTTCTTCTGGATATATTCAGAGTTGGGATACACCACACAAAAAAGAAACTCTGGGCAAAGACTTGGCCTGATTCTCCACTGCACTACTGTTCCAGATCCCAGATGTATTTAGTCTGGGTTTGATACTGCAAACTCAGAACTAAGCAGTACTCCACTTCTGCACCTTGCTAGCTTCTATAGCCAGCCAGGAACTTCTCCTCTTGAATGTTCAAATGGCTTATGAAAGGAAGAGCAACAGCCAGTAGAAAATTGATGCTCCAACCCATCCTCATACTGTGTTCCTCTACCATGGGCTGAGAAATGCTGTTCTGTGGGCCCGTTGTTAAAATTTTAGAGGGCTTTCCTAAATAGGAGGCTACATCTTGGCTTCATTTTCCCTTTTATGCCAACTATCATATGAGAGTTAGGGCGGAAAAGCTGATTTTCCTGTCACCTGTCAACTGACTGTCTACAGATTAGTATCTCATCTGTCTACAGCTACAGCAATGTCTGCAGAGGCATCACCTCCTCAAAGGTGGACCCTGAACATGAAGGATTTGCCAAATCTGAGGAGAATATGGTCCTGAAATATCTGGAATTATTGTTCTTGATGTGCTGGACCATGGTTGTCTCTCTCCTATGGATGATACTGCTGCAGCAAGGGACATCTTGCCAGTACACTTCTTTGTACGAGCTTTTGCACAGCAGCATTCTCTGTTTCCCTCAACTATGGAAATTTCTTGTAATATTGCCTGAGAAAGTCTGAGCATATTGAGGTGTTTGCAAGATTGGGCTGTTGCCTCTGAAGGAGTCCACATGTGCTGGGTTAAGTCAGCATTTGAATTGGTCTTAACAGTACTAGATGGATTTTATCATTTTGCCCAACACAGTGATAGGACAAAAGACAACAGACACAAGATAGATTAAAGAAAACTTAGGACAGTTGAAATTCAGGGAAAAATTCTCTCTCGATTGTGAATCAGCAGTGGCACAAATGGCCAGAAAAGCCAGGGAATCTTGCCCTTCAACATGTTCAGAACTCACCTGGATAAGGCCCTGAGCAACCTGATTTAACTTAGGAATTAGCCCTTCTGGGAGCAGGGAGTTGGAGAAGGGACCTCCAGAATTCCCTCCATACCGAAATCTTGTTCTCTAACAACCTTGTTCTTTGAAAAGTTAAGCTGTTTGGAGCAGGGGAAAATCTCCAGTTCTGAGGTCCAAGGCAAAGGAGTTCTCATGTTCACCCATCCCCTTGGTGATTCAGCTTCCCTGCCACCACAAAGGTTGCCCAGAAGTCCTCTGCAATCAGTGTTGGTGTCTCATTGGAGTTGCTGAAATGCCAGAGCCCTCAGAACATGTCTCCTCATGGATTCACATACTGGGCAGTAGAGTAGGGCTGCAGAAAATGCTACTGCTGCTCGGTAACAACTGCACCCTCTGCCTCTATTCTAGTTCTGGATGTCTGTCATTGCTACCACGATGCCAATCCCCTGTGGAGGCTTCATGCCTGTTTTTGTTATAGGTGAGTTTCAATTTCGTGTTGCAGCATTTAGGTCCGGCAGGTGGAGAGGGTAAAAGAGACATTGCATATTTACCCAGTAGGTTTCTTCTAGTGGGTGAGGAGTTATCTCATGATGTCTATGACAAGCTCAATTAACAGTCCATATACCAGCCTCTGCATCTCTCCTTTTGTCATTTTCCCACTCCCCAAATCCAAATGCTGAGGAGGAAATCCCTATCCTTTTACATAAGGAAAGCACCGCTGTGAGGAAGCATGCTGAGCCACGGCCTCCCAATTTCTCTGTCTCCTCACCTACAGAGAAACTTTCATCCTACAATTAGTAGTAATTGTTCCTTTTGCCCCTAAAGGCCAGCTAGAAGAGATAACCTCAAAATTAGCACACAAAAGTAACACACAGGGATTCCTTGGCTTTTAACTGGTTTTAATTCCAAGACCCAAAAAGTAAAAAAGAAAATGATGCTAATGTTAAGAATGAGAGGCTATGTTAGCCTAAAGTATACAGGCTTACGAAGTTCAGCATTACGTACCCACAGCTCTTAAATGAAATGGTGTGTGCTAAGGACCTCTGAGTTCTGGCAGGTTGCAAGTGAACATGAGTCAGTAGCCTGCCCTTGCAGTGATGAAGGCTAACCACAAACAAGGCTGCAATAGGAAAAGTATAGCCAGCAAGACAAAGAAATTAGGCATTTCCCTGCATTCAGTATTTTGGACACAGTTCTGAATATCATGCTTTTTTGTGTCCACCAATACAAGAGATCTTGACAAAATTCAATGAGTCCAGTGCAGGCCACTGAGATTGTTGGGGATCTGGAGCACAAAGCAAAGAAGGAGAGCCTGAAGAAGTTGGGCTTGTTCAGCCTGCAGAAGGGAAGGCCAAGAGGGGATCTAACTGTGGCCTTCACCATCTAATGCAGCAGGGGACAGAAAGACTCCCCTTAGAAATACACCCTAAATAGGAGGTAAAGGCCCAAGTTGTAACAGGGGGAATTCTGATGGGCCATAAAAAAACCTGTTTCCTTGGTTAAAGTGCTCAGAAAGGCTGAAGAATCTCCACCCTTGAAGACTTTTGAAGCTTGCCTGGACAAGGTCCTGAGTGACCTGACCTCATTTTGAAATTAGCCCTGTTGTGAGCAGGAGTCAGAGCAAGACCTCCAAAAATTCCTTCCCGCCTAAAATCTTCTGTGAACTGTGATTCTAGAGTTCGAACATTCATAGGAGTATGTGAAGGACCTCAACTGTGATCTGGACTGACGCTGTACAAATTATAAAAATATTTCCTCCTAGCTGGGAATCACAAATACCGCTGTGCCTTGATGTGCCTAAATGGAAGGGGTCAACTGTATTTACATATCTTAATACTTTTCTCTTAGACCCCTCCTGGAGTCTAAGGTCTATATTTTGTAACTGAGAACTACTGTTTAGTCCCCAGTGTCATTTTGATTTTGTTTCTGTTAGAAAAACTCCAGTGATTGCTGAGCACAGCTGCACAGCAGACTAGGTGGTCCTTAGATGTTAATTCCATAATTGCCAGTGATATTTTCCAGGTGCTGCATTTGGGCGTCTTATTGGGGAAATCATGGCATCACTTTTTCCAAATGGGATCCTCTTTGATGGTATTGTTTATCAAATCTTACCTGGAGGGTATGCTGTCATTGGTGAGTCTCCATGTCTTTCTTGTTTCTTCGCCTGGTCCCATCCCCATGACTTTCCTGTTTGACATGACATGCTGTTTCTTTATTACAGTCGTATTCTCTCCCTATTTCTTTTCCACCCTGCCTGGGAAAGGTGCAGCAGCTCTGACAGGAGCAGTGAGCCACACTGTCTCCACTGCTGTGATCTGCTTTGAGCTGACAGGTCAGATCTCTCACATCCTCCCCATGATGGTGGCTGTCATTCTTGCCAACATGGTGGCCCAGAGCCTGCAGCCCAGCCTCTATGATAGCATCATCCAGGTGAAGAAGTTACCCTACCTGCCAGACCTGGGCTGGAATCCCATAAGGTATAGTGGTAGAAGAAGACTGGTGGAGGTGGGGAGTAACAAAGAAATAAGGCAGGAGAAAATGAAGTCATGGCAGAATAAAAGGTCATGAAAAGGGGATAGTACCACAAAGAAAATAAAAAAGCCTGCGGAGGAAAAAAGATTAAAAAAAAAAGCAGTGGAGTAGATTTAGGATTCTTACCCAGAAATGGGGAAAAGTCCTTTTGTGTTTTTTTCACTGAAAGTACAGCTTTAAATAATCTGCAACATTACTGATTTTGTATTAATATTGCCAAATTGCTTCAGTTAAAAAAAATTAGAATTCAAGTGTCTCATTTCCATTTTTTTCTGAGTTCAGTGGGGTTTGGAATTTTTTTTTCCCCAGCAAATGTTTTAAATGTCATTTTATTTGGATAGTTTGTTTTAAACAAAATTCAAATACATGTCTTCCTCTCTCTTGTATATATAATATACACAGGTATGTATATATAAAACATCTATACATACATACATGTATATATATATGTGTGTATTTTTGTGGTGAGGGATAATGGAGAGGAATACAACTGTAATGAAAATCCAGTTGTTGATCCTGTTGGAAAGTCCTCTTTGGTTACTGTCATCGAAGATTATTTAGCAACTGTCTTGAGAACTCTTTAATGGAATTTACCCGGTAGACATTTTTAATATGCTAACTCTTCCCCTTATTGTTCATAAATTCACAGCAAATACAATATCTTTGTTGAGGATATTATGGTCCAAGACGTGAAATTTGTCTCCTCCAACTGTAAATACCGAGACTTACAAACTCTACTCCAAAGCACCACTGTTAAGACTTTGCCTTTGGTGGACTCACCAGGTAAGCAACGTGGGAAAACTGGTCCTTCCTGATGACTGTCTCAGCTTAAAGACCCAAAGAAACTAGCTTTCAAATTACATGGTGTGCAGGAAATAGTGTGACCCAATAGCTAAAAAATCATTCTAAAAATCTTCCACTATGGAGGATGTATGACAGAAGGCCGTTTCAGCTGGCCAGACAGGTAAGCTGGAGAGTGGGCAGAGAAGCAGATACAGGAGGTAGGAAGGTGTGTGGGAAGTTTGTGAACTGAGGGATCTTGCATAAGTAACGAGCCTGCTTCTGATGTGATTTAGATTAGATATCAGGAAGAAATTCTTTACTGTGAGGTTGGTGAGACACTGGGACAGGTTGCCAGGGAAGCTGTGGACGCCCCATCCCTGGAAGCTTTCAAGGCCAGGCTGGATGGGGCTTTGAGTAACCTGCCCTAGTGGGAGGTGTCCCTGCCCATGGCAGGGGGTTGGAACTCGAGGATCTTCAAAGTCCCTTCCAACTCTAACCATTCTATGATTCTATGATCTTATTGCTGAGTGTAATGTTATATGTCATGTAATATCTCTTTGGTTAGTTCAGGTTATCTGCCTGAACTAACTATATCCATCCTCTCCCAGCCCCTTGGCACAACTCAGGGCTGATGAGCTTCCCACAGCCCCTCAGTGTATGAGCTGCACCTACCAGGGCTGGTCAAGCACTCTTGTACGGCTCTACATAGTACGAGTCCAAGCATTTTTAAGAGGTTGGAGAGAGGAAGGGGCAGTGTGTGGCAGGGGACATTCAAAACCTTGAAGTGGTTTAATGGCTTCCCTGCTCTGTTATGCAGAGACCATGATCCTCCTGGGGTCTGTAGAGCGATCTGAACTGCAGACTCTCCTCCAGAGACATATAAGCCCAGAACGGCGACGGCTCCTCAACAGAGAAATGCAGCAGAAGCTGTCTGAGACACCCTACGATGGGCACAGCAAGGGACCGTGGGCAACCCTGCCAAAGCTAAAGCACGAATCTTTTGCTTATGTTGATGAGGATGAGGAGACAGATGAGAAGGGAGAGGTAAAGGAGGGAACTGGAGAGACTACAGCACATAGACTGCTTAAGAAGCAGTAAGGTATTTGGAGAGGCTGAGAAAGAAATGACACAAGGTGGACTTCGTTTTTTTCCCCTTTCTGTAACAGCTGCCTCGGCCCTCAAGTCCCACTCCCAGTTACCCAGAGGAGCCCAATGGCCCGACAAGTCCTCTTAAACAAATACCTGAAACTTTGGAGCCACAGCAACTCCCAGGTATGGTAACTTTTGGCATGCCTGAGCCACATCCTAGCCAGCTTGTGGAAGCTTCCATGCTAACTGTGTGTACATGCCTGTGCGAGGTGCTGAATTCCCAGAGACTGAGAGAAGGAGCTTTCTCTGCTGTTCCTGTATTAAAGGTACTTTTTAATGCACCTCAACATCAGTGTTATGTACCTGGAAATGTCTTCTGTTTGTGATCCCTCGGAGAGCATGGCTAAAGTAGCCCCCCTCAGGCTGCTCTCCCTCTGCCAGTACTCCCCACCCCTTCCTTTGCAATAACAACTCCTCAGACATTTTCTGGAGAGTCTGCATGGAAGAGTCCCGTCTCTCCTTTCCTTCCCCCCATAAATGAATTTCCCTGGGAAAAGCAGCCTGAGAGCTAAACACCTGTACTTGTTTTTTTGAGTCGCTTAGGCTGTTGCTCAGCCATCTCCAAAACTGAACACCCCCTCCCTTGGACACTCATCTCTTTGATTCAGCTACATTATTATCACCGGAAAATACCGATGTATTGCGTTCTTTGTGTGTCACCCCAGCCTGTATGAGCTTTGCTTCCAAGACTGTATTCATGGCTCATTTCTGATTCGTATGTCATGTATATTTGATGCAGGATGGTGTTTTGTTTTTTGGTGTCTTTCCTTTATGTGTCTTGAAACATGCAGAGTGAGTAAGCACAGAGGTATAACCCAGTCTTGAGAATGAATACAGGATAGGGCTCTGGCTCATGGTTTTAGGCACCTGATGGGTTAGCACATAAAATACAACACATGGCACATTCTGGTACTGTAACACCACTCATTATGAGTGTTGTTAAGGCATAGGAAAATCCACTTTATACTTCCAGGTGGTACTGTATTCTCACCTCCCCTTCCCATACTTATCCTCCAAACAACATTCTCTTTGTGGATTGCAGAAACTTCTTGTCACAGCAGTTTATCCCTTGTATCAGAGTGTTTGCTGTCTTTGATAGTCTTGCTGTCTTTAATAGTCTTGCTTCTGGGCTTTGGGTTTTTTTGCAATGGTTTGTTTCCTCTCCTTGAGGGAAATATATTGCATGGGAATATTTATACTAACATGTCCCAGACACCATCTTACAAACTGAATGCTAAATTGTGACTGGCTCAGCCCTATCATATACCATCTCCTACATCCCTCATATTATTTCCCAGCCTGCCTTGGGCAAGGAGATGGGCATGGGGCTTTGTATTTTTTTCTCTCACTTGTCCTTCTCTCTTATTCGTGTGTTTGTTTTCATCCTTCAGGCAATTTCAGGAGTTTGAGGCAACTGATCCAGCAGCTCTTGTGCCACTACAACCGTCCACTTGAAACAGAGGGTGCCGGCCAGGTTAGGGATACAGAGAGCCTAGTAGTATCCTGGAGAGGGAAGGGAATGCAATGGAAATAGCACCTACTACTAAGAGCCATTCAGCTTTTGGCCAAAGCATGGACATGTTTGTGGCTCTGAACGCTGACAGCATCAGTGGGGAACTCTCTCCAAGGGTGTGATTACTGTAAAGGAGCATGCAGCTTCCTAAGTAGCCATCTGTGCTCAGGTGTCAGGGCTACCATCATGACTGAGCGTGGGCATCTTTTTCTCAGTGAATAACTTAATGCTATTTTGGTTAACCTGGAATAAAGTGCAGTTTTATTCCATTTGGTAAACAGTTTTGACCAGATAAAAATGCCAAAAATGCTTTTGCCTTATGCCATGTTAGATGCTCTTGGGTATCTGACATATCTGCACAGAGTTTGTGTATATCATACAGAGCTTATGGGAGACTCATTCACTCTAGACCAGTGGTTGCAGCCCATGTGGGATATCTGACAGCATCTAGTGCAGTGCTAGGTGACCACATTTAGGCACCTGAATTGCTCCACCAGTATTCCATAGTCAATCTTGGAACTGGCAGGGGAAGCACGGCAAGTACTGAGTACACTTTATAATGTACAAGTATAAAGAAAATCTAAACACCCAGTAATATACTATTCAAATTTTTCATTTCTGTCCTCTGTGAAACTGTGGGTCCTCTCTCTGTCCTGAACAGTGTTTTCTCCTACAGGAGCCGGAAGAAGTTGTTGACACAATGAGGCCAGAAGAGGTAAGACTGGGTGCAGAAAGGGAGTGAGGTTAATTGAGTATTTCTTTTGCCTATTTCCTATTACTTGCAATACTTCCTGAACATTGACCACCTCAGTGACTGCCACATAAAGCCATACCTAAAGCCATTTTCTTCTTACACTTGCACAAAGGGTAAGTCTCACCCAATAAGAGAAGAGATTGCTCTGTTGGATATGCTGAGTCAGGTTCTGACTAGTCTGCTCTAGCTTTGAAGTCAGCCCTGCTGTGAGTAGGGTTTTGGACTAGAGACTTCCAGAGATTCCCCCTCACCTAAGTCTTTCTGTGTGTCTATGTTGTTCCTTCATTTTTTACACAAAGGAACTACTACCTTGCAATGACAAGGTGAAGATGTACTCAGAAAGGAAAGCTAAGATGTTCACTCCTTCTTTAAATAGGAAGGAGCAAAACCTCACCTTCTCAGAAAACCTCTAAGGTAGTGGAATTGCTCTGTTTCCACAGGGACTTGACATGTGGCAAGGAAGGGATGGGAAATCTGGTATGAGTTATATAACGGGCAAGATGAATGATCTACATAGCATTAATAGGAGAATGGGGCTAGTTTGGGTACACAAGACAGCAACAACATTGCTGATTACTGTAAGAGTGATTCCCCTTCTTTCCTGTGTCAGATAGATGCTTGGGAACAGGAGGAGCTTAACAAGAATGTGTGCTTTGACAGCTGCCGCATAGACCCTTCCCCTTTCCAACTGGTGGAAAGAACCTCTCTGCACAAGGTGGGTCCAGGTGTCTCTCTGAGGCATATACTGATTTTCTCCACCCTATCTATCATTGCAATTCTCATATATGACTTATTTCTTCACTTTGTCTTCACCTACAACTACTATCACCAGCTACAGAAGTCAGTTTGTTCCTGTAACCTTCTGCATGTACCTCCAATCACCTGCAAAATGAAAAGCTACATGATAAGAAGTATGAGTGCATTTATTAAAATAGCTTTTGGACACCATGTGGGATTTTGCAGCCACTACATTAACAGAAGCATTGTATGCCTTGCTGCTGGGGACGTTACACTGAGATTTACACTCCACTTTGTTAGCATGCAGTACTGGAATGAGTACTCCTGGATTTGTCAGGGTGTAGAAACTGCCTCAGAGTATGAGAAGAGTTGTTTGAAACCACCCTATGTCATTGTGGTGGTTGAAGCATGAGGAAAGAGGAAGTTGGATCATACAACTTCTAGAGTTAGCACGGGATGACTGGGGATAAAAGCAATCATGTATCATGAGTAAGAGAGGACTTGGCTTTCACTCAATAGAAAGAGAAAGCAGTTTAATGAAGTGTAAGTGCACAGTGCATGTTTTAATCAATGTTCATTTAGTATGAATGGTCAGCATGTACCTTGCACAAAATTAATTACTGTTATCAAAGGGGTAAGATCTCAGCCGTTAGAAAAATAAGGTGACTTTGGTGTTTTCTAAAGGGCTAGCTGAGGTAATCTGAAAACCGCTAGCATTTACCTTTGAGAATATAGGAGTTATAAGAAATTATACCTGAAGACTGCAAATGGGGAAAGTTTCATACCTCACATAAAAAAAGAGCAAATGAGAAGCTTTGAAGTAACAGACAAGTCAGCTTAACTTGGATGTACAAAAGATGCAGGAATAAATAAACTATCTGAAGTATGCATAGTTAGAGCTAAATGTTAGACATTGATCTACTGACAATGGTGAGATCACTGTTTACCACAATGAAATTGTATTTAAGGAGTTTGATTTTCCTTACATTAGGGTAAAATGCCCTGTTCTCAGAAATGAGGTTTTTCCCCAGTTTATATTTGAATATGGCGTTCAATATCTCATGTGATGTTTAACCAAAAGGCGAACACCACCTTTGAAAGAATGACTTCATGTAAGGCCACAGTTAAAGTCAAGTCTAGACCTCAGCTTAAAGAACCTGGAGGTTGGAAATACACCACAGAGGAGTACTGAGAATGCTGGAAGTTTTAGAAAGCCTGATCAGTGAAGAACAGTAAAATAATGGGGTATACTTAGGCTGAAGAAAAGAAGACTGATAGCAGTGTGATACCTGTCCTTCCAAGAAAAGGCTTCATAAGAGAAAGGGAAGAAATTGTTCTCAGTGCTCACACTGCACTGGATAAGCAGCAACAACCTTACATTTTGACAGGAAATATTCTGGAACAGGATAAAAGAAATCTTCCAGTGTTAAGGAAAGTACTGGAATAAATAACCTAAGCAGGTTCTGACTTTGCATATTACTATAAGACAGTTGAATTTCCAGCACCAAAATGAAACAGGCTCTGCATACGTCCCCAAATAGGCAGGAGTTGCACATAAATCTCTCTTTGCCAGATGCAGGATGAGAGTGACCTTGAGAATGTGCTCTCCATCATCGACACACTCCCAGCTATGGCTATGCTACCAAAGGGTAGTATTTGCTAGCTGCAAAAGGGGAAAGGAAGACGTAGTTTCTCACTGGGATAACTGTGTGCCTTTGCAATTCCAAGTCCCAGCTCTAGCACCAAGTATTGTGTTACCAGTTTCCAGCATCTCTGAAATGGGGTTTTGTGTTTTTGCTCATAGACACATACATTGTTCTCACTACTGGGCCTCAGCCATGCCTATATAACCAGTGGGGGAAAGCTGAGGGGAGTGTTGGCTTTGGAAGAGGTAAGTACGGATCCTTTTCATCTCCTCCTAATCAATTGCAAATGTCCTGTGGATCATTGCAGTAACTCACAGGTGCTGGAAGATCCAGCTGGGAATATATACAACTGTGACTGCTACATTTTCAATCCAGTGTTGAATTCTGAGTCAACCTCTTGGAAGCCATGTAGAAGAATGGATGACCGTATTTCAGAGGAGGCAGCAAATGCTGTTTACAGGGATGGTTAGATGGTTCACCCTTTTCATGAACACAGGGCTCTTAACTGAGTGGCTATTATTGTCTCTGAAAATGGTGTGGAATGTATTATTTACCATGGAACGAGAACTTTCAACACCAGTGTAAAAGATGATTTTTACAGGCCCCAGAGGTAGAGCTGTGATTCTATTTGTGATCTCTTTATCCTGGAAAACAGATAACTTCTGTTGGGCAGGACTGGATCAGCCTTCCTTTCATCCATCTTTTTTCTGATTTTTCTTCTCTTCTCGTAGCTCCAGAAGGCAATAGAGGGTTCCACACGTTCTGGGGTTCGCCTCCGCCCACCCCTTGCCAGTTTCCGTGATACCAACCGGACTTCCATCAGTGGTGAGACGGTCAGACGGACCACTCAGGTGTGGAGCCAGCAGGACGACTGCATGGTGGCAGCAGAGCAAGCAGCAGACTCGGGCACAGAGAGCCCAGTGCCTCCCTGCTCACACTCCCCCCAGCCCTCACACTTGCATGAAGAGGGGGAAGTCCCATGCTCCACTTATGCCACAGATACTGAGTTGGAAGAGATGGAGATCACAGGGCCAGTTGCTGAAAACATCTCAGACATCCTCAAGGACATAAGCCTACGCTCTACTGACCTGGATGAGGATGAAGATGAGGATGAGGATGTCCCCTTATAGCTGGTGTGAGGAGAGTAGTCCAGGTGGGAGTTGAATCACTCTTCTTATGCTTGCTCCTCAAAGAGAAGCTTTTGGGTGTTCTTTGCAATCCCCACAGAGGACTGATTCAGCTGGGAGAAGGGGTATCGGACTGACCCTTTCTTCTGCTGCTTTCTTTCTGAGTAAATGCTGTTAGGCTGTGAGACTATACAGGTGTCTGCAGGGGTCAGATGTGGACTGCAAGGCGGCTAAGAGCTCATAATGCTTAGGCTTCGTGTCTACATGCCATGTCTACATAACAGACAAGAAGGGACTGTAACAGGACATGAATACTGCTGGACACAGTCAGGATGCTCTGGGTCACTCTGACACATGGAAAGTGGAGGAGGAGCAGCTCTTCTCGTTCTCCTTTGGTCTAATCCTTCCAGTCACATCTGGCCTGCATGCACCAGTGTAAACACAGCCAGACCTCCAGCCTAGGAGCATATTGCTGTTTCTGACTGCAATCATGTCCATGTTGCTGCAGTTTCTTTTCACTAGCTCTTACCCTGCGTCCCCTCCCCAAACATTCCCATGTAGAACATTTTTCCTCTTTCTCAACTTTTACTCTGGGATTTTCCTGGATGGGGGTGCAGTGAGGAGCTTCTCCTCTGTCCTTCAGCTGAGCCATGCCCTGAAAACAAATGGGATGAATATATTTGGTCTATGTTTTGTATCTTGAATTCAGCCAGGTCTCTAAAAAAAGCACTGGGAAAAAAGCCTCTGTGTTTTCCCATCATCTCTGGAATTTTTGAACAGAATGGGAAAATCTTAAGTAGGGCCATCCTCAGTGTTGGAGGAAAAGGAGTAAAACAGCGTGTATGCACCTATATTTCAAACACCTGCCTTTGTCTCTCTGAATCACTGTTCACAATTTTTACAAAGTTATAGTCTTAAAATATAAGAACTCCAAAAAAAAAAAAAACACCAGAGTTATCAGGCTGCCAAGAAATACAGCAGAGGGAAGCCACGTTTTTTGCACTTCGAAAACAGGCTTCTCTCTGAAAAATCCTGCTCTCTTTCCTGCTAATTCTGCCCTGCCTACTTGCTACATATTTCTGCATACCTCAGATCTGAGAATTCCAGCTCTCTACTTTGCTAGCATTTCTCTGTTGTGACTAACAGCAGAGACTTCAACCCTTGTCTGCAGTACCCCTCTCTATTCCAGTTCTAAATCTGGAGCAGACCTTGATCTTTATCTTGCAAAAAGATGTCTTGTCAGTTCATGTCATGCATGCAAAACTTTAGCATCCAAAGATAAGATGCTACTTTGTTTAACTTACTGTCCTTGTGAAATTTTCTCAGTAAATAGGCAAAATCCAATCCTGTGTATTCTGCAGCTTTCCTCTAACATTCTACATCTCCTATTGTATTTTTGGTGAGTCATGGCACTTACATACAGTCCCAAGCAGCCTATTGGATATGTTTCCACTTCTAAGCAACAGAGAAGAAATCTAGGTTCTGAGAACACGATCTCAGGGGTATTCTCCCTGATGATGGGCCACGTCCCCTTTCCTGATATTAGTAAAACGTTATCTAACTTTGATTGACAAGTTTCACCTTTCATAAGCTGCCTCAGGAGCAAGTAAAAAATATCATTACTTCTAGCCCAGTCTCCCAAGGAAAATTCCCTCCTGGCTTTAATGCCAAGGATTGCCCTCGTACTGATTCCTCTCTGATGATGCTCATAGGTGGGAGAGTCTGTGATGAGCTTATAGTAGAGGGAAATCTCCCCAGCTAGTCTCTGGAAGAGGGAGAGATTTAATTTTGCTGTCTGGAATTCAGAACCCAAGAGCTCTGTATTGTCTTTGATATCTGATCCCTCTCTATAAGCTAACTGGGAACAGCCTTTCCCTGCCTAAAGTGATCTTCAGTCCTCCAAAGGTCACCCTGTCCCTGTGAGAAGACAGTGGTGATCTGAGGACAAGTCTTCTGTGCACACCAGCTGCTTGCCTCCACCAGAGGATTGTAGCACACTTCTGTCTGCCAAGCGTTAGAACGCAGCCTCCCTGCTACCTTCGTGTCACCTTCCCCTGCCTGCAGAGAATAGGCAAACAACTGCTATTTTTTCTCAGGGAACTGTGATAGTCCTTTGAATAAGCAAGGGAGAAAGGACATTCCTTTTAAAAACTCATAAATATGCAGTGAGTGGCAACACTCTGAGACCAAATCTGCTCTGAGGGTCCATACACCCTCAGGAAGGACAAGTTCCTCCAAGTCAGGCCCAGCCTTATTAGTAGCAAGTACAAATTATATTTTGCAGCTTAGCCAAATGCTTGTACTGAGACAGATGAGACAAGGAGAAACTTTGATGCTGGAATCAATACACCTCCCCCTCCTCTCTCCTGAATACAGATACATGTTCTGCTCCAGTCCCACACTTCTCCTACAGTGTGGTACAGAAGAAGTGGGATCTGACTGGCTGGGAAAGCAGATGGAGTCTAAATCAAAGCTAGAGAGCGTGTGAGTCATGACAGACAGATTGTGAGCTGGGGGAGATGAAGCTGGAGCAAAAATGATGCACATGGAGAGGCTGGGGGGGCTCAGAGTAAGACACGAGCTAACCTGGAAAGTTTCTTAAGGTTTGTCACCCGAGAGTACAAAAGCGCACACATGTGGGCCTTCACATGCACACGCATGTATCTCTCCATTCCTATTGCCTTTAGCTGTCCCAGAGTTACCATGAGGAGCTGAGCTGCCCTCTGTGGGGAAACCGAAAGATGAGTGTTATTGCTGCTCTTTGGAGGCATTATTCAAGATCCACTCCAGGGGTGCCCCCCCAGCTGCCATCAGAAGCAGCATTCATCTGCACTGTTCTCTCACCTGGGAAAAAGTATGCATACATGAATGTGTACAGGGAACTGGGAGGAGACAAAAACATACTGCAAAGATGATTTGTGATGGCTGAAGATGTTACCACGTCCTTTTTAGCAATAAAATCTTCACTAAGCTGATGCCAAGTACTTTAATAGGTGCAAAACGTGCACTAAAGTGACACTGAACCTTTGACGTGGGAACTCTATGCTTTAGCCCTCTCAGGCAATTCCAGTACACCTCCTCAAAGTTTAAACTTGAAACTTCTGTCCAGCAAAGTCACACTGATCTGTCACTCTTGCATCTCTCATCCTATTCAAGTAACACAGACTTGGCTACCTCTACAAAAAAATCATTTTTTTCCCCAACCCAAAATATCCCCAGAATCAGTATTGGTACTGAAGCCTTCCCATTCAGCTAGAAAGCGAAACCTCAGATCTGCCCCAAAAATCCAAGCACAAGGCTTGAAAAACAAGAAGCTCTGAGGCTGTTTTGAACCACAGAAGCCTGCTTTTCTCCTAAATAGCACGCACAGTTGCTTCGAATCATTGTTTTGGACAGAGATTCATGTTACACCAAGCTTGCCACTACCACTCAAAGCACTAAAATAGAACTGATCTTGTTCAGCATTTTCAACTCCAAGCACCTGCTAAACTACATCTGGTACCCAACATATAGCAGTCTGAGAAGCACATGATAGTGAAAAATCTCCACTGGAGCAGAAATTTGGGGAAAACACCACCACCACCTACAATAACAAAAAAAACACTTTAAAAATCCTTTGACCTTGTATCTTCAAGATAAAAGTAGTCTTAATCTCAACTGATTGCCAGTTTACTGACACTCAGTTAATGAAGGCATGAAATTATCGCATTTTAATCTAGCAAAATGTTAAACTCTTCCTTTTACGTGGCATTTAAATGTGAAAGCAGAAGACTTGTTTTTAACAAAATGAGGAAGACCAAATGTTGGCAAGACAACTAACAGGACTTTGGGTAGTCATAACTTAAGGCCTGACTTGGTCAAGATGTGGATGAGGAGAAAACACATGGAGATGGACTACTGGACAACAAGAAAAACTTGCCTGACCGATGTAACTTTTTTGGTTGAAAAATTATTTCAGACTAAGAGAAATTCAACTTTGTTAACCCTATGGACAAAACTGGTGAGTACCAGCAGAAATAGAGTGAGTGACATACCCAAGAGTTCAAGAGTTCATGAAAGTAACTCCCTACCTCTCCCCAGTTATGCAAACACTGTATAGAAGTGTGTGTTTTGTGGCCAAAGAGGACAAGACAGGGCAATAACCAGCTGAGCAAGTACAGATCCCTCTTTGCCAAATTAGTCCAACCCCAGGAAGGGTATAATTAAAAACACACTATTAAAAATGCTGTCACAGCAAGCATTAAGTTGTTCATGGCCACATAAGCAAGAATCTGGGCCCAGCTCTCATAACAATTTAATCAATGCTGGAGACCAATAATTAGTATTTCCACACAAAAGCCATGTCTGAGCATTAGTATTCTCAAACAGAGAAAACCACGTTTTATCTTAAGCCATGTGATGGAAAAAAAATTTAAGGCTTTATTTGTGGGAGGCAAGCTTAAACTGGTCCTGACTGTAAAACCACTGGTTCTCAGTTTGTTTCACCCTCCATACCGGACAGACAACCCTGTGCATATGTACTGACACACCCACAAACACATCACCTTTTTCAAATCATGGGTGTGCAATAGCAGTAGACAGCTTTGCAATTGGTTTGCCTGTGCTTTGAGCCACATCTCCCCTTCCCTCAGCTTGCTGGAAGCCAGCAAATCCTGATGCAGCCTCACAGCACTAAAGACATGTCTGTGGACACCGTGGGATGAGTGTGCTGTCTAATGAAGCCATTCTCCCGTTCTCAGCCAAACCCATTACTAGTTCAAGCGCTGGCCATTCAAATAAGCATTTGTTCCCATCCCAGCAGTCTTCATGTGCTGCCTGTGTAAACAGTAAAACCAGTTACTGAAATGCATCTAGCCAACTTGACAGATTGTCCTCCTGATATGGAGGACAAAGTAAGTTGAAGAAAAGTCCAGCAGAAAATTTACCAAGGAAACAGAAACAATAATCTAAAAGCTGCTAATATCTGGCTGTTTACTGAATAGCTACTAACTTAGTTTGAAGAACAGAAGGTAAAAATACAAGACCTGCCAAGAATATGTCCAGAATTGAAGTCATATAAACTCAGGTTAGATACTTTTCAGTTTTTCCACACAGAAACCAGTGCAAAAGACAGTAATGGAAGATTTATGAGGAGTACATTTGCCCAAAATTATTAATCTGCTTCCCCCTGCCCCCCCTCCAAACATCCACAGTGCACTTAACTAAATGGGCTGTGAAAAGAAATGGTAGCTGTGAGATGGCTGGATTATGACCAAAGACGGCACAGAATCTTTATGCTTAAATCAAATTTGCAATTTCTCTGGCACAGAAGATCTGAAGTGTCTGTGGGACTGTACAGAAAATACCCTTGCAGCTGGCAAAGTGCAGAGCCAGTGAGGTGTGCAGGAAGAATGGCCTTATACCCTTTTTATTTATTGTTTGCATTAGTGACTTGGAAGTAACAGATGAGAGCTCATAAGACAATAACATGAGAGAAACATATGGTAGATTTGCCATCTAGTCTAAACAGAGAAAGAAGCAGAAAGTGGAGATCAGAGCCTGAGGCAGATACCACAGAATGAGGTTCATGTTGGGGCTAAGCAGCTAAATCCAGAGGAGTCGTACTTAACTGAGGGATAAATCTAGACTAGTATGATGGTAAAAGAGTTCTGTTAGGTGAAGCACTCAGCAGCTGGACACCAACTTTGTAGCATAATGTGAAATTAAGAAAAAAAGACATTTTTCCTAGGCAGAGGTACGACTTCTAGGCCCAGAGACATGTTACTTTCCCAGGGACTCGAGTGACACGTATGTGGGAAAAACTGGTTTCGTTTGGCACATTACATTTCAAAAATAAAATGCTGACGATTTAGAGGCCATTTGGAATAAAAAAACCCAACACACCATAACACAGAAGCAAGTAGTAGGTGACCTACAGGACTGACAAGATAAAAAAAAAAAAAAAAAAAAGGAAACAGAAAACCCCTAAAGGATTTAAGTATGTGTCTTACGTAAGTCACAATTAATTATATGAGCATAATTATGCAGACACATATACCAAGGGGTGGGTGGGAATCTATTCAGTAGCAAAGGCAGGTAATCTCAAGATCAGCTAAATAACTCCAACTGTGAAAAATACTATGCCTTAAGCAGGGCAAGTGACACTGCTCAGCCCCCGTAAGAACCAGTGGAAAAGTGCAAGTATCTTCACAAGGAAACAGGTATCTTTTACAGCTAGGACTTAAAATCCTCATATGGTAAACAAAGTGGTACTGGATATGGCCTAAGGTCCTAAATCAGAAGCAGATGATGCAACAATGCTGGAAGTGCAGAGATGCTCCATTCCCTGTGGGTCAACCAAGTCCAACAACCCGCTATGAGGACAACAGGCTGAGAAGCACTGGTTTAAAACTGAAAGGTGAACCCAGAGTCTTGCTACCCAGGGTCAGTGCCTTCTACAACCCCAACATCAGGCCCCTCTTTGCGTCCTGCCCTAACCTGCTGTTGTGAAACCTCCTGTCCAACTCTGTACCAGATGTGTCTGCATGTCATCAATATCGGGAACCACTTAAACATATCATCTAGAAAATGTTGTTTCAGGAGAACTCGCTCTATGCTGAAACAGAGGATCCTGTTGATGTGATACCCTCCGTCCTCAAATCAGCACAGGATTTTTGGCACAGTAGCCACTGGCCCTCGTGAGATTTTTAGCCCTGTATTGTCAAACAGGTGATGTTCTTATCTTCTTAGTAAGAAACAGTGTATCATGTATTTCCTACTCCTTTCTTCCCCAAGCCACCAGGGATAGTTTTTAACATCCTCCATCAGGCTACCTCATTGAGACCCACCCCTTTTCCTAGGATCCTCCTTCCTCAGACGCAACTCCCCTGGAACCAGTCCCACAGAAATAAAACACTTCCACCAGCCAGGACGGCAAGACCACATTCTGTTTAATAACAACTCCATAAAGGACTGTACATGCTATTTTGAGCTACCTCCCCTCCTTTACGGTGGTTGCTGCCACGTACAGGCATGGAGGTGTATAGTGCCATATAGGTTCCTAAGTCTATATGCAGTGTGTGTACATGTATGTATGTGGTTGTACATGGATGTATTTATATATATCTTTGTAGAAGTGTTATCGCATAAGTCACATTATCAAAACATGCGAAGTATATCCAACAAAAAAATTCAGGCAAACAATTTTTGGAGCTGGAAGACCAAAGGCAAATCAGACTCGTTTTAGTTATTAAGGGCTAGTGTGGGACAAAGGTAAGGATGAAAGCTTTCACTAGTGGGTCCCTTCCTCTTCTTATTTTGCTTCCATTCAGTACTTACCCCCAAACATCAACACACCTCTGTAAAGACTAGCTTGAAAGAATATATATAATCACCATGCAGCCTCCCCCCTACAGAAAATGTGTACAGGCTTGGGGGAAGCTCTTTTAAATTGCCTTGCCGCAACCTCCATTTTCCCATACACTTATGCTAAAGCAGTTTCAGATACTGAGAATACAACATTTGTAGACCCAAGCCTTTTAAACTTTTAAACATGCTTCAGGAATCATTCTGCATGCCACCCCTGAGACTCCCATCCACCACCCTCGTACCTCCCAAATCGTCAGTCTGTACCCACCCGTATTTAAAAAGAGCTCAAACAAGAGAAAGTTCCTTGTAAAATTATTTTTGAGTCCAAATTTTGTACTGTAGGAATTCCCAGAGACTTCCAAACATGCACAACATCCACAAACTGGAGAAGAAAAATTGAAGCCAAACAAGAATATATATCTGCAAAAGAGCTTTTGGCTTGCTGCATTGCTCACACATGCAGTATCTGAAAAGAAGGGAAGTCCACCTGTACTTAGTCTCATGGGAACTTGGCAGGGCTCTGGAAGAGGGTTCTTAACCTTTTGAGCTCCAACTCTTGACTGGATTTCCACACCCAGTGAAAATGAATCCAGAAGGCAAATGAATCTGGAGCAGATGCCTTTATCTTATTAGAAGTAAATCTTGGCGGCCGATCTTATCTCCATAATGGAGAAAAGCCTTTTTAGATGCTTTTGTCTTGTTAGCGTGAACATTTGATCCCTTATGGGAAAGCAAAAAACAAGACTAAATTTCAGAGGGCGTTTAAAATGATCCCAGTCAAAGGAGATGAGAAAGATGAGAGTAGCATTCTTTCCACAGAACACTGCAATTTTTCTCTTCCTAGAAGACAGCAGGCATAAGCCCTACCCATGGCAGGGCGGTGGGAACTAGATAATCTTTATGGTTCCTTCCAACCCAAACCATTCCACAGTATCTGCACCCTTGATCAAGTCGCTACAGTCTTAGTAAACACACTCTTTCTCACAGAGTCATAGGCTGACTAAATTTTTCCTCCTCCAAGAACGCGTATCTGCACTAGAGAAATATAAAATATATATGTTTTCTTGTGTGCAGACCAACACTGACAATCATAGAGCTTCTCTTGATTTCCAAGGAAAAGATAACACTTCATCCTGCCTACACTAGGGAAAAATGTCAGTGCAAGGATGGAAATAAACCCTAATGTTCTAAGCACAGGTCTTCTATGTCCATTTGTTAACACAATAACCATTTTTCTTCATTCCTACCCCGGCCAGTTCCTGAAGCTGGCTGTGCTACTGAGTGAGAGCAGAGTCCCCAGCAGTCTTGCCCAGGCTCCGTGACATGTTCTGAGACAGAGACATTGATCTGGCACAGATGCCCTGCTATCATCTTCTGCTCCTGTGCAGGTTCACTACCACTTACCCTGGGAAAAGCCTGTGATAAAATAGAGGCACCTGACGTTGATTTTACAGCTTGCATTCATATTTGAGACTGTGCTTGGATGACTGTAGGCTGTCCCTACATGTACATGTAGTTCTAATAGGCACTACTTTACTCACATTTTCCCTGTTTAATTTTCCTTTCCCTGAGCCATGGCATAGAAATCTTTCCCTGTGACATTGCTACACGGAAAGAGAATCAAAGATGAAACTGTTAGTTATCTATATTTTTCTAGATGTAAGGGCACCAGCTGCTGATAATCTCTGTATTGGAACTGATTTGTTCATTTGTTTGTTTCCTTTCTTTTGCTTTTTCTTTTGGAAACGGTCAAACAGTTCAAGGAAAATGCCTGCTTGTTTAGAGTTGTCTGAATGTGGAACATGGGAAATTCCATCTGGGAGAAATTAGAAGGAAGAGCTTAGACTATGACAACGTTGCTCTGCTCTCTGCAACATTTAGAGGTGAATTTTATTTTAGTTTGTTTCTCCTTCTAGGTAATTAACAATATAACAGTTAAGGCAAAATGAGCTGAATTTAAATATTTTGGTTTTTTCAATGAGAACAGAACTCACATTAACTTCATTCGGTCACGGACTAAGCTCTTGGTGTATTTCTTATACAATTCCCCTGAAGAATAAAGCATGTTGTGAACTGTTTTTCAAAGATGATGAAGCCAGTAGGTGCCCAGATTCAGGGAGGTCTCTTTCCTATCACTGGCTTACTGAAAGAAGTGTGGCTTGGACTAAGGAGTACCATAAGCTGCACCGGTCCTGAAGCTACAGCTCATATAGCAATTGGGCCCATTCTGCCTGGAGTCTGCCATGAAGCTTCCTACCTGTGCTGTACATACATAAGACATCAAGCTGCTCTTGATCTCTTTCCCAAGCCTCTCTCTCAACGTCTTTCCCTCTCTGGCTAGACTTCTTGACGTTGCACAGAACACACATAGGTGTCCTCAGCCCATGCTGTTGCACACTGCCTTGCCTCACCACCCCATACCTCTGTGAAATGAAAAGATCAGTTTCTTTCTCCCCTGTTCTCTTCTCCGAGCCTACAACTAATATATTTTCCTCACTGCTGTACACAGTACATCTTGCACAGGCTCCGTCTAGGAGTGAAGTGCCATGCCACATCTCACATTAAACTGGAATTGGCTTAAAGATAGGGGTAAACCTCACCTCCAACAGCTGTGCTTCACTCCTGCACAAGGTTCTGCCTCTTGCAATTACAGAAGACTTATAAGAATCTTAGCTGCCATGGAGTATAATCACTGAGTGTAAATTAGATGTGTGCATGTTAATCTTATTAATTCCATGAGTTTATCTAATTACTCATCTCCTCCTGCCCAATTGCAATGGTTTAGCTCAAAGGAGCCTGTGGGAGGGGAGGGAATAGTGAGGAAAATCACTGAACACTAAAGAACAACAAAGGACAAATCACTTGAGAGAATCCTAGAATTTCTAAGGGAAACACTAGGGAAGGAAAGGGGGAATATGCCCTCCCTGGTACCCAAGCTGGATTCTTTCTTCTCAGACAGGTATTTCACAAGCAGCTTAAGCCAATTCAACATGCAGCTACAACCAACGAAATATTCTTCAACATGATGTGAAGAATATGTTCACATGATGAATATGCTCAGTGATGTTTGCCACCAAGAAACCATACAAGGAGCTGATCCCACTCAAACCCTTATTTTGACAGGGGACAGGGTTAGTTTTCAATGGGGCCAGTTCCTGAACAGCTAAATGAGTATTAGCACTGGTGCTTCTTAGGCAGTAGAAATATATAGCTGGTGGTGATGCAAGGGAGGAGGCATGACAGCTCCTTTTAGCGGCGTAGACTCATCATGGGTGCACTTTCCCTAACCTGATCTAACAGCCAGCTGCTGAGAGTAGTGATCTCTCTCCCTCTGCTCCCAGCTGTTCTCTCCTCCCTTTTACAGTAGGGAAAAAGTGCACTGGCTTGCTGTGGGGTCAGCTGTGCATCAGTAGTATCTGCACAAGGATTGAAGCTGGTGAGCAGAGTCAGGGGCAGAGAGCTGCCTCCTTCAAAACAGCTCACCACTTGATCAGCTTAGAAGTACGGTTAAACTCTGTTCTCTGTCATGAAAGGTGATGTTAAAATTTTTGAAGGGGGAAAAGCAAGTGGGTGACTTGCCAGCGGCTTCCCAGAAGAAGATGATGACTTAGAGGCACAGAAACTGAAAGAAGCAGATTGGTTTCTCTATCCCAGAGCCTGATGTAACGGAGTTGAAGAGAACTCACAAAGCATGTAAAGAAAGCTTAAGATTCATATAAAAGAAAAACTTTTACTGATCATATATGAGCAATAATGGGAAAAAGAACAAGAGAGGCTTTTCTTGCAGTGGAATCAGAGATCTTTCTTCACTAGGGTGACTTGCGTTTAAGTCTTCCTTCATGTTCAGCACAATTTCAACAAGTTCCTGTTGAAGACAAAGGCTTGAGGGGACAGATGGGAATCTTCTACCTCTGCTGCTTCAGGAAAATCCAATATTTTTATGCAGTGCAGCTCTGCTTTACAAAGGCTTTGTGTAAATGAACAGCAGGGCTCAGTTTCTTAGTAACTGTCGATCAGGGATACTGAGCTTACCTTTCCTGCTTATTTTCAGCTTCATAAATTCCATCTGAGCTCTGAGTATTTGGTTGGACTCTCTCCAATTCATCTCTCCTCACCAGGATAAAGGAATTGCAGGCCAAATTTTGTTCACGGAGCACCTGTGCCTTCCATATGTTTCAATAGGTGCAGCTATATAATAACAGCTTTTCTGGGAAATGTACAGCAGGTCCCAGGTCCCTCTCTCTTACATTGGATACACAGAAACAGCAGGCCTATTACATAAGAAAAGGATGGGTTATACAAACCATTTTCCATTTTCAAAGAGACTCAAACTGCCTTTCCAGTTCAGCTTAAGGTGCTCACTCAGGTAGCAAGTCTGGATGGGCAGGCCTGCTCTCTCCGGTCAAGCTCCTGGCAAATGTTGATAGATTTCTCTTTACAACTGGGGAGAGATCATGGAAAATAGTCTTTTTCTTTTTTTCAGAAAAAGGCTGAAATTTTATTATTCACAGAAAGAAATTCATAGAATTTAGTAAGCCTGATAGGTTTTTCTGGAGAGTAGTGTTCAAAGCAGTCCAAATTCACAGAGCTCATTCTCTATAAATTCAGCTTTTCGTCTACAGCTTTCTAGAGATCAGGTTATGGAATTATACAGCGGGGTATAATTCTCTATCCCATCCCACAGAGTTTAGAAAACTCTACAGATAGGTTTTCTCTTCCTATTGAACTCCACAGAATTTTCTATCAGGACAACTTTTTTCACACTTTTTCCCATCTAGGTAATTCCCTGCCACTGACTTGCATGGAGATAATGTACATCTTCTAGACATCAATCAGACATCTTAGTAAAGATACCACACATCCACGTTAAAAGAAAAAGAAGCCCTGGACAAGTTGACCCACTTGTCCCAATCCTGTAAACAACACAGAGGGATCATTAGCTTACGGGTCTTAAAGTTATGGTAAACATCCAGATTCGTCCTGGAGAGGCACATGGGAACAAAATGGTTTGGAGAAAAAAACAACAAGCCACCCAAATCTTCTCCCACAAAGGAACATACCCAACCATTTTTGTTTCCCTGAAGGCTTTTTAACAAAGAAATAAGAAAAGTTTAACACTTACTCATTTGTCATCTGCTGAGGTGCTCTTGGCACTTGCCCCACCTCCCTGTTCTGATTAGTGTGATTTCCTAGACCCTGCTGCATGGCTAGACCCACTAGCTAGGACCTATAGCCTTAGCTAGACCCCATGGCTAGGATAATGACCCAGCACTGGTCCTCCTGCCCAGAAGAGGTTAGCATCTGAATGTGTAAACAAGTTTAAAAAGATATTGAAAGGTCATCATTCAGGACAAGAGCTACCTTCTTAGAGAGACATAAGCAAACCCAAGTAAATGGGTAAAAATAGGTGGTCACAAAACTTTTATCTCCTTCCTACACTGAATCATCAGTCTTATATAAATATCCCAGAGGTCCTACCTTTAGAGGTGCAATGGAAAGGGAAGACAGATCCACTTGAAGTGGATGTGGCTGGAAAGAACTGGGCGTTTACGGAGGAGAACCTCTTCATACAGCCACCTGTGTAAGTGGGAGAAAGCTGAGCGGGGTAAAGTTCTACCTGAGACTCCCATTTGTACTTTCCATAATTCCTGGACATCCTCTGCTTTGGTTGCCAGGAGCTGTCTGAACTCTGACACTTGATGATATAACTTCAGTCATTTTGTCCTCCTCAGACATTCTTGCCAGCAAATATGCTGGGACTAAAGCTGAATCAGGAAAGGAGGATGTATCACTCTCCTGTCATCCAAAAAATACACCAAGCCTGAAGAGGAGGCAAAGAAGAGACAAATGTATCATGAATTAAACAGCGTAGATATGAGTCAGTAAGCGAGAAACAGTTGCCCCTGGGACAATATGGCAGTGTCCAGGCAAATTCCTTTCTCTACCTCATCAGATCTAGTATCTGATCTAAAACCACGCTGTGTTGATGCTTCCTTGCAAGAGGTATTGCAACTAAAACTCAGCATCTGGATAATCTCCACTGGTTCTGTTCAGTCCTCCAGCAAAATCGACAGCCTTGTACAATTTTTTTTTTCTTTTGCTTTTGCCCCTGTTTATTTTCTGGTGAGAGCTTGAAAGAAGACAGTTTGTTCAATTTCCTTTCAAAATCCCTCCCCCCAAAAGGAGGTCTGTAGAAACACGGCAAGGAATTGCAAGAGACCAAATTCCCCCTAGTCAATGAACCGGATTTTGTTAACAAAAAAAAAATGTAGAACCCGTACAAATAGGGAAAACTCCTGAAATCAGCTTTCTCCACTCCTAACAAAGAGATGTGAGGGGAAAAAACAAACAGACCAAGTACTGAGCATTACTTACATTGCTTGGGGGTAGGGAAACAAAAGAAGAAAATGTAGGCAGGAAGAAGAACAAAATAGAAGGAAACAACTTCCTCTCACCCCTTTTCCTTCAGCTACATTTGGCACTGCAGGAGTGGCAGACATGGGAAAGGTGCGGAATTTCTGTTAAGTGATGACTGATGTACAGGCCTTTCCAACTGTTAATTACTTTGTTAGGAACACTTACCAGCAATATAAAAAGGTTAAAAAAAACCCAAAAACTGAAAATTCTAATGTAAACTGGATATCTGTGATCTCATAGCTGTACACCCTGTTCCTGGATCAGCTGCCTACTCTCTGGGTCTCCCCATACTGCTGGCAAGGGAAAAGACAGAAGGATACAGCAGCAGCACCAAGACGGACATGTTCTCAAGCCCCCTGAAAGAGTCAGCTTGTTATGACTATCTCCATAGCTGAAAATGTCCTTTCCACTGGCATCCAATGCCAAAAAGACACACCACTCTTGCCAGCTCCTGGGAAGGTAGAAATGTCAAAGAGAGAAATGAATACACGGAAGATTAGAAAGAGACCAAAGTGTGAGCATCTGAGAGCAGGGTTAGATTCGTATCTGCATCCATTCCTCCTTGCCGCAGCAGAGCCATGCCCACAGAGCCACACCATCTGTACTGCAGCACAGCCCGTGCCCACGGAGCGCAGTTTGTATCCATCCAGCCTACAATTTCATATCAAGGTGCTATTGAGGATCTGGTTACACAGCAAAACTTTCAACTCAGTACAGTCTGTAGTGAATATAGCCTTATCCTCTGTATCAGCCACAATCACAATACTAGTGCAATCTATATTTGTAAAGCCATATCTTCATTTTAACCTGGTTTATATTCATATATTCTATCAAAGGGGATCATGTCCACAGAGCAATATCCATTCTGCCAAAACAGATTCTAGCCGCACAGCCGCTCTCTATACCAAGCCTGTCTCATCAGCCATATCCCAGTACCAGAAGAGTTTGTATCCATAGCCAAGACTCTGTATTAAAAATATTTAGAAACGATTTACCAATCCAGATCTCTCCAAGCACCTCACATGTGCTGCCCAGAGCAATGAAAATCAAAGATATGTGTCCACGGTGGAGGGGAAGAAGAGGTCTTCATGTGTCAATCACTTTAAGATTTTGCACTCGTTTAAAAAAATAATTAAATGTCAGGAATGGAAGGTGTGTCTGCTCGGAAGTATGGGGAGCTGGAGAGAAGAATCCCTGTCGTTTCATTCCTTGCCACCCCTCTCTTTGTTCAGCAGTGATGAGAACGTCACAGAAAGCATCAGTTGTTTGTTTCTCCCTCTTCCTCATCAAAGGACTGTACTCCAGAGGAAGTGACATCTGAGACTTTGCGGCTCAGTGCAGCATGTTCCATCTCCTCTCGAGGAGACAGTGATTCCAGGTCCCGGCACACTGCATCATCCTCCTCTGGAGAGGGCTTCTTGTTTAGGAGAGGAGCCTTCTCCAGCCGTGGGTTCCCTTCATCCTCAATGTGGTCCTCCATGTAAGTGCTGGACTCAGCCCCACCCCCACCCTGAGCAGTCTGCAGGGGCCACACGTGGACCAGCCCCGTGCTCTGGATGAAGTTCTGCTCCTGCCGCTGTTGCTGCAGCTGTTGCTGCTGGAGAAGGCTGCTCTGAATCAGGATGCTTTCCTGAAGGTTTGTCTGGGACTCATCAAAATTCTGGCCTAAGTAGGAGCCAGTTGCTGGGGAGGCGATGAGGGACTGGTCACTGGTCTCCCAGGCATCAGATGAACCTAAGCAATACATGCCCTGCGAGACGTAGGAATGAGGCCAGCTGTCATACTGCGTCTGGGCCATATGCTCTGCAAGTAAAGGAGGGAAACAACACACGGTTAGACACCCTCTCTAGGCCAAGTGGGCTCATTCAGATAAATAGCTTGGTTGTCTGGGCATGGCACTGTACTGTACATGGTAGATAAAACCTTTAGAGGGGAGGACGGTGAAGAGGAAAGGTAGTTCTAGGCAGTGAGCAGACTAACTTGATTCTAGCCACAACTGACTGCAAGAGCTGATAGCTTTCCCCACTTGTGCCCAGAAAAGGCAAAGAAGCTGGGCTTTGAAGCCTCTCGGCTAAGATTAGACTCCTTGGCCAGCTCCACAAAGCAGTGACGCCTCTACTAGATCCCAATCCCAAAAATTGAGGGTACAGAATAAACGGGGCAGAGGGAAAGAGAGTACCGTGACAACAACAGCAGGAAAGGCATGTTTCAGGATCAGCAAGAGGCACTGTAGCTCACCTTGGCTCTCCATTAGCTCTTGATAGTTCTCAGAGTAGTTGCCTGCTGGGTTCTCCTGATTTGAGTTTACACTCACATCCTCACCATCCATGGAGGACCAGGCCATGAGAGTTGCCTCAGAAATAGCAAATTGCTCCATCACTCCTGTGCCAAAGGAGACAGGGAGGGGAAGCAGCGATGTGTGAAAGACTGCACCTCCCACCTGCCTCTTTAACCTCATCTCTTGGTCACACTGTCCCACTCTTGTCCTATCTCAGCAACACCCACAGTCAGCCCTCACCCTCTCCATTTTGCATTCCACTAGCAAAACTCCAACCACAGTCTTTCATCTCCTTCTGGACCACCACCCACAGGCTCCCCTGAGCGTGCTTTTCAGGTTCCTGTACTTTGGTCCCTCGGGGATTCTGCTCTGGGACATCCCAACCAATCCATTCCACATGCCAAGAAGTTAGCGCTACCTGCAAGGAACCGGGCTTCCTTTTCACCGTCACTCAGGTCTGAGTAGGCATCGGCGTCTTTGCGTGCTGTCTCATGCGTGTGCTGCTGCTGCTGGCTGCTACCTTTGCCCCAGCCTTGCCATTCAATCATGTGAGCCACCCGGCCTTGGCCCATAGCCGTTGGCTTTGTGACATGGTCCTTCATGCTGCGAGATATCCCTAAGGGGCCAGACATTAGAAAACAAGGAGGGGCTATTACACAGCTCCAGGGTCGTCTGCCATGCTGTTTACCTCTACTGAAAGTGGAGCTTCTCCCCTCCTTTCCTGACAGGCTTCAGGCCCGAGGTTGGGTGTCTCCCATCTTTCATTGTATCACTCTCCAGGAGAGTTTCTCCATCTTTCCTTGGACTGGCTCTCAGAACAGGGGAAAAAGGAAACCCCAAATATGAAAGACCTTTTCCTTCCTTGCCTAGGACAGAGTTGGGCACGAAAGATGAAGCTAGAAGTGAACTAACTAAGGAATAGAAAATGGGGTTAAACCCAAGACTGTTTGAGGGGAAGCAACTGAAGATGTCTGAGCTGGGGTGCACAGTAAGAAGCCAACAGGAGCAAGATAAACCTGTTCTTTGCAAGGGCAACAGTTAAGAGATTTCTGTATCTAGAACCATGGTGGCAGAGACTCCTCTAAGGCCTCAAAAAGGCAAGAGTCAGGAAGGAGCAACAGAAGGGGAGAGCAACAGAGAGATATGGGAAGAGGCACAAAGGCCGGTGGAAAGAAACTGTCAAGGATAAACGCAAATTTTGAGGACCTCACCAGAGAAAGATGATTTAGCCAAAGCCCCAATCCCATAAGCATTGGAGTTGCGTTTCAGCTTGGGGAGGATGGAGGTCGTGTCTTCCATGGAGAGCTGAAAAGAGAGAGAGTATGAAGAAATGATATACAGAAAGGGGAAAAAGAAATCAGTATAAGGATTCCAGAAGGTAGGGGGAAGATGAAGAGCAGAAGCAAGCAACAAGCAAAAGAACAAAAGAAAGGGAGGAAAAATGAGAGGGTATTTAACCAAGACTGGATATGGCATAGTGTTGGGACTGAGTGAGGCGAGGTCAGTGGGAGAGGCAGAAGCAGGCTGTGAGAAGCACCCCTTTGGCTGCTGCCAGTCCTCCATAGACATGCTGCACTCCTTCCCAGCTCTTTGTTAGAGATGCAGGACATGGCTGATAGACAATTCAGGGAGTTTACAGCGGGAAGCTGACAATGTGATAGGCAAGACACAGTAATACATCAAACTACAGATACTAATTTTTATACGCTACTTTTGGTTTTCACTGTATCAGTGATGCATCCTACTTCAAGCACCTACAACTACCTGTAAAGAAATGAGGTCTACAGTTCTGCTTTACTCTATTCTCTATGTTCATCCTCAGTCCCTGAATAACAAGAAACTATTGGGACAGGCAGCAGTCACAAACATTATCATAAAACACAGGCCCTCAAGATGAATTCATCAGGCTTCTTCAGACATGTCAGGCATTGCACACAAGGCTTAATTTTTACAGGGGCTAACCAAGCACTGCTTCTGCTCTTCATTTCAACCTCTCTGAAAATCAAGCCCAGCATGTTTGAAACACAAAGAGACCCAAAAGTAGCAATCGTGACACTGGAAATTTTAAATCCTGACATGAAGCAAGCATTTGGTCACAGACAGAAATCTCATGAAATGTGAGAGGAGCAATAACTAGACAAATAGTTGGAGGCAAAGGAAGGCATCGTAAAGATGTTGAACTGCATATAACCCCTGTCAATTGTGAAAACATGAGGGGTGAGTTTCTCTGGAAATTGAGTGGAAATGCAGCAGCTAAGGCATCCTGTAGCTTTGGAGCCAGGAATGTCTGTGTGTAACACGTGAACTGCAGAAATCAGAAAGCAGGGGAAGAACAGTAAAAAGTGAAAGGTGTAGCTCTTATGTGATGCTTGTTCTGTGATGCATTTTCTTTGGTGATGAAGCTGGTTGAAGAACATCCATCTATGCCCCCACTGGTCATTCTTGCCTGGGTGCCGCTGTTCAGTATCCACCCATTTGTTTCAAGACAGCCCGGGGGCTGTGCGGTGAACCACTTCATGGAAACGCTCCAGAAAAGAAAGTAAACTGCAGATATCTACCACTACAAAGCTGGAGAGCTGTGACATGACGGCAGGAATGAATGGGAAGGGAAGGAAATTCACGAGCCAGCTTTGATACCAAAGAAGAATTACACAGAGAAAGAGCTGCATTATGAAAGAGCTCTACAGGATTCAGAGTGGGTTGGAAAAGGGGAAACTGCAAGTCAATAGTGTCTTTAAGGAAACATGATCTTGTGTACCTTTATTTGAGCTAAACAGAAGTGCAGCAAGGGAAAACCTAACAAATTTCTTCTAGACGGTTGCTGCATGCACCATAATTTTCCTGCACAATATGCAAAAGATCTCAAGCCATAAGTGCCACAATGAAAGAGATGTCAATAGGGTGAGGGTTAGTTGTGTTTTCAAACCACAGAGAACCAGAAAATGACCAACGTTTAAAAGTTTTGAAAGTACCTGGAATTTGAAAATGCTTAAAATACAAAAATACAAGAGTAAAAAAAAAATCAAAGCTAATTTATGTGAACTTTTTTTTTTTAAGCCTCCAGAGCAGAAAAAAATAATTTGGTAGCACTAACATGTATTATTCCCTTTTCTGCATGCTGGTTTTGCATTAGTGAAAAAGAAAAAGAATAAAATCATATTTTTTCATGGCATCTTTTCATGTGTTATTAAAATGTTTGCTTGTTTCTTCTTCCACTTGTTAACTGAAGTTAACTGGTGCTGACCATCTCCCCCAGGGGACATTAAGAATTCTTCTACTTCTGTATGCAACTGAAAATGAGGGGTACATTTCTTCTAAACTCATGGAGAAGATCAAATGATACTCTAATCAAAGACTATCATGGACAGACACCTTCTTCATCTAGCAGTGCCCAGAAATTCCCAAAAGAGAACATACGAAATGACATGTGTTCACCCTAGAGAGGGCAAAGGCAATCTAATAGAGACCTGCCAGACAGCAAAAGACCCAAAATTTGTCACCATCCTCTGAATTTTAGATAATTCCCAGAATTTCAGTGACACTAAAGATATCCAGTTGTTTCCATTCTGGTCTCCTTTGTATCCAATGGCAGACAAGTCCTGGTCTTCCTATGACTAGACATTTCAACAGCGATGTGACGCATACTCACGTTGATACCATCCCAGGAGAAATCTGTCCGTGTTTGCTAGAGAAAGCAAAGAAGGACATCACATCAGTGTAACACGCAAAGTTGCAAACCACCATGCATCGCTCTAGTAGTCTGCCATAATCAACAGCCAGTACTTTATCTGGTGTGGTAAAAAACCCTTGTCTTTCAAGCTGGTGTCGATACTGAGCTGTTGATTATGGTGTCCTTAGGTACCACGGTGTCTGAAAGTACAATTGCAAACAGGATGGTACAGAGACTAAGAGAGAGAAAAGCAAACACCTTTTCATAAGGCTCCCCTTCAAACAGCTTTTCTTTGCTAAGCACTGCAATGCCTGCACCCCTGCTCGGGAGTTGCATCGCTTTGAGGCTAACACAAGGAGGAGCTACAGTACCCATGTATTTTGAGCATAATGCAGCAAGTTACAGAATTGTTTTCTGCTGAAATTATTTTCTCTTGTAGTTTTTCCGTTTGTCCATTCTGATCCACTTTCCCTTTGCAAATCAGATCCACTGCCCACATCAGCCATTAGAGTGACCAATTACAATGTGTGTCCTTCAGCTGGGAGATCTCACAACACAACATCTTCAGTTTGGGATGTGGACACTCAGGAAAATTTAGATTAATCAGTTACACCTATAGTATCTATTCAGTGGCAATCAAAATGTTCACTGAGGTTCATTGACTTTTAGATCTGCATTTGACTTAACTGAATTTTCCATACAAGGTTGGGTACCACAGTTTCTGCCAGGATTCTGTGACAGTCAAAGTTTCTTGGAGTTACATTCCAAGCCAGTAAGGTATAAGAAGGAAACAACTACACATTAGCACTTTGGAAGGTTTTGCAAATTGTATGTTATTTGTCACTTGTGAACATTATTTTGTGATTTCTCAAATATTATGTGTTTAAAATAGCTTTGACCTTTTTATTAATCATGACTGCATACACTGAACCTTACAGAGCTGAAAATTCAGGTACCTAGGATTGCAGAAGCTGCAGTAATTCAGAGCACCAAACAAACCAGCCCTTGAGATACTGCATGGGAAATCAATTGGCAGTGAGTTACTAGTAAGTGCATCCCTGAGAATCAAAACAGAGACAAATGCAATTCTTCAAATGGTTTTATAGCTGTGCTGCAGAAGCTGGGACAGACAGAATGTTGGACGTTTCAACAAAGCCATTATTCAAGGAATGCAGACCTACAGGTTTGTCAAAACTGTCCCAGTGTTACCCATGTTCTGGTCCACTTCAGCCACCAGTGGTTAAAGGCACTTTCATTTGCAAATTCTTACTCGCTATGGATATTCTGAAGGGAGTGACTCAACTCCACGCAGTGCAAGCCCCAGTGATGCACAACAGCCATTTCTGAACTCAGAAAATATTGAAACTTTCTGACCCCCCTGGGAAAGAGGGCCTGGGACAAGCGCTCACCTCCGTGGAAGGTCGATGGAAGCTGCTGCCATGCAGTGAACTGGTGCTGTCCATATTGATTTGGTCCACATCTTTCAGCCCCTTCCAGTCTACCGCAATCACCTCGTTTCCTGTGGGAACACACCTAGTCAGATTTCTGTATGCCACCACAACTTGTTCTAGCAGTCTTAAGCCAAGGAAGCTCAGCATTAAGGAGAATCACTCAGCGTAAGGCTACAACAGCCTTAAATCAGACCACCCTATTTTAATCAGACCACCTGTACATCACCTACTATTATATTTCACACAGTCATCTCCACATGAAGACCAGTCATTTATGTTTTTCTCAAGCATAATGTATGCTTGGCTAACGCACAGCTCCACAGAGAAAGAGCATCATCATGTCATGTGACAGAAAGAAGCAAATCTTTCTGTCATGTGACAGAAAGAAGCAAATCTTTTGATATCCTGCTCCAGTATTCATCCATCATCACTTAAAAAGGCATTTCTCCTTTCTCATTTGAATTGGTCTGACATCAACTTAGAGCTGCTGGTACCCTTTCTTTGCTGTTATCAGCAAGATGAAGACCTTTTTAACACCTGCCATTATGTTTCAGGAAAGTTATTCACACACTTGCTTTTCTTCCTGACACACTAAACAGACTGAGATCTTTAGGTTTTTTACTGTATTTTCCCAGCCCCTTAATAAATCTGTGTCTCTTTTTAAAAGACATCTCAAATTTTCCAGTTCTTCAAAATGTGGACATAAAAGCATAAACAGTAATGCAGGACTGCTCTCATCCATTCTCCTAACAAAGTTAAAACTTACTTGCTGCTCCTTATCACATTAACCCATTGTGCCGTAACCTTGCAGTAGATTCTCGCATTCAGTTATTTGCTCACTCAGATCCCTATGCACTTTGCACAGCTTTCTGGGGTTGTCACCCACTCAGAAGCAGAGTCTGTGCCCTTGGATTTTAGATGCATTTTAATGCAACGTAAAGCATCAAGCAAAACTAAATATTAATACATAACGTAGAAATAACAAAACTGAATTAATAAAAGATAAGATTATTAAGTAAGATTAAATTGCAATAAAAGCAAAACTAAATACAAAGCAGCACACTTTAAGTAGTCACACAAGTAACCAGAACTCCACTGTGTGGCTGTTCTGTCTGGCTTGCAATCTACTGTGCCTTCAGACTTTGTGCCACCCTCGGACTCCATTAAAAGTTATTTGATCCCATGTCATGAAGGAAATGTTGTATTCTGTTTAAACCCGAGCCTTTTGAAACCTGTCAAGAAATGTAGCTCCCAAAATGATCATCTACTTCTGGGACAAATTCAGCAATCTCTAGTCTGTTTGGTAGTTCATACTATTGAAAGTGAATTTCTCTGTTCTCATTAGCTTTCAGCTTTTTATTTACTCTTAGAGCAAGTTTCTCCTCCACAGACATATGCAAACCCCCTTGCTGGTTCTAGCAGCTCTGGTGTGTTTAAACCAGTTCATCACTGCACTTCTTTGGTATAAATGAGATGCTATGCTCCACCTTACGCAGGCCTGCAGGAGGCATGAAGGCACTTACAGGTGAGAAACCTGAGGCAATCTCCAGCTAGAATAAAAATGGGGAAAAAAAACAAAACAAAAAAAAAAAAAAAAAAAACCAAAAAAAAACTTCGTCCCTTAAAAGGGCTAAACATGGTAAGATAACAATCAGCAGAAAGCAAATGCTATTTGAGTCGATGTCCACCACATGTCCTTCACATAATTTTCTGCTGTGCAAGAAGATCTCTCTTTCTGAAAGAACCAAGGCATATTTACCTTTTCACACATGAGGATGTTTCTGTTCATCAGGAAAATTAGAACAAAGTGCTTTAATAGCATCCCCTAAATGCCTCTGATTAGGCAGAGAAAAGTTGCTCTTCCCTGAGTTGTAGTTTCCTGCAACTCAGGGAACTGAAAAGAAAAAGGAGGTTCCTGTACTATACGCTACAAAGGTGAGCAAAGAGGTCAGGCACAGACAACCTTCAGGAGGAGGCAGGACGAGGCTATGATGAGCAAAGACCACTTCTCAAGGTTGTGATCCTCTTGACTGATTTTCTTGACAAGCACATGCATGCATTTAGCCTTACTGCACTCAATTATTTATTTCTAATTGTGATTGCTACTAACCACAATTAATTCACAAGCTATGACTGTAGAGCTGAATTTGTGTTAAATTCTGATCAGATCAACTGACTCCCTTATGCAGACATCCCCCTTTGCAGGGCATAATAATGTTAGGTTGTGTGATGAAAGCTCATCTGCAAACCTACAAAGGAGCACAGGAAGATGATGACAGAAAAGGGAACCATAATAGCACCCTACCAGGCTGCTCCCAGGCCCATCCAAGGAGCCATCAGTCTACCAAGGACCTGTCTTTATAAGCCTTGAGGAGTACAAGGTCAGAATGGCAGGTGGGAACCCAAATTATGGACTCACAAGAAGGAACACCCTCTCTGAGGCCCTCCAAGGACTCTTCCAGGAGAGCCTCAGCCCCAGGGTACAGGGAAAAGCTCATCAAGATCAGTCATGGGGAGAGGCTTTCAAAAGCAGCTTCATAACTGAGGGGGGTGGTTACTGCCTGGGGCTATAGGACCCATTATGGGATGCAGGAGAAGAGAATCTGGGGTTTGCATTAGATTTATGTGATGTCTAGGGGAAGAAGAAACAGCAGGGAAAGGCAGGGATCTAGGTGGCCTAGGGAGAAAATAATAGGAGAAAATAGATAAAGGGATAAAATGGGCTGGCTGGTAACATGTCAAGAAGTTGTTCATCAGTATGGTTTTCTGGCCATGCCCTGCACTTACCTTGTACAGTCTGTCCTGTCTTCTTGTTAAATTCAATTTCTAACTATTTTCTGGCATGAAGGACGCCCTACTCTGGGTGCGTGTGTTTCGTGACAGAGATCTAAGTGCCAGGAACTGGAGACACCAGAGTGAGTGAAATTAACTGGAGCTCACTGGGGTTTCCACAATTTCTTTCTGTTTTGCTTCACAGAGCCATGGTAGACTGCACTACCACTTACCAGACTGGCCATCTTGAGCCCAGTAAAGCAAGAGAGGAGGTTTGAGGGGCACTGGGGTTCAAGCAAGAGGGGCACCTCTCCTGGGTTGCCCATTCCTAGCACGGCTGGAAACTACTTAGTGGTCCAAGCAAACCTTCTAGGTATAGAAACATCTCTGGCAAAGGGAAGTGGCAGAAGGAACCCCTGAAAAGCCCAACTGTCAGTCCCAGGTGCGTTAGCTGGAACTAAACCCCAAACCCCGTAAGGTTTGGCTGCGGCTTTGAATCAAATATCCTGACTCTTTGTCATGAAGTGTAGTGAAAAGATGAGGGGTAACGGTTTTAAACTAGAAGAGGGGAGATTTAGATTGGATATTAGGAAGAAAATCTTTCCTGTGAAGGTGGTGAGGCACTGGAACAGGTTTCCCAGGGAAGCTGTGGATGCCCCATCCCTGGAGGTGTTTAAGTCCAGATTAGATGGAGCTTTGAGCAACCTGCTCTAGTGGGAGGTATCCCTGCCCATGGCAGGGGGGTTGGAACTCCATGATCTTTAAGGTCCCTTCCAACTCTAACCATTCTATGATTCTATGATTCTATGAAATATGTGTTCAGTCTCCCTTGAACTGGGAGAAGAAAGATGCACTGCTGGGAAGTGGACATCTAGAGAGGGCAGGCATGGGAACGAGTAGAGCAGCCGACAGTGTGATCAGGGTGAGCTGACGGATCAACAGAGGTCAGTGGGAGGATGAAACTGCAGTGAAGAGCAGAGTAGGAGCCTGTCCCTGGACGCCAGGATCCAGTTGCCTCTTTCTCTAGAGGCAGCCCGTGCTCCTTCCCTCCATCTGCAACCCTTCACACTAGAAGGGGAAGGCTGGGGTAGATGTGATGCTGGAGAGATGCCACCACTCCAGCGCAGAAGACAGCTGTACAGAAGCCTTCAGTGCAGATATCAGTGTCATGCCTGATTTATCTCCATTTAGCCTAGGTCTTTTTCCTGTACTCTCAGCTGTTCCTGGGCGTAGTGCGGTGGCCCTTCTGTAAGTCCAGATAGACATCCTGGCACACAGTGGGAAAAGGCTGCAGTGATGCTCTGCAAAGACCACCCTAGCCAAAGAGAGAGACCAGCCTCAGGGAGCCTGGTGCTCAGCACATGTGAGTTGGCAGCCCCAAAATTTGGCAAATGACACTCAGCCTTTGCTCTCAGTTCTGCTAGCCCACTGATGGTTTCCATGAAGTGTTAGACTGTGGAAAATACTAATATTACTCAGGTAGATGGTGGCATCAAATGGTTGAAGAACTTTAAGATCAAACAATTATTTGTCTCAAAGTCTACACCTGTTCCATAATAGGAGCCATGAGCCCACCAAAGACCTATCCTCACGTGCCCTGAGGAGCACAAGAGCACATAGAACCAAAGGCCTATAAAATTTATTTATTCTTTTTCTCCAGTTGAAATATCTCATCTACCTAGACAAGGGAAGAGAATGAGTAATATGTCATCTTGTACTATGACTACAGTCATAAACACTGAATAACTATTGAAAATTCTTCATCTAAACAGTTTCATAGGTACTAATAAATAAATAAATATATTGGGAGAAAATAACTCTTTAGTATCTGTTAAAATGCTTTGAAGTGCAGTAATATCTGCTGAAGAATTACAACATCCCACACCGTAAAAGGAAATCTCTGGGTTCTAATTGGCCTTGGGCCCAGGGCAATGGTACTTCCTCTTACTGAAAGTTGGATAAAGGTTAGTGGGTCTTCTCCTCTTCTGCTAGAAATAGCAAGAGCAACATTAATCCACAAACATGACGGATCAAGTTCTGTTCTGACAGATGGAAGGAAGGAAATATGGAAAATCAAAAAGAAATATGGGCAGTGAAGTAAGAAAAGAGAAACTGAAAGCAATAGATTGGATTTTAGTATTGTTTTTATCCAACCTCATCAACCTCCCTCTCCCTTCAATTAGTACACTTTTTTTCTTTTGTAATGGTACATTTCTTCTCCAGTGTAATTTCTTTTCTCTTACCCATTTTCCATTCCAGCTTCTGCTAATCATCATGACTATTGCGTTTGTAATCCTATCATCAATCACCTCTTAGAGACCAGTATTTATTCCTCTCCATATAGAGCTGATAAGCATTTTAAACATGAGTGGGTCATAAAGCTAATTTTAAAGTAGGATTTTTACTAACACGCGCTACTGAATTTCTCATTGAAATGTTCTGAAATGAGATGATGAAATTTGAAAGATAACTGGGTTTCTGATGTCCTTGTCATTGTTTCTGTGTGGTGTGTATGGAAAGGATATGGAGGACTCTCATTTTCAATTGAACTTTTTAAAGATTTCTTGATTTTTAAAAAAATATTATTATTTGTTTTGGGTTTTTTTCAAACGTCATAAATTCCATCCTATCTCTGGAAGACTCAGTCTCAGTAGATGACTGAAGAACAAGCAGGAACATGAAGCAGTGAGATAAAACCAAAGCAGTCAAAATATATAAATGCATTACGCCACACCGTTTGCAGATCATGGTTCCTTTGTATTTTTAACACAAATTTGACAAGAAATCCTCTGACAAACACTCATCAAAAAAAAAGAGATGTCTCCATTACAACTGAAGTAATATTCCAACTCAGGTCTTCTAAGCTTTTGGGGAAAAAGTATCATCCCTCTTTCTGTTACAGTACTGTTCAAAGTAAAAATCAAGATTTACTTTTAAGTCAGACCTTTCTAAATAATAAAGATGAAAAACATTTAAAGAGGAAAAAAGATGGGGAGAAAATAATATCCCGTTCCTCACCTTTTTTTATTTTTGAGCGTCCTAATTTTGGACTCTCAGAAACTAGAAAATACGTGTAGTAAAACATACCGAAGCAATATGAAATGATGCCCATTTTGATAAATGCACTGGAAAAATCCAAGAAGCCATCTGGATGACTGTATCACACTTTGCTGATCTAATAGTATTACCTTTTTCCTATTTCAGTAGCTCATTTTGCCACATACTTTAATTTTTCATGGAGACACAGAATTTCTTAATTGGACATATTTTCAGTTTCTTTGCATTTACAGTAAATTCACCTTGCTTTGAATTACTTATTACTTAATCTAAACAAGTCCATTCTCCTCAGCATTCCTCTTGACATATTCTCAATTCCTATTACTGCGCATTCCTTGATACTATATTTGGTACCTGTGCCTGTATTTTGTTCATTTAACAAGGTACATGCTTGAGTCAGGAATCTGTATCTATGCAGAAGCCTATTTTGGTGTAACTTCTGTGCTGGATGCTAAATATCTTCTCCAATTTGTCTTCCCTACTTTGTTCCACATGAAGTAGACTAACACAGTTTTAGAGTCTTACATTCTGTTTTTTTCCGTTCTGACATGATGCTGGTGAAGATGTACACCGTATACCAAATATGTGTTTGTGTCAATTGCTTTCTGAACGCATTAATTAAACAGTGAATTTCCAGAACCACTATTATCCACTGTCAGCAAACTTCCTTCTGTTTTCTGAGTTTTATTTTCTGGCAGAGAGTAGAAAAATTATCATTCAATATTGGTAGCCAATGTTAATGTTGGTAAAGACCAATATTTAGAGCAAATGACTCAATTATTCTTTTCCATTCCCTTCCTTTCCCTGAACAACTAAGAAAACAACAAATGTAATTGCAGTAATTATGATCAGTCTCTAAATCGTTCTTTCTCTGATATCAATTTTCATGATACCCGTGGGAGTGTAGTATCTTTGTCAAACACAGCATCATTGTGGCCTGTCAAATGTCGTTGAAATAAAGCAGTTGAAGCTACTGGGAAGGACTGGTGGATGGATAACATAATCATAGAAACCTTTTTCTTCCCTGCATGCTTTACAGAGAGCCATTCAAAGCTAGCCAAATAGTCCGCATCAAGGCTCTGTCAGGTGAGCTGCCTCTGAGATGAACCTAAGATGGAAGTGTTCAAATTCATAGAATCATAGAATGGTTAGAGTTGGAAGGGACCTTTAAAGATCATCAAGTTCCAACCTCGCACTAGACCAGATTGCTCAAAGCCCCATCCAGCCTGGCTTTGAACACCTCCAGGGATGGGGCATCCTCATCTTCTTTGGGCAACCTGTTCCAAGTGCCGCACCACTCTCTCAGCAAAGAACTTCTTCCTAATGTCTAATCTAAATCTCTCCTCTTTCAATTTAAAACCATTACCCTTCATCCTATCGCTACACTTCCTGACAAAGAGTCCCTCTCCTGCTCTCCTGTAGGCTCCCATCAGGTACTGGAAAGCTGCTCTAAGGTCTCCCCAGAGCCTTCTCTTCTCCAGGCTGAACAACCCCATCTCTCTCAGCCTGTCCTCACAGGAGAGTTGCTCGAGCCCACTGATCCTCTTTGTGGCCCTCCTCTGGACCTGTTCCAACAGCTGAGAAATCAATCAATCAGAGTTATTCACATAATGGTGTAAGTATTCTAGCTTGTACTTCATGAGGAGATGTAGGAATTAGCTGCTGTTGGCACCTGGCATCAGAGTCATTTGTGGAAGTTGAGCAGAAAAGTCGATTTTCATGGATGAGATAGAGCCAAACAGGCTGGTGCTTATCAAGGCAGAGAAAAGTCTTGGTCTCCACAAACAGATGTCTGAAATTTTTGATCAAAAATGCAAACACCTACAGCTCTGAGACGTCTGGAAGACTAGGAATCAGATAGGCAGTTCTCAGGATCTTTGCTTGGGATTTGGGTAATTGAAATTCTTTTCCAGACCATTCTGCCTCTTTCCACAGGTAGGTTCCTTTTTAGAGCTGTTAGGAAATAGAATTCATGAACAAAGCTCCAACACTAACTTTTTTCTTCTTGACGGGAAACATTTTCAAACCACTACTAAAGGCTACTGCATACCATGTTCTCACAAGTAAAAGGAGATGAACAAAGAGCCTAATGTTAGACAAAGCCAGATCTGCTCTAGGAAGCAGTCATGTCATCTAAGCTAAGGAGGTACTGCAAAACAAAACACATCCAATTAACACAATTTTTTAAAAAAAGTCTCAAAGCCCTGTCTCATTTGCAGAACAAGTATCAGCCAGCACGAACAGCAGCAATGGGTTTATCCTCACTCTTCACTGCTTCTCTGAAGTGCAGAGAATGTGTCCCCAGGGGCCTCATTCAGCACAGTAAGTATGAAAACGTCAATATGAGCCGGGGTAGCAGCCCTTTTTGCTGGCCTATAGCCAACATTACAGAAGTAATACGCAGCAAGCAATTTTATATGCTGCTTTCCATATGTGTTTAAATTTTAATCTTTATGGGCAGCATATCACATGTGCACTGTTCTGGAGCATAAAAACGCCATTAGTTGTGACATCTATGTCCTACAATTTAATTGCTACCAGTGGGGAAGAGAAACCACCCCAAATACTCCTTGGGAGTCAACCAGCAGATCACAAGACTCCCTGAACTCCCTTCCTTGCACCCTGGAGCAGGAAGACAAAGGTGTCATTACCACTGTTGCCTCCAGAACTACTGCCACCGTGGCTGCTACTGACACCTCCATCCCCACTTGCAGCTGGAATGTAACCCTGAACAAAGCAGGAGCCCAAGGGCTCTGAGGACCCTATCTGGCCCCCACATCCACCTGGTGAAATAGGGGCCATGGTTCCAACACCTCCTGTTGCCCTCTAGTTCTGCAACACAAAGAACGACTTGGGGAGGGAACAGCATGGAGCCTTCCTATTAGCTTACTCCCTCTCTACTCTTTTCCTCCCTCTCCCTGATGTTGTCACAGGTAAAAGAAACATACAGATGGTTCCCCACCCTTCTTTTTTCTCAGGGTCTCCCATTTATACTATAGCCCTCCCAGGCTCTCTCTTCCTCCTCAGCACTACCATGCATTTTTCATTTTCTCTTTTCCTGCCCCATCCTATCCCTGGGCCAGCCCTACTCCATACCCTGCCCAGTGCAGCTGGGCCTCTTCCCCTCTTCCAGCCCCCCTGGACCCTCCTGGACCCTCTCCCAAGCATTACTGTAGACAAACACAGAGAAAACATCATCCCCATTGCCTGCCTGTGTGGAGATGCTAGGACAGATGGAGGAACCAGGGTTCCTCCCCCAAGGGATGCTCTCAGTCCCTCTCTGGGGGCAGGAGGGGCCAGGGGCAGCACCACTGCCAAGGTGATGTCAACAGGTCCACTGCTGCACCTCCGGGCCCACTACCATTCCCCAGCCAGCAGGATGAGGCAGAGGAAGAAGCAGAATGACAGACTGCTCAAAAAAACAGCACTGGGGGGCAGCGCAGCTGGTTAGTTTCAGGCTCCACTCTCCTTAACTGTCAGCCCCTCAGCTCTGGGGCCTTAACAGCCTGAGACACTTCTGGATTAACTGCTTTCTGGACCAGGAAAGGGCCATTAGCATTCCAAACAGTGAAGGATGGAAGTGGTCACAACATAAGCAGATACCCACCCCACCTGGGGGAACCTCACACAGGGAGGAAGACAGCTTCTTACAGGGGAAAATTGTTACCTCTCATGCCTTCCTTACTCTGCGCATAGTTGTCTGGAGACCAAGACCCTCTCCTCTGACAGCCCTCATCTTGTGGACAGACATGGAGAGCACAGCTGTGGGCCAAATGTCTTCCATCCTTGAGAGAAGACAGATCTCCTCTACATCCCCAGAGAAGGCCACTTCATACCACAGCTGGACCCTCAAAGACAGCCAAGAGGGCAGGGCTAGTCACAGCTAGCTAGGAAGAATGAGGCTATTGCTGTCATTCCTCTATGAAGATCCAAGCCATGGGATCTCAGAATGGTTCACCCATCTTTGGACCTTTGGTCATTCTAGTCAGCACTGAACTCAAGATCCTTGGCCAGTGGCAGGACAGGACACTACCTTTGATGAGATGGACACTGCACGAGGGACCACTCCCTTAACAATACATTCTTTTCCATTATAGTGACCCAGTACAGCTGCCAAGAATACCTTGGCTTCCTTCAGATGCACCGGGCAATGAGGGAGAAACTGTTGCCAGTCCTAGAAAGCCACCAGCGTGGTTTCCGCTGTCCTTACCAGACAGCATCACAGCTCTATAAGCAGCTGGAGGAAATGACAGACACCTGCTGGCACTGAGATTGCAGTGGTTGAGCTCACCAGTAGAGCTGACAGCGCTGGGCCCCCAGCCCTGCCCCTGATTGCCCATCCATGCATCTGTCAGCGTGAGGCCACAGCTCACCATCACAATCATCAATACACCCACCCCTAGACCCACCCCATGATTTTCCCTGCTGAGGGCATCCACACCTACATAGAGCAACCTTCAGGGGATGCTTGCTGTTCATGAGGCCTCTCAGATCCCCAAAGGGCTACTGCACTCCCTCTGCTGCTTGTCCTTGTGTCTGACAGAAAGACAGTGCTCTTTGCCAGGTGCACTGTCTAGGCTGGGCTGGGGACCTTCACTTAGCAGGAGAAGGACAGAAATGTCCCAGTTCACAGGCTTTTGGGCACTACAAGGACTGTCAACTGACACAAGACTGCAGGCTTCTCAGATCCATCATGCTAAGGTACAAGCTGTGCCACCTGCTGACAACTCATTGCTCTGGGAAGAAGACGCACCTGACCTTGACACGGCAGATTAAAGCCTCATCTCCACCAGTGAAAGCCCTGTTCAGGGAGGAAAGGGGATCCAGAGGGCAGAGTACTTCTCTGTACCACAGCTCTGGCTACAGAAATCGCACCACCACTGCTGCCAAGGAAGTTCTTCACATCCCTTCTCTCTCCTTCCAAGTGAAACAGTTAAAAATCCCATCATTAAACCCCATGAGATGGAGATAAGGTCTCTGTAGGTGAGAGTACTTTCCCTGCTTTGGGCAGGAGGGTTCTCCATTGTGTTCCTGCAGAAGATCTTCACCAATCTAACCACCATGCCAAGTTGCTGCAGTGGTAGAAAAGCATGGTCTACTTCAGCTGCCTCATGGAGTCTCACGCCACTACCTCTCATGGAACAGAAACACTGTTCACCTTGGAAATGCAAACAAAGGTGCTGGAATTCACTGAGGCTCATCACCTGATCCACCTTTCATTCTGTATAGAACGGGGGTCAGTAATCCAGTTGATGTCTGTACACTAAAACCAGGCCCACTACATTTAGAATTCTAGCTTACATCTGCCTTCCTTGTTGGTCTGTGCTCCCAACTACTATTCCTGGACAGAGTGTTTAAAATATCCCACTGAACTGTACTGGCAGGGGTAGATATCAGGCCACAGCATGTGTCCACCTGAAGATCATGCTCTGGTGCAAACTCCATACAGCTGACTATTATGCTTCTTCCATCTAAATCCGAGCAGCAGAACATGAGCCACTCATGGCCAAATAGCATCTGTTTCACACAACAACATGTTTTAAGCTTATTCTTCTCACATCACCATCCACAGTGCTCACCACCACCTCCTGCAAGGTAAGGCTGGCCTACCAATAATTTAACCAACTGTCAAAGAATGTGAGCTCTATAGCAGCCTCTCAGGACCTCTGGACCAACACATGAAAGAAGAGACATCCTCTTCCTTGTCCCAAAGGTGCTAGATGGTAAAGCAAGAAGTTGTGGGCCAAGTTCTTTTCCTACCACTGCAAGACGGCACCAAGGCAGTGGAGGAATGTGACAGGAAAAACACAAATACCTCTGAGGCCTTGGCCTGTGGCTCCCTGTCCAACTAACACACCGCTTCGGTAAACTTTGAGCAACCTGATGACCTCCCTTGAGAATACCTCTACAAATTTCATGCACTGATAGCTCAGCTTCCTCTCCCTACACCCAGTCATAATACATAGCTGTAGGACCACTCATTGAGAGGATGAGGAACCCTGGTGGGCAGTTTCTACTCTGAGCTAATTCCATGGACCACTGGGAACATCAGATGGAAAAATGCTCCATCAGGAAGATAACACAAGTATCTTCACAGGACCCCTTGACTCATGTCTCTTATGCAGTGAGAGGGAGACTGGCACTTGTGTTCATCAAGAATGCCAGTCTTCTGACTCCTCCAGAACTCAGAGAACCTGGCTGCACATCTTCACTTGCACAGTTCCCATCCCAAGACCTATTAAATTCTGGGTCCTCTTTATCAACTTCCCCATTACTCAGCAAGCTGGCTGTCTTGAGCTCTCTGAGGAAGAAAACCCAAGACCCCAGCAACTAGCATTGCTGTTTCTATTCCCTTGTCTAGGCAGGGCATCAACAGGCAGCATTCACCAGTTCCTGGATACCATGGAAATACAGGGGTTCTTTGCTCACTGTCCCTCTCCAGTTCTCTGTTTTCCTGGTTTTAGGCTGTTAGTCTTTACCTTGTTCGCTTCTCTTATTTTTTGTTCTTCTCCACTACCCCGCACCCAATGATTTGTCTTTTTTCTCCCTTGTTTCTTTCCTTCACTATCTTCCTCTTTTGGGGATGTGGTGGAAAAGCAGGCATTTAGTATCTTTACAGGATGGAGACCAGCTCGTCCCTAAAATGGGAGTGGATGTATAGGAAAGAATAGGGGAAACAGTAGTGATATTTTCCCAGAATACTTATTCTAGTGTCCTGCAACTTACACCTCAGGTAGTTTCTAGGACAGAGATATTGCCTCTGCATTTAGCCACCTTCATAGGAGTTTTCTTCTATTCATCTGTTCACTTTTTAAACCAAAGAAATCTTTAAGTAGTCATAGTATACTATATCAAGGAGTGTCATAATTTAACTATGTCTTATATGAAGAAGTGCTGGCTTTTGTTTGCTTGCTTGAAACTTGCCACTTACTTGTTTCATTGGATGTCTAAATTCTGTTTTGAAAGAGATTATGAAAAACTTTTCCATCTTCATTTTTTTCCAGGCTGTTCTTATCACAAAGAAAATTCATGATTTTATAGATATCTGTTGCAACTTCTCTAGTCATCTCTTTTTCGTACTTCAGAAATGCTGTCCTGGTTTGAGGTAAAATGAACCAATTTTCTGTTTTACAGTTTTACTTTCTTTGCTAGGCCTCTTCTAACTAGCTAAACTCTGAAATTAACAGCACATTGTTCAAAGCTGTTCCGTCTCACAGTGATAAGACCTGATTATACCAAGGGATGGTATGCAGAGAGGCCCTTGTTTAGACTTATTGCTGGAAGAACCAAGGTCAGATAATTTTCAGCATTTGTCCGTTGGAGGGTCCCACCTTCAAGGAGGAGCGGACAGGACAGGTGACCCAGAACGGACCAACAGGGGTATTCCATCCCATCAGCATCATGCCCCGTATAAAAGCTGAAGGATCAACAGGTCAACTCCCTTTTTTTTTTCGGCCCCTTCGCCCCTTCCTCGATGGCTGACATCCAAGGAGGACTCTGCCTGTTCGTCTGCCTTTGATCCTGATCCGAGCATTCCTGACTCCAGATCTGGAATCCGGCTCCTGTCGATCACCGAATCCAGTTTGGGACCTTTCCTGAAGCCTGCTGGTGACGTGGTCGTCATCCTGGGAGCTTGATACGGTTTTGTATATATTGTATACTCCCTTTTTCCTAAATTTCCTTTTTATTATATTACTTATATTTTCATTAAAGTAGTTTAGTTTGTTCTAAACTCTTGAATCTCTTTAACTCCTTCCTCTCCTCTCTGACCAAAAGGGGGGAGGGGGGAACATCTGTCAATCAGGTTTTGGTAAATTTGGCTGAAACCACGACAAATGCCTATCTATTTAAATGGCTCCTCACATGTAAGCCACACCATACATTTGATTGTATTTGCTGCCCTTTTCTCAATCTTTTCCAATTCAGTTATGTCATTTCTGAATGGGAATGGACAATCAAGGACAACATGGGATATTCAAAATATGGGCATAGCATGGATTTACAATGTCATTTCTCATTTGATTATCTATTCTTTTCCTAATTGCTAACACTTGATTGGCACTTTTACTGATACTGAGAATTAAGCTATCCCTTACAATCCTAAAATCTCATTCTTGCATGAAAACAGTAAACTCAGTACCTCCATCATTGCAACTGTAACACTAAAATTGCTTTTCCTGGGTGCATTTTACATTTATCTACATCAAAGTTCACCCAAAATTTTAACACCTAATCATTCGATATTGTGAAATCCTTTTGCAGATCACTGCATATAGCATTTTGTTTGCTGCCCCAAATGATTACTGTCATTATAATACTTTGTTACCTCATTATTTACCCTCGTTTTCATGTCATCCATGGACATACACAAATCTGAAAACACGACCCTATGAAAACTGGACATTTCATGCTAATCGTAGTGTCCTATATTTACCCAGCTACTTCATAATTTCAGGAACTTCCCTTTGATCCAACAGCAGATTCATTTTTTTAACAGCCTGGGATAAGTGACCTTTACAAATGTGCCTTGCAAATCCAAGTAGACTACAGCCATTGGATCTCCTTTGTCAATTTGCTTGTTGATCCCTTCTAAGACATCTAAGGCGTAATATCCCTTAACAACAGTAGTGTTAACTCCTCTTCGGTATACCTTATTTGCCCATGTATGCACTACTTGTGTTTTTTAGAGCACCGTTTATTAACTTGCCTGCTAGGCGGACCTATTTTACGAGCCTATAATTTCTCAGATTTCAAACTCATTTTAAAAACTGGCATCACATTAACTACCTTCCAATCTTTTTGTACCAAAGTAATGGTAAGGTGTTACAAATCATAATCAGCTCTTTCAGACTCAATTTTCTCTCCAGAAGTCTTGCGTGAATACTGTCCGATGACTTGCTACTCTTTTGTCTACCTGTTTTACAACCTCATTTACTGAGGCTTCAATTTGAAGCTGATCTTCTGATGCATCCCTGACAGGGAAAAGTTCCCCAGAATAAACTTCCACAATTTCCTCCACAATGGACAGATACAAAATTGTTCTTCGGGGGGTTTTGTGAGGTTTGGGAGTGTTGGGGTGGTGGTGTTCTATTATGGTCTTAATCCCTCTGAATCACCTGAAGTCTCTTCAACAGAAACATCATGCACTAAATCCTTCAAAACATTGCATAAGGCAAGTCATTGTCTTTTACAGGCTCTTTGAATGGCTCCCAAAGTAAGCATTTAATTTTCCAGGCTACATGTAGGGTTAACCAAAGTACCCCTCTACTTAGTTTCCTGCCTTTACAGCCTCTTTGATCTTCCTCTGACTGTCACAGCTTCCCGTGACCATCCTGGCCAGTGTTCATAAACAGTCAGTACTATAATCACTAAAACTACTTTTTCCACATGGAATGTCAATCCACACGCTAGACGTTTGGATCACCAAACTATTTTCTCCAATATAGTTGAGAAATTTTGCACTGAAACCTTCTCCGTAAGCCATGTCTGATCAGCATCTGTGGATACAAGCACATCTTCCTGGGATACAGAAACTGTGTTTCCTTTAAAAGTCTAGTATACTCGTGACTTGAGGATTTGTGCCTTAAAGAGAAGAATCCTGACCCTCTAATCTGTCCTCAAAATAAGAAAGGCTAGAGGTATTCCCTTTGTTAATTACACTTTGAGGTGCTGTGCTTGAACTACAGCATTATTTCTTTTAAATCTTGATTTTTATGTGTTTAGGTGACAGAGGATTCAGTCCAATTCTTAGTACATTATTCCAATTATTTTTACCATTTGGGTGTTTTGCCTCATTTCCAATCTGATTGTAAATGCCATCCTTCTATTGTTTCTCAACTGTCTTCTGCTAGGTTGAAGAGTGAGAAGGTTTTGAGGGCTTTTTCTTCACTCAAACACTTACAGACTGTCACTGAGTCACTTCTCTTAAGTTTTTATTCATGGTTCCACATTTATTTTCTGGCCATTCTTCAGTTTTGCGGTACTTTTCAAAGTGGTAACAATAGAATTAGACAAAGTAGATGAAATAATTTCTTTTCACAACTGCCAAATGCAGAGAAACTGCAATCTTCTCTCCTGTTCAATATCCACTCTTAATAGATCAAAGAACCGCACTAGCTTCTTCAGCTGCAGCATCACAATAGTAGCTGTTGATCTACTGATTATCCGCTCAGATATCTATAATCTTTTTCAGTGTGACTGCTTTCTAACATCAAACTGTGGTCCTGTAAATACTGTTCACACTCTGCCATTAGATTCATGAACTCGGATTTGGTTAGATTGAAACACACACTGTCTGTCAAGATTCAGTACTCCAAACGAATCAGACTGTTCCATATCAGTGATTTACCCCTTTCATTAGTATTTTCATTTTTAGCAGCTCTTCCAGTCTTTATAAATTCTACCAAGTTTATGAGTATTTTAGATTTCCCTCGGGATTTTGTGCAATATGATAAAATCATATGGTACGACAACTATATTGAGAATTGTGGTGTCACGTAAGAAACACAAGCTTTTCTACAATGATTCTTTATTCATCACTATTTTGCTATCTAGATGCACTTAAAGTATTTCATATTCATATACTACTAATCAAAGAATCGTGTGGTACTAAGTTGATTGCTAAATGATTAGTGTTTTTATCTTTTACCGATCTAGTATTTTAGACCTGTTACCATGACTGAAGGCAAAGTACTTCTAGCATAGAAGTACTTTGCTACAGAAAGTCATGAAAGTCATGTAATTAAGTTAGTTTGAGAGGATTTGTTTTGCATAAACCCATTCTGACTGGCATACTGTCCTTCTACTGTTTTATCGGGAATTATATCAGACTCACAAAATTAAGTACCGAGGTGATCTCACAGATCTTTTAAAGTTGTGATAAAACCCCAGCTTTTAAATTCCATATCTTCCTCACTGTTTCAAGACTTATTGAAAAACAAACCTTTGACCTTTTATCCAACTGTTTAAAAACTTTTGAGTGCAAATTATCTTGAATTGGTTGTTGTAAATACCAGTCTACAATCATGTTAGTTTGCTGTTGGAGCATATATCCTTATTAAATGAGCTGAAAAATCTTTTTTTCCCACATTCCCCTAAGGAAACAGGCCTAAAATATTTATTGATAAGTTCTCTTTTTCTGCTTCAATTCACACCACTCTATAGAAGTCAGACTCCCATCTCTACCATTTCAATGAAATACTACTCATTATTTCCATTTCCTATCAGCTCCCTTGTGCTTTCTTTCATAATTCTCATATTTTACTGCCCCATAAGAGTTCACAAAGTCAGTATACTGTCCTTCAGTTCTTTTCCTCAAAACCTCATCCATTGTGTTGTCCACCTAAATAAATAAATAGTCTTAGATCAACAGGCCAAACTGGGTTTTTTATGCTAATGACTGCTGTTAATAGATTTATCTTGCACGTAAAAACTGAAAACAGTATGCTTTCCTTATAAAGCCAGGCTTATGCAATTGTGCAATTTGTGAGCCCTCTCCCCACAACAACTTCGAAACCACTAGCCTATTTCAGTAACCCTGGCGAGAGGGATCTCAGAGAAGAGCAGTTTGTACACACTTCACCACAACTGGTCTGAGAGATCCTTACTGGCAGAAACAAGCTCTTCAGTTGATTTTTTAAAGAGATCAAATTGAGAACTTCTCGGAAGAAGAAAAACCAGACTGGGAAGAAGTGGGAGTAATGAAGTGAGACCAAGCACAAAGCAGTCTGATCTGGAAGGGAAGGTGTCCCTTTGTCCTTCTTGTTCTCCTTGCTTCTCCCCCAGGCAAGAGAGGAACAACACATCCGGATGCCTTTCTTTGTGTATTCCCACTATTCTACCCACATTGCCTACAAAGTGGAGCTTTCTGCTCCTTTCCCTTCCACCTGTGTGCATGCAAGTAAATCAATATATCCCCAATGCCATCGCTCAGTTTCCTTCTGCGTTACCATTGCCTCTCCTAGGCTTCTCTCTCTTTGCACTGACTCGCTTATATGCTGAAGCCGAATGAAGGAGGAACTGGACGCTGGACCCTTTGATATACTGTATGTATGCAGACTGGATGTCTCACTTTTTCACTCTCCGTGTGCACAGACTACACGCCACAGACTACATACCAGATCTTCACTCCACACACCTTCGGATCCCTGGGGGGATGAGTAAGGAGAAAAATGAAGGGGACGTTCACCGATTACTCCAGCTGCTTACCCCTTCTCCTGTCAGTCTCCTATCCTCCTCCCACTCTGCTGAATCTAAAGTGGCTGGATTAGAAGTGGGTGGTCTCTGGCTCTGCTTATTCTACTGTGGATGCTATTCATTTACACTTAGTATTGCACACCCACTTGAGCTGACAAGCTGGGCTTATTATGGTGAGAGAGTTTGTGGCACATGGTACTCTAAGTAGTTAAAGGAACGTGGTGATGGGGGAAGGTAAGGGAGTGTATACTAACAATGTGTAGAAGACATGGGGTCCCCTGGCAGAACAAGACTAAAGCAATGGGTCTAACCTGATACACCAAGGCAACCATTCCAGGCTTTAGAACCCAAGCATAGGATCATAGGATAATTCAGGTAGGAAGGCACTTCTTGAGGTCCAAAATCCTGCTCAAAGCAGAGGCAGCTATGAGGTTAGACGAGATTACTCAGGGCTTTATCCAGTCTGGACTTGAAAATCTTAAAGAAGACTATACAACCTCTCCGGGAAACCCCTTCAAACACTTGACACTCTTCATGATCAGAGGTTTTTCCTGATATCCAGTGGGAGCATCTCCAGTTTCTCTTCGCCCACACTGTAAAATTATTATTAGTTTTTAATCTCTTGGAATATTTTTCCACGATTTTATGTCACTTCACAAAACATGTTTGCTGCAGGCTTCTGTGCAAAGACATGAGAGAAATCAGAGACATCGCTGTAAAAAAGCAGAGAGAAATCTTGAGCTTAATAGGCTTGAGCTTTCTATTCATTTAAACCCATTCAAGGAATTAAAAGAGATCTTGTCACACTAGTCAGAACACCCAATATTAGGAGATGTCTCAGTTGTGGTCAAAGGTACACTGGCAATGTATTCAGACATCTATTCAGGCCTGAAATCTTAAATTTGGCTAATTCAGTTACTGACAGTAATCAAGCTAATCTTTCCATTTAGTTGGCACTCAAATATCTGCAAGTTCCCAGATGAATTTTGCAGCCTTAACTGTCCAGCAACCTCAGTAAAAACCACCTTTACGTTCACTGAACTTGAGACCCAGCTAGGGATCACTAGGCAGCTCCCTGGGAGTAACGGGGTATTTATCGCCGTTATTAATAAATGGGGTACTTATTAATGATGGGGTAATTATCACCAATAATACAAACCTGAATTGTAGCTATTATCAGAGGTAGAAGCCAGCTGCAATGCTCATTGTGTAATTGCTCTCATGCCATGCAACACACATATACGACATGGAGGTGTGAGTGGGTGCATCTGTGGAGAAGGTAATTGGGTATCAGTTCAGCCTTTTAAGATCACATTTCATCTTTTTTCATACCCTAGGAAATCCTAATCTGATCATTGCCACTGCGATTTCTGGTGTCCTCTATAAGACTGAAAGACATTATATGACTTCATTTCAATTTTACACATACGGAGCTTCTCCGTTATGACCCTCTCAATTACTTTTCCCCAGGGAGAAACCAGAAAACTCATATTTAGGAAAGAAAGCGTAAAGTTGCACATCACTAAACATGTGCAAACTATGACATCTAACTAGATCATAGTAAAATGTCCCTGCGGGAGATGGAGAAATCATGTGTCTTGCTTAAAACTGGAATGGAAAAAGGCCTGAAGCAAGCTCAGGGCACAATCCTGCACTGGCCCTTGTGTAGTGAATAAACTAAATGTGACTGATTACAAGCTTTCTATCACTAATTAATACGTCCCAAATTCTGAGTTCAAAATCTGCTACATGCAAATTCCAAGGTAAAACCAATACAAGCGTAGCATCAGCCTTCTATCTCTAGGATCTACCTGGTCTTGCAAAGGCAATACAGAGCTTGTACATTGAACTAATTCTGCAAAAATCAAACCAGATAGCACTGTACAGCAAGAACACAAACCCCTGCTCATCCTAGGGTGTTAGTTTCCAACCATATCCTAGAGCTCAGATCTAGCATTTTAAATCACTGATTTCCCAAAACAGTTCTGAAGAATCCTCCCAATAACTCCAGGAAGGCTGGAGTGAAAAATCTAAGCTGCCAAATAAGAATTGTTCCAAACAAACCTCCTGAGGTGGAGGAGACCAAGTAAAACTCAAGGCTTCCACCTTCAGCCAGTCAAACCTCTTGGACTTGAAACAGACAAAGCCCCTATTGAAGCAAAACAGTGTAAAAGTTTCACATGAAGCAGGCATCGGGCACTATTACTACGTTCATATCTGACTCCCATAGAGATCAGAATCACAGTTGTGCAATCCCCCTTAACACACACACACCTCTGTAACACAAGGACCAGAAAAATTCCTCCGTTAACTGAATAAATAGGTCCCTAATGTCCACTGTGCTCTCACCGTCTAGAATAAGCATATATTGCATAAACCAAAAGTCACTATAGTATGGAAAGTCCAATGTCTGTACCATTAAGGTCTGTATTTAAGGAGTGCAATTTGCAGACAAAGTGAATTTTCAATGATCACTACCCCATCATGATTTTAATGCATAGATGCTCTTTTATATTTTCATCTATGCCCACGTATCAGTATGACATTTATAAATATATATATTATATACACATAGTCCTTTATATATTTAGATGAGAATGATATTTGCAATAGGTACAGGACTTCTTTGTAAGACAGATATCAGGTTGCAGATCATAAAAATGCTGCCGTGCATAGGAACAAATAGCTGCACTTAGGTTAAGTACGACAGCTTAACCGCATTTCGGAGTAGAAAGCGGATGTTACTAGATGTGTGTTTGTTCTTTACTTGAACGGTGTTGTGGGGAAGAGGGACCAAGAACTGATGCTGCTAGTTCACACGTTGATAAAACGGGTATAGATGATTTGCCAGCCACCAGGATAATAACGCCCTTGCCAGCCTGTACGTGTGGAGGATATGGGAAAAGCAGGAGAGGGAGGAGATACATGTTGTGATATGCTGGAGAGACAGAGATACAGGTGAGCTTGAAGAATCTTAAGGGAAATATTGCAGTGGTCTTTGCCACGTGGACATTACAGAAGACATAAGAGATTTCTTTAGGTCACGAGGGCATTTGAGACCGGTAAGAGACACAGGCTAGACGTGGTAATTAAATCCCAAAGTAAAAACTGGAGTCTGTAGTTCAAAGTTTGCTGGTGTGGGAGTAGATGGTCTGCTGGAAGAACTCAAAAAGGGCTTTCCCATTGAGCCAAGAAGTGTCACAGCACCAGGCTTTGACAGAGTCCCTCAGATTTATTCTGGGGAGGTGGTTCAACCCCATCGCCCTCAAAGGTTTCCTTTCCCCACAGACATCGCAATGCCCGTGTGCTTTGTGGAAAGGCTTGAGAGAGAGACATGTACTACCAGATGAGCTGTGTTTTTCTCTCAGTGATTGTTTTCGTGGCTTGAATGACACATCCCCATGTAACTGAAGTCTGTACATGTGGTTTGCACAGAAAGCAATTTTCCTGCGGAGAGGAAAGTGTGGCACAGGATGCTGTTTTTACCTGTAGAGACCCGCGCTTAGGGATCAAGGGATCTTTTGGCAGCCGCATGTGTGCGGGAGGAGAGAGCTAGGTTACATCGCCTAAAGGCTTGGGATCCTCTGCTGTAAAATGTGCGTGGCCGGGTGGAAAGATGCGATTCCTCCCACTGTGCCCCCCTCGCAATAGCTCCGCCAGCGGGAAGGGATTCAGTTTTGTTTGCTGTTCTCCATTGAAGTCTACGTAGCGGGGGGAAGGGGGGGGAGAGGAGAAGACGACGTGCGGATCCTGCAACGTTATGTATTCTCGGGCAACAATAAACCCGCTGCCGAGCAGGGGGAGGCAGCCGCCGGCCGCCTGATCCCGCTCGGGGAGGCTCGCCCCGCACCCACCGCACTGACCCACATGTTCCACGACCTTCCGCCACGCCTGACACGGGCAGACGTGTCCCCCCCAGCCCCCGGGCACGCCACGCAGCCCACCCCACACACGCACACTCCGGTCCCCACCGCCCAGCCACCTAGGCCGGCGGCTCCGGGGGCTCCGCGCTACCCGCCGCGCCCCGGGGGACCGGGGCAGGGGAAGGTGGTCGCACGTAGCTAATGGCGCTGGAGCGGGCCCTGGGCAGCCGGGAGAGGGAGGGGGAGCGCAAGGGGGGACCGTGCCGGGGGGGCCGTCGTGCGGTTTCCCCCGGACGGGGGGCCGCGACTGCCCGAGCATCCTCTAGCGCCGTCCCCCGCGCCAACGCCTTACCCACAGTGCGGGATCCGATGCAGCCCATCACTCCGGCAAGGGGCTCCGGGGAGAGGCGGCAGCCTCAGCGGCGAGGAGGCGGAGGAGGAAAGGAGCGGGGGAGGTGGGGAGGAAAAAAGGAGCCGGTCCCTTCAGCGGGAA
>VZRU01009566.1:152566-168941 GCA_013398155.1 Pedionomus torquatus | reverse complement strand
AAAAAAAAACAAAACAAAAAAAAAAAAACAAAACCATATCAATGCCTGAATATAAGCAGCTATTCTATCTTTTTCCTTCTTTGTGATATTGAAGATTTACTGAGTGTGGTGAACATGACACTGCCAGAGTGTAAGAGATCATGGTAGCTGCCTCCTGTCTGGGTGCCTGAGGCCAATGAGAGTCTCCTCTGGTGCTATTATGCTCATCACTGGATACAGCACATTGGATCTCCACTGAGGATGAAGTTTTTCCACAGCTAGAATCCTCCTCCTATTTTACTCCTCCTTTCCCCATGTATTTCCAAGCCTACCAGTTTTCATCTGGTCTTTTTGAATGACTCACTAAAGGTGTTTTTTTTCTGACACACTTGCACTCTTGAAACCTGAATTGTAAAAAACGATAGAAAACCATAGATCTGATAGAACTTTGTGTCAACCAGAGGTGTTTCAGCATCCTCTGAAAAGCAGAGCTGTATTGACTTCCAGGGTTACATGCGAGAAAAGGAGAAATATAAGCAAATTGGAATGGTATATTAATTGGAGTGGTATATTAAGATAATACAAGCCTGTCTCAGATAAATGTTTTCTAAGTTAGTGGCTGCCCAGCCAGCTGTTCTCATCCACAGACTGGTGTAGACAGATTGATCAGGACAGCTGTCCTCGGGAGTTTCACCACAAAGCCCACCAAACAACACTTACACCTCATCCTAGCCTGAGAAGATGTATTACTGACACAGCTGTGGGCAATTTCCTTTCCTCTGTTCAGAGAGAAACTCTGGCGTCATTTTAATCCCCTTCTCCCTCTTACCCACCCACCCACTCCAAAACTGTGCCTGTGTGAACCTCCTTTCTGCACTCTGAGTGATCTCTGATCTGGTTTCCTTTCCGGGGAAGATTTCAGGTAAGTCATGTTGACTCTTCCCTCTTTATTCCTCCTATGTGATGCTTTAGCTTGTCAATCGCTTTGTCTTAGGCTCAAAGTCACACCACAGGTTCTAGCAAGTGCACATTTGGCTTTCCTTTCATTAAACTACAGTATCACCTACATCAGTCTCTGACTTTGGCCTCAGGATGTGATTCCACAGGTAGGTGAGCAAGTCCTAGCACCTACCCTGCCTGAAAAGCAACTTTCCAGTTCTTGATGGATTTGTCTGCTGCTGCTTCAACGAGGTGGTAGCTTACACAAGGATCTGGCAGGCATCTGTGCTGCTGCAGGCATCAGGCATGCACAGCAGAAAAAGAGAACTAGAAAGGAGGAGGATTATATCCAAGTGTCCATTCATTCACTTCACAGAACTATTGGCCCGTCTCGTGGCTGTTTCACGTGTCCTGATGCCACAAGCTCTCTTTTTTTTTCTTTTTTTCTTTTTTCTTTTTTTTAAATTTGGAATCAATATTACTTAGCTGATGGAAGCACTACCTGTCTTGGCCCCCATGGCCATGCTTTGTGTGACATTTTATCATAGTGGATTTAATCAAAGGATAGACTCTTCGATGCCTTTTGGTTCTTACTCGTACATTTATTCATTGTTGACCTTGCGAGCATAAATATATGTATTTAAAGTAAATTTCATTCCCATTAGAAGTTGGGAAGACTTTGTCAGACTATAGGCTATCAGTTTTCCCACAGCTACTTGGCTCTTCAATACAGTAGTTTCCATACATCAGGGAGCTCATAATCAGTATACAGTTCCTAATTTTTAATAAGCCAATACCTTTTACTTCCTAAATTCAGTTAAAATACAACGTTTATCATGCAGTAGCGTAAGAAAACAGCAGCTATTTTACATTCTGTAGAAATACACAATTTCATGAGAATATGACTTCTTGAGAATTATCATGTAGGAGGGAAGTGACAGGGCTGAATTTTTTAACAAGGGACTAAAACAGAACAAATCGAACTGTCCCCCACAGTTTCTGTCCTTGCTTTTCCCGAGTAAGTAGTATTCCCACTGCTGCTGCAGGGAACAAGAGGTAAGTGACAAAACATAAATTGTTATGTTTTCTTTGAAATACACTTTCTGACAGGTTCTGAATATTTTCTCTAAGCATTGCAGGTATTTTTGTAAACATTGAGGCTATAATTTCATGTAGAAAATTGTGTACAAAACTTGTTTTGCACAGTACTGATTTAAGTGCTGGTCTGAAAGATCTTTGTAAGCTTTCATACAGGGTTAGGAGATGGAGACGTTTAAGTATCTAGAGAGAGAAATGTGGATAGATTCTTTACACGGCTGGGTATCTCAGAAGGAAGGAGCAATAGGAGACAGTCCCTTACTGCCTCCTAAATATGTCCCTCTGTTTATTGTAGAGACGTAGATCTCCTCCTCCACCGACCCTGTTGTGAGACACATGCTGGGCAAGCATAAAATGGTTACAGTTGGAAGGGACCTTAGAGATCGTCGCGTTTCAACCCCCCTGCCGTGGGCAGGGACACCTCCCACTCTCCGACTAGACCAGGTTGCTCAAAGCCCTACCCAGACTGGCCTTAAACGCTTCCAGGAATGGGGCATCCACAACAGATGTGGATCTGTCATGGACTGCAGGTCTCTGGCATTAGGAACTTCTGTTTGCAGAGCAGAGCTTCAGGGCTGCCCAAACTAGGTCAAGGATGCCACTGAGTGGAAGGGCAACGTAAAGCTCCCTTGATCATTTTCCTCCTCCATTTTGCATCTTTGCCATGAATGCAACAGAGAAATCAACTGAGATGCCATCATCAGCTCACTAAGCATGTGCTACTCCATGAGTACTACCTGGGTTTGGGGTTGAATGCCAAGGTGAGTTGGGAACAGACAAGGACCCATGCCTCCAGCGGTCTCTTCCCCTCATGCCCTGCACGCAGGCAGAGTGGTCCCTCTAGGTCTGAGCAGGGATGGGGAAAATATGCTTCCAGCAAAGCTAGAAATAGTGACCTCATGCCCAGTAGAGGGGCTGGTAAAAGTACAGAGCAAAGCAGTTGCAGAACAAGCTTATGCTGTAAATTGTTAACTGTTTGCTTTTTAAGAGATGCCTGCTCAGCATTGTTTATCTTTTCTATAAGCAATTGATGAATGTATTAAACCTATCTTCCAGATGTGGGGTGTAGCAGTATATAAAGATCTTATAAATAATCTCATTAATAATCTTATAACAGCTTCTTCCTAAGAAACACTGCTTATAAAACATGGAGATATTGTCACTGCCCTACCTGCTTAGTAAATTTATTCTTTTCATCAATTAATTATCAGGGATGCAGATTGTATCACAGTAAGTAATGCACCCCTGTTGTCTCCCTTCACTGCCATTTAAACCAGTTAAAGTGAAAAAAAATATCAATATAAGTCTTGCTACCTAACGTTCCACTTCCAAGTAAACATTGCCAACCCCCAAATAATTCAAAATTCCTTCTGTCTGTCATTCACCCTAAGACTAGTTCCTGTCCTCTGAGGTCTCACTGGCTACCCTCCCATGAAAAGGCTTAGAAAAATGATTGTTCACTACCTCCTTCTCTGATCTTTTTTTTAAATCCTTATTTAAAATCCTGTGGCCTAACCAACTACTGTCGCAGAAAGACAGGGCGAAACTTCTTACATGCTTCTAGCAAGATGGATCTTCAGCTGTGGAAAATATACAGAGGCCCGTGAAGTTCATGAGTAGGAGATGTTTACAAAAATAGTATCAGATCTATAGAGGCAGGAATCGTCCTCCGGGGACTGTTGCTCCAATATGCTTCTCTGCTGGCCTCCTGCCACTGGCCGAATGGATTCCCCAGTAAATGCCGCTCCTGGCAGAGATCTCTGTAATTGCTTCATAGAAGTAATGGAGTAGATGCCACAAGAGTTAATTCTACATCAAGCTGTATTAGCTACTGATAGGATTTTCATGTGGACTGAAAAGTAAATGAGATAGCAAAATGACTCATACGGTTCTTCTTTCTTGTTCAGAGCTCCTTCGGTGCAGGAGACAAACAGAAAGGCTTTTTATAAGGTTCAAAGAATGAAAAAAGCCATGCCAACATAGTTCAGATCCTGAAAGGGGTGTAACTTATCTGACATACGTGGAAGGCTGAGTCCTTTCAAGCTGGGAAAATATTTGAGGCTGTGTGAATCAGCTGAAGATTAGAAGGGACATTGGGTGGAGGTACAGACGTAGGATATGTTTGCATTACATGTTGTGATATAAGCTCATGCTTACCTCCACTCACATCTCAGCAAATGTGATCTTGTTCTGCCTGCACCAAGAGGTCATAAAAAAATTAATGGGAGCATGTTAGTTCACTGCAGAGACAGAACTAATCAATACACCCCCTCAATAATGTAGTTATGAAAAAATAGTCTAGATTATTTTGTCCCATATTGCTGAAGACAGGTGATGGTAAGCACCAAAAGATTGTTTTTACACCAGGTGCATGGTGAGTTCTCAAATGGGCCTATCCTGCCAAAGCAGAGGCAGACACGATATCCTGGCATCATCTATTGGAAGGTGAACACTGATGGAGTATCCCAAACTAAGGTCACTCTTACTCAGAGGTATGAAAGACTTTGATGTTAGCCAGATGCCTTAAAAACGCACTGATTTCAATACAGGTTGAATTTTTAAAAAAATACATATTTATGAAACATATATATATATATATGAAACAAATTTCAGTTTCTACAGCAGAGAGGTATGTCATCCCACAGGCAAGAAGGGGACTAGCTGCAATCTAACAACAGACAGCGCTCCCATACCAACTTCACTGCAAGATCCCAGTTGTGTGACCTCATTTATTGGGCAGTATCCTTGCAGAATACCATCACCTTTCTTTATAACACATAAACGTTGGCTGTATTGGTACACACATAAACGTTTTATGCTCAGTGTTTGCCATTCTTTTATCAGCTTATCTTGGTATTTGCCTTCCGTTAGTTTTTCTTAAGGATTTGTAGCTTGGTGTTTTTTCAGAACAACATTGCTGACTTTTAGCAAGTGTAATGTTCTCTCAGCATCTTCATCCATGTTTGATTTTTATCCAGAGCGATTGCAGAAGTGTCGTGTTCTGTTCTATATATATTAAGTAAGATCTCATCTTTCGTACAGTTCCCATTTCTAGACTTTACGGAAGACATAGAAAGGTAATTTGCCATCTGGAACCGTGGTGGTGCAGTTTGTTCTGTTAGCGTTTTGCTGATGCCTTTGTAGCACACTGACCTACTGCATGCCATCAGGTATCACCTTCCATTTGAACCACCGCTCCCCAGAACTGCAGCTCAGTATCAGAGGATTAGCAAGTCTAGCCTTTCATCTGTCACAAACTTCACCCACTCAGCAACACCATTCTGGTGAGTATCTTTCATAAATCTGTTCTGCATCCTCATATGTCCTTACCTCGTGTCTGAAGCAAGTGAATGCCTGCTCGTGCCCAGTGAGCCTGGTGCTAGACTGAGCCATGCTCTGAAATTCTGGTTTCTTCTGCCATGGCCTGGGGCTTTTCCAGGGGCACATGAAATGGGAAGATGAGCAAGTCCCTCACCATCAGGCAGGTAGTGCTGAGTTGGGGGGATCTGAGGAGGTTGCTCTGGAAGGTCAAAAAGGGTATATGGGATGAACTAGGGGAACAGACACCACTAACGACATAAATGTGAAGGGTAGATTAGGGTGCAGGCACCTTTGATGCAGGCTGCGTCTTATTTTGCCTTTTTTCAAACATTTATTTCATTCTCTAATGAATGTCTGGTTTCCAAACAGTGAAACATACAGAAGCTACTTCTCCTAAATGTCAGTTGAATCTATACTGGTGATGTTGCTCAAACTGCATTTTTAAAAATAATCTGCAAGCAGTTAATGTGCTGTTTAAATTTCCAGTGTTATGTAAAAAGGCACAATATTTTTAGCCTTACAAAATATCGGTTGTCATCTCTTCACTCTCCCTTTGATATATTGGAGATGGGGGACTAGAAGCTTGCAGAAACTGTAGATATTAACTCTTTTAAAAATAAGGGGGTTTTCCCCTGTGTTATGATTTTGGAGTTATACAAATCTTAATAAAACAAACGAAAATACCCCAAAGCTTAAAATCAAGTCTGAACACTTCTTATGTCAAAAGCTAATGATTCTGGCCACACTGCTAAATTCTTATGCCTGGAATAATGATAGTATAATGTATCCAGAAGGAAAATATCGACTTAAACGGTTTGCTTGTGCACTGACAGAATGGCCCTCATATTTATAAGCGCTCCAGAAAGTACCCTCTGCCATATAACACAGAGCACACAGCTGCTGTGAGTAGGCTCTGGCAAATCAACATTGACTCAAACTATTTTTGGAATCAAGTCAGGCCTGCTGCTGTTTCTGGAAGATCTGAATACATCTACCTGCTGTACTATGCTGCACTCCATAAGGAATATAGCGGGATCCAGAATGCATATCTCTCTGCTTATTTGGAGGTGACCTTTCCATTCCCATCTGTGTTTCCAAGTCTTCTGAGGTAGGATGTTTTCACCTGCTGACAACCTCCTTAATAAGCACCTTTGGGCCACGCTTCTTTCTGTGTTCTCTAATAAAATTAAAGGAACAGGATCTCAGAAGTGACCACCTTGCTACCTTTTCTTCTTATTTGCTTGCAAACCTTGACATCCTGATGTCATCTTAGGGTGCTTCTGGCCAGGAGGCATCCCCTACCAACAGCAGGCCAGTAAAGGAGAGCATCCTGTCCTCAAACACACTGTCATCATAGCTGATCCTTGAAAGAAATCCCCAGATTTACTGTTTCTTTTGGCACCAATGCAATTCAAGAGATGGCCACTAGAAACTCCTGGAATGATGTTTATTGTTGCACCACACAGTATATGGAGGAATATGTATCGGTAGTGGGCTAAGGCAAAGGCCCTGAATTACATGTACAGGAAAGACAATAGCCACCTGTCAGGGCAGCAACTGGTCTGGTGTTCCATAACTCTGACACTTCCCACATGTATGAAGTGTGCTGCTGCCCTGGAACAAAGCAGTTTCATCAGGTGAGACTGCCTGCTGGCCAGGGCTTTCTTTAACAATTCTGTACTTTTGTGCTAGCAGACAGTCACACTGTTTTTTCTTAAACCTGGTTGAGTTTGTGACTGGCCAGCAACTGCTGTTGGGTAACCCTGCTGTGAATCACTCGTGTTTTTCATGCCTGCAAGTACGTTTTCTGCCCTGCCATCTTTCACTAGAATTAGTTGCTGAAAGCCCTGGCCAACCTGATGGACAGTGGCTTGTCCTTACCCAGCATTTTTAATCTTCAGCCAATGCTGCCCATGTTTTTGACAGAAAAGCAATCTTAAATGCAATCAAGACGTACATAGATTCAATATATGGGCTTTTTTCACAGTATACCACTATGATCAGCCATCACAATGTTTCAAAAAGTTTCTCGCTTCCCTAACTCTTGTGTGTAATAGGCCCTGAAACATAAAACTCAGTTAATGCAAGAACACGTCTTCTGCATTTTGGGGGATCTTGGATTTTATCTGCTCTCACAGAAGTCTGCTTTTCCTTTCTGTGTCCCCAAAGTTGGTTTTAATCTGCAGTAGGTAAGAGAACATATATGACACTTTCATATTTACTACTTCTTCCTCAGTTTACTGCCAGCTGGAAGAAAAAGTTGAAACAATTGTAGATGAGAAGAGTTCTGGTGTCATGGTCCCTCAAATCAGATAAACAATTGCTCTGTTGAGGAGAATGGAATCCTTTAGGCACAGGTCACCAACTATGTAACTTGAATTTCCATTCCTTGGTTGGAGGCACAGAGATTCAGAGAAAAACTTTTGAATAAAGAGCAAACAGAAATAGAGATTCTAGGATTCTGGTGTAGTTTGGTAAGACAGCAAAGCAGATGGGATTCAGCGTACTGTAGGCTTCCCTTCAGTGTATGCTGAAAGACAAAATTAATTCTAAATCTAATGAGGGAGTCATTCCAACCTCAAAACCAAGCCAGCAGCCTGAGAATAAGGAATGTGGAAGAGACAAAAAGAGTCTACAACCCAGTGTCCCTCTAATCCTAACTGCAAGCTAATTCATTAAATTGAATTTAAGTTTTGGGCACCCAAGGGCTGATAAACAAGGGCAGTGATACCAAGTCTGAGGAAACGGAGACAATGAACAGCATCAACCAGACCACATCTTCATTCCTGTTCTTTAAAGCATTCCTCGGTACTGACCCATACCTCCTATCTGTGCTGTTCCTCAAGGTGACTTCTCTGCAGTGTGTAGCCTAGCCCTGGTGGAATGCCTCCTTTTGAAGCTTAGGAGGAAATGGATAAAGACAGTATCCCATATGTACATTCAAATTTGGACCTTTATGCAGATCTCCTCTTTCTTGGATTAGGATAAAAATGGAGACATTTTAATTCATTGGAGAAATGCAGGCTGCCCAGTGTGTCCCAAAGCAAGTGGATGTCTGTAACTAACTAAGAAGGCTCCTTCCCTTTCAGGGTGTTACATCTGAGGAGGCTGTGATTATGTGATCACGTACTGCCTGCCTATACATTGTTTGGATATAGTATGTGGCTCATGCACTGGTTTAAATATACCACACCCTTTGACAAATCCACATTATTTTGTTTTTGCTTAAAAACCACATTTTCAATACAAGCATATCCTTTCTTTTCAATCAGATCCCATTTTTGTTTTACATTCTTAAGATAAAGGCTTGATGACTGTCTTAGGAGGAGACAGTTTTGGAAACCATGGCCATAGTCCAAACGAATGGGAAGCAGGATTATTAGCTGGTAGGACTCAGCAATTCTTTTCATTACATTAGATGCTATGTACCAAGGTGTTGGGAAGAAAGCTGTTGGTGGGAGACCCAGGAAAAGCAACACTAGAGGAACAGCTTTGTAAATATCCCATAGATCTCTTTTGGCAGCACAAAGTCTAGCGCTTTCTCTGACGCCATCAGTCACTCTGCAAAAAGTGATTTGAACAGAGCTTTCTCATAATCTGACCCACCCTATTTTCATTAGCAGCCCGATGAGATTCTGCAGGTTTAGTTTCCAGGCATCTTTCACTCCCTGCTGCTCCCAACTTTTAGCCAGCGCTATCACAGACATCACCTGGGACTCAAGAATCCCCGGGAAGAAGTGCATTTTCATATGAAGGCTGAGCACAGAGGATTTTCATGTAGGTTTCAACTGTGCAAATGCATACCTAAAGTTGATTGCACGTAAACGGAAGTGTTTGGACAAGGGTAAAGGTTCCAAGTAACTTTTTTCATGGGCCATGGGAGTAAAGGGTCAGGAGGTTCAGCAAGTGCCTAGGAGACATGGTCATCATATTGACCTTCATCAAGGCAACTGGAGAACTCCTTGGTTAGAGGAAACGTGTCTCCAGAAATGTACATTTACAGTTGAGTTCTTTAACACAATGTCTTGAGCCCTTGACCACGTATCTACTACTGATGGGCAGGGATGGTTCACAGCTAAGAGAGGAAAAGCCCTTTGCATTGGTGTAAAGTGGTGGTAGTCAACTGATCCAGTAATTCAGCTATGCCTGTGCTGTCCCAGTACACTGCTGTGCAAATTGCCAATGACTTAGCTATACAAGAGGGAACACTTTTTGCGGACCTCCCCTGCATTTTGAACTGTGGCTGTGGCTACTGATCTCTCAGTATCACTTAGTCTAGCTACAAAGCTACAGGCCACTGGCAAGGGTGGCCTGTAACTGCTACCACCCTGTTGTCCAGTCAGTGGTTTTCATACAGTGCTTGATCACTTTGCTAGACACAGAATGAACTTAGGACAAATCTTCAGTAAGGCCTGTCACGTCCTTAACGCTTCAACGTACTGAAAGTCAACCTACTCTGCTTGAAGACCAGCTCTCTCCCATAAGTTGTCACTTGTCACAGACTCCTAGCTGCCACTGAAAGGACAGTAGCTCTGCTGCAAGGCCCTGCTAATTATCCTGACAACCCCATGAAACAGTCAAAGATTTTTGTCTGGTCTGTAGTCATCCGCTTATTCATACTGACAGTAAGTTAACAAGCAACGATACTAGTGGCCACATGTACTAAATATGGGAATTGCAGAAGACTTCATGTAGCTCCACACCTCTTGCTTTTAGAAAGCAAGGGCTTGAGGAGCTGCACCTTTTAAAGACGTGCTCAAATTGTGTTTTACTGTGCAGCTGGAAAATAACATTTGGCCTACTATTTTTATTATTTTTTTTTGCAAGCAAACTGTTAGATCATACAGCTATATTGTCTGTTGAGTTTGCTACAGACGCTTGGTCCCTTGATCATCTACACTGTGTACACATTAGGTTTTGCCAGGACTCCAATCTAGAGTTAACTGGTTATTTGGTTTTGCAAGGCTTGTAAGAGAGAATACTTTGCTTCATGATCCACACCCTATAGATAATGCAGGCGTGGACTACACCAGGTTTCATTCTTCTTGACCAGAACAATGTATTCCTAGTGTACTTACAAGTCCAGCATGCCCTAGCATATACATGGCACATCTTTGTAGGCAGGCTACAAAACAGAGAATTAGCAGTCTCCAAAGTCTGTCCCTGCTTATTTCACTACCGCACATCTTAGGCAAGAAAATAACAGCACTGGGGTAGAAAGAGCCCACATGGGGGCTGGAGTGACCAGCACCCTGACTCAGGTTAACGTTGCTGAGACTGTAGCTCAGCATCTTTGCCCCTCCAGTACTGACCAGCTGTACCAGATACTTCCTTGGGAAGCCACCACAGAATTTATTCCATTATGTGACCTAGGAAGAGGCTCAGTATGAGACCGAGGCTGTTGAGAACCTGCTTTCTCCTCACAGCTTTGTCATAGGGAGGATGTGGGGGAAGAAGCCTTTTCCAAGGACACCACACCCTTGCTCCGACACATATACACACTCAAATCATTCCTGGAACTTTTTGCCAAAATTTCCCAGAATGCAACTGGGTGGGCACACATCTTTGTTGAGGACCTACATCTACCTGACGTATGAAAGAGCATGTCTTGTTTGTGCTGTGCTTTCAAGACTACACTACGTACTGAAGTGAAGAAAGGAGACTTCCAGCACAAGAGCATGGCACTCAGGGACGGAAAGAGGTTTGCACCACATGTAGGATCTCTTTAATTAGCAGGCTGACAGATCTGTTTCTTTGCAAGTCAGCTCTGACAAGCAATATTTGCACAAAACAGCCAAGTATGTCACCGCTTTTCTTGCTGGTGGCAAGGGGTGGGGCTTACAGTTAAGGAAATGGCAAAGGTACCTTGGAATGTGGAAATGGCCACTTCCCAAGCAGAACGGGCTCTGGCGGCCATCCATACTCAGCTGCATACATGGGCATGCCACAGTCACCCATCCATGCTGCAGCTGCCTTCTCCAGGCCACAGTTGCAGAACAGCTTATATTCCACCTGGAAGAAGAGTTATCCACCAAGACAGCCTGCTTGCTTCCCTTGTCCCTCAGGTGCAGAGCTGAGCTGGAGGTGTGGGGAGCAGTGTGCCAGTGAGCACCCCCAGGAGACGTGGAGTTGCAGGCTTACCACCCCCCAAAGATGCAGAGGAAGGCAGCAGCTCAGCTGGAAATCTCAGTGGCAGGAGATAGGGAAAGCAGTGGTAACTCATTTGAGAGCTGGATCTCCTGCCATGGGTCTGCCTCAGGCCTGCCAGCCCTGCTAGAAATGGAGCTTCTTCCCTGCCCAGATACCACCCCAGACCCTTGCTCAGCTGGCTGCCTGGCCACTCTGATGGCTCATCACATGCTGGCACGATCAAGATCATACCACAGAGATACTTTGCTCCCTCTTATTTGTATGTCATTGATTTGCCCCACTAAAAAACATTTCCTGGCACAGGAAGGGCTTGGGGGTTTTTACTGTTCACAGCTTATAGCCTACTCTAGTGTTTTAGTCAGGCTAATCTAATGGTATGTGCATGGTTAGAATGGACTTTTGAAGTATATACACGTGTGTGCCACATGATTTTTTCATGATGGAATCTGAAGACCTGCAGCGACACTTTTCAGAGATTGCAGAGGTTCTCTGTAGCTGCTAAGCAGCTCCCCTTCCTGGGGAGGGACACTTCTGAAGCATGCTTTGCACAGCACTCGTTTTTGAAGGGAAGGAGCAGAAATACACCAGTTATCTGCCCCAGGCAGCTGGTTGTTTAGGGACTTCTCCAGGAGAATTCATGACGTTTGCAAATAGCATTCTGGACTGCATGACAGTTTCACAGATGCAGGAGGATGACTGGCTTCCTAAGGACTGGAGGCTCTGCCATCCCCAGGGCAGCTCTCTGTGTTTGGCACCCAGCTGTCAACACACATCCCACAGTGGGACTGAAGCACTCCAACTTGGAACCACTTTTTGGTCAGGAGGAGGAAAGCTCTGCGTATGTCACGGCCTCCACATAGAGTGGGAGCAGCAGCCATGGCAGGTGTCAACCTATGCCAGATGTAGACTTTCATATGGAGAAGACACCACACGAAGAAGCACACGAGATCCCAGGAGAGCTTTTACCAGGGTGCCTTACATCCACTGGTCCGTACAGATGTAGACCATTTACTGCAGGTGGCCCTGCCCTGGACCATGTACGGGCCTAACCTCACCTGTACCTCTTGGCCTGGAGACCAAGGCAGACCCGTTATATATTCCAAACTCTTCCAATAGGCCCAGACATAGCATTTAACCCAGCACTGGGTAAGCTTATGACTAGCATCTCGGCATTAAACATGAAATGCAGTTTGACTAAACAGAACTTAAATGGTTAAAGAAGTATCAGAGATACAACACAGACATGAGCCAGAACTTTTAATTGGTTAGGAAAAACATGGAGTCCTTAGTGGCATCACTAATTATTCACTAACTCACACTGAGATAAAATGGCACTTATCAATCTGTTGATATGAATGGAAATTACACACATGCAAGACATTTACATTACTAATACAACTAAAGCACCCTGCCCAGCATCCAGATTGCTTTCCTCTGACCTTAAAACCATTGTTAACACAAAGATTCCCATCTCTAGCTACCCAATCCTTCTTGAACCTAGGTAACATTTTCTGCCTGACAAGTTTAATTTCCTGTTAGTGTGACTGCAAATAATCCTTCTTTTTGCACTCAAGGACTCTTTTTTTTTTTCCTCTTCTCTTACATCTACTTTTATTTTCATTTTATAGGCACTTAACCACTGCCAGCATACACCTCATTTAAGTGCAGTAGGTGAATTTACCACATCACTTCCGTATGCAATTATTCTTTATTTACTCATTGCATTACACATCTGAATTAACAGTGAGATTCTTTACATCTGTCACCATAAAAAATTAGTCTGAGGTGGGTGCCTTGAACTCTAAAAATTTTTAAACTTTGATTTGATGGCCAGTACCAGGACTTCCTTCCTGTCACTGATCTCAAAGAAGCACCCAGCTGGAACTGCATGTTCTAAATCCCTCTGACATCGGCTTTGTAGTGGACTGTCACTTCACCCATGGTACAAAGTAGCATTCATCCCACAATATACTCCAAAATACCAGATCGCTTTTTCCATGGCATGGGGCAGCTGAAGTGATTTATGCAGAGTACTGCTGCTAACTCTAGAAATTACAAGGTTAAACATGTCTCCTGGCACAACAAGTTAAGTATACCTGCTGATCCACCTCTGTACCCATACAGCTAAACACATATTTGGGACTAATATTTTGCTTCAGCTGATGAGATTGACTATAACTGTGTACATCTTAAGGCACTAATTTCCATTTGCAGCAAAAAAAATGTCTACTCTTCCAAGCAAAGAATTGCATGAAGGAAGGTTGTTAGCACAAGGAGATTTTTATTTTCTTTCCGGAGGAATCAAAACTAAAATAAGGAAGTTAGTTCATCTTCATTTTCCATTACAACAGCATAAACTTTAAATCTACTATATGGCAAGCGTGAAATCAGATTAACGTTTCCCCCTGTGTTATTCTGATGTATTCCGATTCACATGTCCAACCTGCTAAACACTTATCTGTTTCAAATTTGTTTCTTCATAGTGAGGAATTAACATAAAATGCCTAAGAGGGTGTGCTTTTCTTTTTCTTATTCCCACTTTGCTTCATCTGCCCTCATGAGCTTTTAACACCAGCATGCTGGTGAGACAATCAAACATGCAAGCATCTGGATTTATGGGGATGCGACCAGAAAGTATGAGACAGCAGATATTTTTTTTTTGGGGGGTCATATTCTCTCAGCACTTTTTAAATCTCAGTCTGAGACATTCTTTGTTTTCTCTGGAGTCAGGGCAAACCCAGAGAACAGTGGCAGAGGTCAGGCTGATTGTGTAAGGTGTGCTGTTCCAGAATTTGGTTAGCAATTCCACAATGAAGTCTTTGTAGCTCAGAACTGACATCTTTACCTGAACAAGAGGGAAAAAGATTTACTGCGCTAGAAAAATGACCATGTTAGAAGACACAGCACAGCAGCACCCACACAATAACTGTATATCCCTAAGTAATTGGGATAGATCAATAGCTATAGATCATATATTTCAGCTATAGATCAATATTTCAACAGTTGCAGGTACGTAAGGAGCGTGATACTCAGTGCTACGCATCACTATGGGTGGTGTCTCCATGTGATATGTAAAAACAAAAAACCTCACAGACGGCCCAATTTTTCCAAGTGCTTAAATAAAAGATGTTAATGCTTTTGTACAAACCTTGCTTATAAAATTAAAGACTTGTTTACGCTGAATTTCCTGAGCCTTGATGAACCTCTTTGCATAGCTCTCTCATGGGAACATTGTATAGTAGCGCATACTGGGAGTCTAACTGGTGTGGCTTGTGGTTTAGTCACCCACTTGTGAATAAATTACCAGTACTGAAAGGCACCTGTGTTGATAGGTAAGTCTTAGGAGCAGACAAGGCCCAGATCTTTTTGGTTTGTTTTCTTTTGATGTGTGTATGGTTGGACTTGATGATCTCAGAGGTCCCTTCCAACTATGAAGATTCTGTGATCTCCTGAGTATTATGCAATACAATAATTCCCCAGGGAATTTCTAACCATAGAGGTATTAACCCCAATATTAAGGCCAAATTCCAAAGTACAAGGATTGCACAAACCATAGCAATTCTGGCTTTATTCCTTTCCCTTCTCCCCGAGTGGCTTAGAAGCAAGGAGAAGAAGAAAAGACTGGGGTTGAAAATTACGTTCTCTGTCATATTGGGTCAGGCTGTCCCTGCTCTAGAGCAGGGCTGAACCCCCAGCCAGCACAGGGACAAGAATTAAAACCGATGTGCAGCACAGGCAACCCAACAAAGCAATTCAAGTGCTAGTGTTTGATATAAAACAGTTTAGTGCTTGCCTTCCAGCCAGTACAAGGAGAACAAGTTGCTCTTCTGCACGGTGGAGTCATCTGATGTTTGCTTTAATTTCTGGAAGACTGGGGGAGCGTGAGTCAGATGTTCTTGCAGCTGGGTCATGGAAGCAAGAGGCCAGAAGAGACCCTGACTCACCAGAGCTGCTAAAACATCTTCCTCAAGCCCAGCCTAGCGACGAGAAGCAGAGCCAGAGGGTGGGGGAAGCGGCCCCGGAGCTGGGGAAGGCGGCCGGAGCAGGGCTCCGTAAGGACGGNGCTCAGCCGCTCCCCCCCCCCCCATCCTGAACCACCCGCTTCTTATTTTCTGCCGCTTTTCCCGGCTGTGCGGGGGTAGAGCAGCCCAGCCTCGCCAACCCTCCCCTCTTTCCTCCACCCAAGCCCCGGGGGCGGCATTTCCCCCTTCTTCCCCGCTCCCCGGAGGTGAGTCTCTTCTCTTGGCTTTGCGAAAAATTAGCTTTTTGGTTTTTTTGGTCTGCAAGCCCCGGGGCTGGCTCTGGGCGAGTGGTGGGGGGGGTGCGGGTTTGCTGCCGGGNGTGCGGGTTTGCTGCCGGGGAGGGCTGCTCGCCTCCTATATAGACTCTCTCGGTCTCTTCGGGATTGATTTCCAGTTCCTGGCTACTGGGGTTGCGTTTGGTTGGGTTGGGTATTTTTTTTTTTGCTCGTCCGCAAAAGAGAGGTTCGCGCTTGTGTGTTTGTATCTGGTGGTGGTTTGGTTTTTTTTTTTTTAATTTCTTCCATCCCAGTGAAACGGGGGCAGCTGAAGGCTCCTGTCTGGCTTCGGCAGCGGGGAAGAGGGAGGGGGTGTTGCCTGGTTTTCCTCGGGACAAGCTCTCTTTTGTGTGCGGACGGATGAGTGAGACACCTAGGGAGCCTTTTTTTCCAGATGTGCTTGAGCCGGAGGAATCTGGGGCTCTTTGTGTGCGCATGAAATTTGTTTGAGATGAGTTTCTCGTCTCCTGGAGGGGGTGCCCTGAGAAAGTGAAGGCGCAAGTCTTGCAAAGTCCTGGAACTTCTTAATGTTTTAAATGTGTTTGCGTAGCTTTTTCCAGTTTTTTCTCTTCCCCCACCACCACCCTCCCA
>VZRU01009566.1:120803-148961 GCA_013398155.1 Pedionomus torquatus | reverse complement strand
GGCTGAGGTGGAGAGGAACCGGCTGGCGTTATCGGGTAAGTGAGGGGAGAGGAAATGTGAGTTCCAATTCTGAGGGAGCGGGTACCGGGGCACCCCCCGTACTCAGGGTGTGTTGGGCTTGGTGTCCGCGGCAGATAGCGCTCGTCTCGGTGGACCGCTGCCATCCTGTCCATCATGCCTGCGTGAAGGGCTCTTGTGCAGCAAAGAGCTTGGTTTTTCTCTGTTGCAAGAATCCCTTTGCGGTCAATGTCACGTTGAGTGGGGCTGATGAAGCGTGCTGGCTCCTTCCAGCCGTCTGCAGTTTCTGTTCCTCCTTTTCCCTGGGCTCATCCTGAAAGGGCTCTGCTCAGGCACCTCAGCCTCTGATCAGACTTAAATTCCCATATCCCTCTGTTTCACATGTTCCTCTCTATTAATGTTCACTTAGGCCCGTGGCTGAACTCACGTATGTTTCTTCTCTCGTGACAGGTGCCGAGAAGATGGCCTCCCCAGGCGCCCCAGGGACCCGCATGACATCCACAGTCAGCATCAACATTTCTACTCCTTCCTTCTACAACCCGCAGAAGAAGTTTGCGCCCGTGGTCGCCCCTAAACCCAAGGTGAACCCCTTCAAGGCTGGGGGTGCGTCAGAGTCACCGCTGCCCCCGCCTCCTGGAGCTGGCGCCCAGCGTGCTCAGATGGGGAAGGTGGGGGAGATTCCATCAGCCTCTATGTCCCTGCTGGTAGAAGGTAGGTGGGGGCTGGGGTGGCAGATGTGAATATGCATTTCTAAATTCTCAGGGTGTGAGGTTCGTAAATGGGCTAAACATGAGAACAGGGGCATAAAGGCTGGAAACGACGGATACTCTTGCTGTAGAGGCTGGCACATTCCAGAAGGAGATATAAAACCATTGTAAAGGGACCTCAAAATCTGTGGTATCTCCGTTAGGAAAGGAGCTAGGAAGGCAGTCCTCCATTGCACTGATGCTGGAGGAACGTAATGGATTTTCATAGTATTCCCCAAGTGCATAATTGCATAACTGCAGTCAGTTTCTGGCCAGCGTGTCTGGGAGCAAATACGTTGCAGGAAAGTTGACCCTGATGATGAGGAATCGTACTATTCTACTTCTTGTTGATGTATCTCGGCTCAAGTTGGTTGTCTGACTGTAGAGAACCTTCTTGTGGACTCTACAGTTGCCATCTTTGCTGCTGAAGAGGGGGAGGAAGAAATAATTGCATGAAAAAATGGTAGAAGCTGTCATAAACAGGAAGTAAGACAAAGTTTGTATGACTTGTAGAGTTTTATACTTTTTCCTAGTGGTTTGGGTTGGGTGTGTTTTCCTGTGTAGAGTGACTTCTTGCTTTAGCGTTTTCTTTTTCTGTCTGGTGGGATGGTTTTTTTTATTTTTTTTATTTCCTGTGGTGGTAGGGTGGTGTTTTGTGGGTTTGGTTGTTTTGGGTTTTTTTGTTGGTTGTATGGCTTTTTTGTCCTCTAAGAAGCAGCAGGTACCTGGCCAAGTGGCTCCCTAGTTGGAACTGGTCAGCACGGAGCCACTGAAAATTTCCCTAGGGATTTTTTGTTAATGCTTGATGCTGCATGTTACCCAAGACACTATCAGGGTGTACCTCAGTCAGGGCACACGTGCTCAGATAAAGGTAACTGCTGTTTAAAATTGCCTAGCATAGACTGTGCCACACCAGTTTTCTAGGTTAGTGTGATAAGTTAGCAAGCAGCTGACCTGATGGCAGGAGACAGATTATTAAGTAATTTATTTCTTGAGTTACAAGGTCCTTAGCGTGCTGACTCTTCTGTCTCCGAGAGTTGTACCATCTAACTCTGGTGACTTTTTCCTCTTATGTTGTTGGCTGGAGTCTTGTGCCTGTAATCCAAGGTGTCCCATTTTAGGCTCCAAGGTCTTCTGCTACAGCTGGGTGAATTAGGGGTGTGTCTGTCAGGACTTAAACTGACACAAATACATTACCTAAAGTACAAAAGCAGGTAGATAGATAGGTGTTAAAAATTATTTTCCAATATGCAGTGCAAGTGGAGGATTGGTTGTTGGTTTTTTTCAGTATGGAGGAACTAACTTGACAGAAAGATCAGCAGGAAAGCCCATTTGGCTTAGGCTCTGTCACCAACGGGTGAGGGCTGCCAGCAAAACATCTGAAGTACAGACGAATCGCCAAAACTCAGTCATGAGAGAAATGCATCTGATTTGATCCTTCTCTGATGCATCTCTTCAAAGTCTCTCCCTTCCCTAGACACTCCCCAAACAAATAATAGTATAACATAAAGCCGTAGCAATTGGTCTCTTTGTCTTAAATGACAGGATGGCTAAGTTAGCATTGCTGTAGGAGTATTATGGTTAGTATTGATCATTCTATAAATCTGGTATAGGGACTTTGTGGGGAGCTTCTTGTTTGTGTGAATAATTCATAAAACAGGCTTTTAGTGCATCTGAAAATGTGACAGCAGATCGGGGCTTTGTTTCTACAATATTGTTTAGCATTTCAAGAAACCAAAAGGCAAACAGATACAAACTTGATCCCAAGCTGTAGTTTCAGTGAAAAAAATACCAGCCCAGTATTATTTCCCCCCGCAAGCAGAATTGCTGTGGCACAAGAAGGCTTGGAAGAGGTGCTGCATGCCTGTGCAGCTTTTGCATGGCACTGGCTAATAAGATTCCAGCTTTAATTTTTGGGAAGGCCGGTATCATTTCCCATAGGTTACAGATGAGAAACCTTTATGAAGTCTGTTGACAGCAGCTGGACATAAAGCTGAGACTTTTCGAATGTTGGCACTGTTAAAAGATGCACATGGTGTATTGAGAGTGAAAAACATTGTCTTTCACCTTGCTGCTGGTTGGGGCTAGCTGGGAAAAGAGGTGGGTGTGGAAGAGAAGAGATGTGGAAGTTACGCCTCCTTGTCGTCTTCAGTATTCTTTGGTGTTTGGATGGTAAGAGGATGACTTCTCCCATGCATGGTGAAGAGAAGAGGATTCACATTTATTTCACTGTGTTGTAGTAAAAAATACCTCTTTTTGCCTGTTCCATACCTTTGGCAAGTATGAACAGCTGGAAGCAATGGGGTTTTCTTCTAGGAGACCAATGCTCTCTGGTGCTTTTCAGTCTCCTTAAAAGGGTTCTGGAAAATTTCTCATGTTCTAACCTGTACTGAGCACAAGGACCTTTCAGCTTCTAAAAGGGAAGCTGTTTTCATCTCTCAGAAGAATAAAGCAGCTTTAAAGATCCCCCATATGCATAAGGGGTAGTTGGTCCAACTTTTTTCTCACCACGCTTGTTTCTTGTAGGGCTTACTAGCCAGCTGCGAGGTGCAAGCTTACCTTCCTGTAGCGATGCAGGCTCTTCAGGGCCCTGGGTTGTCCACTGGCATTCCTTCTAAAGCTACCCTCTGCTCAGCCATCTGAGCCACTTACTAGCAAGAGGAGCGTATGCTAGGGACAAAAGAATGAGAGGAGGACTGAAAAGGGACATAGTAAGTTACACTTCCCAATTATACAAGAACTGTTCCCAGTGACTAATTGCAGTGGCTACTGAGGAGAGTTTATATGATGGCAAATAGTTTTGGACAAGGTGAAAGCCAGCCTGTGGAGTTCATTTGTCCTTGATGGGCACTGGGGTACCCTGGTTACTGATGAAATACTTCCTAACTTCAAGATTCCTTCAGGGGCTTGTACTGGCTAAAAGTACTAAATGATCCAAGTTTGCTTTTATTCTCATTCTTCTTCGTAGACCTGCCACCGCCACCTCCTCCCCCACCTGGAGAGGAGGCAAGTTTCTCCTCAAACTGTGCTTTTCCACCACCACCACCGCCCTTTGAAGAGCCTTTTCCACCAGCCCCAGAAGATGTTTTTCCTTCTCCTCCTCCTCCTCCTCCACCAATGTTTGATGAAGGGCCTGTGAGCATGGTACCTGCCCCACAGGTGAGTGAAGTCAAGGGAAGTATTCTTTCTTGTGGTGCTCTGTGAGCTGGGGTGGCTTCTCACTACTCTCTGAACTCAGCAGCAGGAAGCCCTGAGATCTGGGAAAGCAAGAAATGCTACCACCCGATGGACCACCATAGGTTAGGGACAACTTGGCTGAGCTGCATCTCTGCAGATGAAGGACCTGGGGTTGCTGGTGGACAGTGAGTTGAATGTGAGCCAGCAATGCACCCTTGTGGCAATAAAGGCCAACCACACGCTGGGCTGCATTCGTGAGAGCGTAGTCAGCAGGACAAGGATGGTGATTATTCCTCCCTCTTCGGTGCTAGTGAGGCTGTGTCTTGGAGGACTATTTCCAGTTGGGTTGCCCAGTGTATCAACCTGTTAGGAAGACTGAACTAGATGCAATCCAGCAAAGGGTATTAGTGATCATTTGGGGGTTGGAGCGTCTGATGCAAGAGTTGGGTTTGTTCAGCCTGCGGAAGAGGAGGCCAAGGCAGGGATCTCACTGCAGTCTGCAATACCTAAAAGAGAGCTGGAAAGACGGCGGATTCTTCTCACTGGGGCGTAACAAGAGAACAAGAGACAATGGACACAAGTTGCAGCAAGGGAAATTCCTGTTGGACAGAAGAAAAACCTGTTCCCCTGCCAAGGGTAGCTCAACACTGGCAGAGGTTCCTAGAGAGCCTGGGAAATCTTCGTCCTTGGGGATGTTCAGAAATCACCTGGACAAGATGCTGAGTAGCCTGGTCAAGCTGAAGTGTTAGCCCTGCTGTGAGCAGGGAGTTAGACTAGAGACCTCCAGATGTCTTTTCCCACTTAAATCTGTCTGTGAGCTTCTTTGGGCTGTGCGTTTTCTCAATGTTTGTAGATCTTGGAGACTGTGTCCTGTTCATCCTCACCAACTTGCTACCAACTCAAAGCAAGTAGATGTGTACCACAGTCCAAAGTATCAAAATCTGCTGTTTTAAGGAGATACACCTGGTTCTCTGGCTGTTCCTGTAATGTGCTCTGCTCCCTTTTTCCTCATGGACGGTGGTATAGGTACGTGGCAAGATGAGCAGCGTTGATCTTGAGCTTGATTCACTGTCCCTAATGTTGGATGACATGGAGAAGAATGATCCCTTCAAATCCTGGGTGAGCTCTCCAGAATGTTTCAGGCGGAAGGAGAGATGACTGGTTTGCTGAACAGAGGTAGTGAGAAGGGTGCTCCCGAAGATTAAAATGTCTGGATAAACCATAGCATGGAAGTGTTTGTGAAGGACCAGAAAGCCTAGATCTTGAAACTTACCAGGAGTGCTGAACACCTAACAGTGTGAGAACTCTTAGCGTCATGGGTTTGGAATATCTGCTGATTTACTGCTATACGCGACATATTTTTTCTTTCCCCTTGCCAATAACTGCCTGTTTCTTTCTGCTGCTTCCCTTTACAGATACCTCCAGCACCCACAGGTTCTCTGGAGAAACCATCAGCCCCAAAAGCCCATGTGGAAGTACCATCTGCACCCAGAGATACTCCTCAGCCCTTTCCTTCCAAGTTCACTCCCAAGTCAAGTGGAAGCTTAGCTTTCAAGCCCCATGGAGTAGATTTGACCCCTTCCCCAAGCACATGGGTAGCCCCACAGCAATGTAAGGAGCCTCTAGCACCCATCCCTCCACCCCCCTCTCTCCCTCCTGTTCAACCTACCCCTAAATTTACCCCACCCCCTGTTGCTGGCTCTCCAAAGTCTGGGTCCAAATCAGGTGCCAACGTTCCCGTGGCTCCCTCAAACTCTACCAGATATCCTACCTCCCTTCAGACTCAGTTCACAGCCCCTTCACCTTCAGGTCCCTCCTCTCGGCCACAGCCTCCCAATTTCACCTATGCCCAGCAGAGAGAAAAACCCCAAGTCCAGGAGAAACCACGTCCTACAGAACAACCTGCTGCTGCAAAAGATATGGTAAGGGGTAGAGTGGGGACCGGTGTCTTTGGAGAGGCACAGCATCATTGGGAGTGGAGGAGGAGGAGGGAGGGTCTGTTCCAGGCTAGGGGAAGTTGTTACACATCTGAGAGAGAGCTAGAGACAGTGGAGAGGAATAGGGCTTCATGGGAAGGATGAAAGGAGTATACTGGATGGCAAATTGTTCCCTAGAAAGAGACAGAGAGGAGAAGTAAAGGTGAGAGAAGTAGACTTATTAGTGACAGGGTGAGATGGAGTCTGCCTTTATATGTCCTTTGGGATTGAATGTTTTCTCTTCCTTCAGCATAGACCCACAGGCTCCAGTGCAGATCCATCTAGGGGAAACTCCTGTCTGACCATGAAGGAAGTAGAAGAGCTGGAGAAGTTGACCCAGAAACTAATGAAGGATATGGAGCATCCACCCCCAGCAGAGGCTGCTACTTCTGGTGCGTTCTCTCAGTGGACAGCAGTAGGACTAAGACTGTGATGGGTTTTCATTTCTCCTAATCCCTTTATTTTTCCATTGACAGAGCTCTGCGGCTTCTGCCAGAAGCCCCTGTCACGAACCCAGCCAGCTGTGAAGGCCCTGGACCGCCTCTTCCATGTGGAATGCTTCACCTGCTTCAAATGTGAGAAGCAGCTCCAGGGGCAGCAGTTCTACAATGTGGATGAGAAGCCCTTCTGTGAGGACTGCTATGCTGTGAGTCACGGGGATGAAAGCTGCTAGAGAGAGCTGAGCTCGCCGTGGTTGCTACCTCTTGCTTTCCCTTCCTCCTTCCATCTTGCCTCTCTGAAGTGTAGCCTCCCAGGGGTGGGGGCTTGTATTAACGTGTCTCACTTGTTTCCTTTGGGCTCAGGGGACCTTGGAAAAGTGCAGTGTCTGCAAACAGACCATCACAGACCGGATGCTGAAGGCCACTGGTAACTCATACCATCCCCAGTGTTTCACCTGCGTGATGTGCCATACCCCTCTTGAGGGGACCTCTTTTATCGTGGACCAGGCCAACCAGCCGCACTGTGTGGATGACTACCACAGGTATGGAGAGAGCATGTGCCATGTGGTGTCTGAAAGGAGGCAGATTCCCTGACACCTGTTCAATTTTGCTGCAGTCTGGGGTTGGGTCGCCCATGTGATCTGTTTGACATGAGGTTAAAAATGATCCAGCAGTGTATCTCGTAGCGATTGAGGTCTTTTTTTTCCCCCACCTAAACTTCTTTGTGATTTATTATTCTTCTGCTGCTAATAGTAATGTACGGCAGTGAGAAACTTGCATTGAATGTCACCACAGTGGTCACCATCTCCATGTTTCTGTGTGTTGCAGGAAGTATGCTCCACGCTGCTCGGTTTGTAGTGAGCCCATCATGCCGGAGCCTGGAAAGGATGAGACAGTGCGTGTGGTGGCATTGGAGAAAAATTTCCACATGAAATGTTACAAGTGTGAGGTAAGCCTGCTCCTCCCATCTCTCCCATGCCTGTCACCAGTAACAGGGCACCTTTGTTGTCTATCCTGACCAGACACTAAGGTTGTTTTGAGTTAATCTGGAGCGTTTTTGAAGCAGGTTCAGAAAAAGATCAGACATTCACGGACCACGGGTCCATAACAAGGACTATGCAGGGTTGTAGTCTCCAACATCCCTAATACCGTAGCTGGGCAGCATGCTGGGATCACAGGAGCGTGTTCTTCCCTCAAAGTAGCATTTTCTGTAAATCATCAGAGACAGAGCAGTGGGCTGGAGCCTGATCCAGCGGGGCATTTCTTGCATCCTTGTACGCATTTATGATGCTGTTGGCTGCCACTGAGCTCCCTCCTTCTTTTCTTTCCCCGTTTAGGACTGTGGGAAGCCCTTGTCCATTGAAGCGGATGAGAACGGGTGCTTTCCGTTGGATGGGCACGTGCTGTGCATCAAATGTCACACCGTTCGTGCCAAAACGGCACGCTGAGGAGCTTGGAGTGGGCATACCCTTGAGACCCCTGCACTCAATACTCTTCCCTTCCCCACCATTGCCCTACCCCTCCGCCTGACAAGGCGGATTGCTACCAACGGAGGCTATGCCAGAGCAGTTCTTTAATCATGTAGGATTCACCGCTCCTAGACTTCACTCTGCACACCCACCAAGAAAGAACCTCTTTTCTTGTCACCGCTTCCTGGCCACAGTGTATTCCAGGCTGGGGGGCTATGATCAAGGTGAGTGCACAATCTCTGTTCTCTTAAGACTCTGGAGGAGGAAGACCAGACCTCCACCACTGCCTGGTGGAAGTAGCAAGAGAAACCTTGTGGCAGGTGCTGGGAAGGGCTGAGCATTCTTCTGTTTCACGGAGCCAAGGATGATGATTTGACCTTAGAAGGTGGAAGCCTCCATCTCGGCACCACTTCTGTCTTTGATTATTTTTCTTTCTCTTCTGCCACCTCATTAACAGGATGTCTTCCCCTGCCCCCTCCCTCACTCCTGACGTAGAGTGTGGAGGCAGAACATACTGGGAATCTCTGTTATCGTTGCTGGAAAAAGTGAACCTACTATAGCTTTTCTGTCTCTAATGGATTAATGGATTTTAATGACTATTGCTTTTTTTTTTCCTTCCCCTTTAGCCAGATTAAACTGGCAATTTTGAAATCCTACTCTGTTCCTGAGTTTGGAAGCTTTTTTTTTTTTTTTTTTTAAAAAAAAAAATCCGTTTCCTTCCCCCCAAATTAATTGTTTCCCAGTGTGGTTTCTGGACAGCCAGGCTGGGCACCAGAGTAGCAAAGCAGTCCAAAGAATGCATGTTTACAAATAAAGACCGTCATAAGGACGGGCAGCACATGGTGAGGAGGCATCTCAGAGCATGGATGAAGATTCAACAGACTGAGGAGTGTCTCCGTGTTCCAGTAGGGATTCTGTTCGCTGCTGTAAGTGAAAGCTGCGGTGTAACGGCAATGTACTGTCTGGCTCTTAAGTGTTACTGCACTGAGCCCCACTTCTTGGACTAGAAACTCTCAAACTGAACAAACCTTTTGAATAACTACACTGTCCAACCACTGTTTGCATTCAATAAAATGTGGGTTTTTTCCATTAACGTGCGTCTGCTGTATTTGTTCCAACTACCCGTGAGAATTGCTGTCTTAAGCAGTAGAGAATGTAGGTGTAGTTGCTGTTCCACCTAGCCAGCAGAGATGCTGAGGCTGAAAATGGCCTTTCTGCCTCCTGGTCTCCTTTTCAAACTGTTTGCTTTCCTGCTTTTTTGCGCCTGAAGAGTAGCTCTCACTGAAATGCTGTCTTCCCCTGCTTTAAATAAGACAGCATGATTGTAGTCTGCTGGATGGTGGTGTCACCGGGAGGCAAGTTATTACAATCTACTTGCATCAGACTGGAACAAAGTGGTCCATTTGCTTGCTGTGCCTTAACTGTTGCCACTCAGAAAGTGTTTGTACTTGATATTTATGGTTTTAGGCACAGTATCGTCTTGGTCACTGGAGGTGAAACTCCTGTTTGTGGCGAGCATCAATGCTCCTACACTTCAAAGACATGAATCCTACTCTTGTTCTTTTGCTGGTTTTGACTCCTTTGACTCCTCTTAAATGACTCTTTGCACATTCATCCAGTAAATGCTTTGAGGTTTCCTATAGGATGAGCAAAGAATAAACAAATTGTACATTTGTTTTCTTTCTCTTTTCTGAGTTCTTGCTGGTTGGTAGGAATTGTTTTGAGTGTTTGTGTCCAGCTTACGTGATGAAAACCTCATGCCCACAAACACCGAGGAGCACAGTAGAAGAGAGACAATGATGGGGGAGAGAAGCGCTCTCACCCAGCTGCTTCCAGAGGTCTCAGAGGACTATAGCCCTGGTGTCTGGGTATGAAACCTGCCCAGCAGAGTCAATGGGAGGGCCTCTCTGGATCACCTTGTGGACAGATTAAGAGGAGGTTAGTCTTTCTGAGGGGCATGGAGTGCAGGGGAAGAGCAGTTGGGGAGTGTGGGGGCAGGATCAAAGGCAGGAAAAGGGAATGACCAAGTAGAGGAAGCAACTGGAAATACTGGAGTGCAGGCATGTTGCATGAGTGTGTGTCTCCATGTGTAAGCGCCAGCAAAAGTCAAGCCAGAGTAGCTGGTGAGTGAGTAGGGCAAGAGACTTGAGAGCCATGAGTTGGCATGGCTGGGAGTCTGGCAGGATCCTGGAGGTATCAGTCTGAGAGTCAGCTGTTAGAGCTCCTAGGAGGACCAAGCCAGCTCCTCTTGGTTCTGGAAGTCAGTTACTGGTAAGCCTGGACCGACCACCAGAGAAGTTTCATCTGTGTGAGGTGATGGGGAGACCAGGGAATCGTGGGACTAGCTGCTGGGTAGAGCCAACATCTAAGGGCAATTACTGGAGGGCTTGTGTGTGTGTGTGTGTATGTGCATATGCACAAGGGGGCTCTGCCTCCACTGGAATGGGGCTTCAGGGAGACCAGCTTATGCTTTAGAATGTCAACCCAGGTACTGGACAGCTGATTTTTGACACCAGAGGGATCCATAGCATATATGTATATAGTTCCCACTAACAGGTTCATCCTGATCAGCCGGAGACAGGAATAGGATTGGGCTGTTTGTGCTGTGCTTGCATGACTGCTGCGTTTTCCACCTTGGGCTAGTCATGCAGTGTGTGTGCATATACATACATGCACATACCATACACGTGTATTTTATGTGCGTGAGTACCTACAGGGGATACATGCTCAGGCTTGCTGCTGGCTGTACCCGAGGACGTGAAACTGAGCAACCTCTTTTCTATCAGACCAGCTCATTCATCAGCTCCTCACAGTTAAGTTGGAAGGGACCTCCCTGCTCAGAGCAGGGTCAACCACAGCAGGTTGCTCAGGAATGTACCCTGTCAGTTTTTTGATACCTCCAAGGGTGAGAACTCCACAACGTCCCTAGGTAACCTGGTCCAGTGTTTAACAGCTCTTGCAGTACATTTTTTCTTATCTCCAAATTGAATTTGTTATATTTCAGTGTGTTCTCACTGCTGCTTCTCCTTTCACTGCATACCACTGAGGAGAGTCTGGATCCATTTTCTTTATTCCCTCCCATCAGGTATTTATATGCAATGCTAAGATCTACCCAAACTACCTCATCTTGAGGCTCAACCGTCCCAGCTCTCTCAGCCTTTCCTCATCCTTTCAAAATCGTAGTCACCTTTCACTGGACTTGCTCCAGTAAGTCTGTGCCCTTCTTTGTACTGGGGAGCCCAAAACTGGACACAGTGCTCTGGATGTCTGACTAATGCCGAAATGAAGCGGAAGAATTGCCTCCCTCCAGCTACCGTTGATGCATTTGCTAATGCAGCCCAGCTACTGTTGGCCTCTTTTGCTACAAGGGCACATCACTGGACTGAAGTGCAACTTGCCGCTCACAACGACCTGCAAATCCTTCCCTGCAAAGCTGCTTTCTGGCCAGTTAGGACCCAGCAGGGACCGGGGCTATTCCTCCCCAGTTGCAGGACTCTGCCTTTCCCCTTTGTTCAACTTCAGGAGTCTCTCTGAATGGCAGCACAACTACCTGATGTACCAGCCACTCCCAATTTTCTGTCCCCTGCAAGGATAGGCTAAAGTTTACATAGACATGATGCAAGCTCATAATCTTGTGCCAGCCTCACTGGGGCTTATCTTCTAGCCTAGATATCTGCCGTGTAGCAACTTTATTAATCTATACTTCATGTTAAAGACACCTAGCACTGACTGAACTTCCTGATAAGCTCCTCCTGTGAATCTTATTAGCCTATCTTATCAGCTGTATCCCTTTCTATAGTTGCAGTGACACGAGCAGCTGAAATGTGTGTACTACGGTTCCTTGCGCGTATCTCCACCACGGCTCGTGTTGAACAGAAACCAGCCTTCCTGCTTTAGGTTGCAGGTCTTTAGATCTCTGCTTCTTAACTCATCTGGCATTTATGGTTAAGCGAGACCTCTCCCGGGGCAGGAGTGTTAATGTCTAGCCTTAAGAGTTTGGAGCATTATACAATTATGGAAACACTGACAGCTATCTACAGCAAGCAGCTGATTGCTGAGTGGCTACCACTTACCTTCACCAACCTACACTTAGCTCAAGCACTGGAAAGTACATCTTGAGGTGACTACTCTTCCCAGGTATAAAAGAGACTTAGGAACGCTAGAATGAGACTCTTCTCCTCCCCACCCTGCTGGACACTGTTCTGCAGCAGAAGGAAGTAGTACTCACATGCATCACAGCATTTCACTAAACTGCTTCTAATATTTCTCACGGTTTAGGGGTAGACACAGGAGCTGTAAAGAGGTAGACTTAATCCTAATCCTACTGCATTTCCACATTAAATCTGCAGTTAAATGGACAAAGACCATTGGCTAAAATAACTAACCATGGATGTAAGGACCCTGCTGGAACCTGTAACATATATGCTAAAGAAAAGGTCCTGATGATATTTAAAATAAGCCACAGAACTCCAACACAGCCTGCTCTGCCACAGGTTTATTTACAAAATATTATTTACAGTCTATAATTGTCTTCAGCTCTGATAAATAATATTTCCTCCACAGAGAAGGAATAAGACAGACCACCTACACATTTTTCTGTTACAAATACCCTATCCAGCCAAACAAGACTATTCTCTCTTTTTTTAAAAGGGGGCAGAGAAAAATAGGCATCTAAGGGGCTTTCTGTCCATGGCATGAGTAAAGGTACTAAGCAGGTTGGAGAGATGTACATCTCCCGGCTGAAGTGTGTTTGTGCAAAACAGCAACGTGCTGAGCTTACGTGATCACACGAGTCACAGCAGGGTGTGCTGCTACTCCCAACTTCTCCTCCAAAGAAAGAAGTACACCATCAGTTGGTGTTTAAGGCAAGAATAGCTGAATTAAAAAAATATAAACCAAACATATATCCCTTACCAGCAGCCTTGTGAAAGATTCAATAGCTTGTTCCTGTTGTAAAATAAAATAGAAGGCTGCCAAATGAGAAGGGATGTATGCCAAGGAGCAAATGGGGCCAGTCTCTACATCTCTGTGTCCCTGTGCATGTTCCCTGAATGGCCCAGTCTATCTGAACCCTCATCTCCAATCTTCAAACGTAATCCACCGCCTCTAACGCACTCTGTATGTATCCTTACATTTCCACATGCTATACTGAGGGGCTGAAACTGCAGGATGTGGACTAGAGAAATTACTTAGTGCTGCACAGAACAGAGTACAGAAGACAGGGCTGAGACCGGTTTCTAAGACCAGCGCTCTGAAATGCACTGATGGCTGCTGCAGAGCTGAAGCAACAGGCAAGAGAAATGAGAGCAGGTGGTGTTGCCTCATAAGCCTTTTCAGTTCCGGTTGGTTCGCTTTGCTTGTCCCAGTCACTCATTTGGAAGCAACTGCCATAGGAATGATTCCAAGTGATATCTGGGAAGAATGGGCACTCAGCAAGCTTAAGAGAGCAACAAGCTGATCACTCCTTAAAGCCTTGGATGCTACACAGGATCCTCTTCTGGTGGCCTGGAAGTGACACTCCCATCTGTTTCAAGTCCCTGAAGAAAATGGGAAAAGAAAGGAAAAAATGAATTGCTGTTCCTGTTTCTTGGGGACTAGGACGTGAATAAGGGCAGAAACAGTTACCAAGCATCAGTTCAGAAAGCCTACTTTCCCGCAGTGACCTCTGCTACACCTACCTTTTCTCTACAGGGAAGAAATTTCTAGATGTTCCTGTACTTCTCTGTCTACCTTTGCCCACCCGGTCCATTGGCTTGTCCCACCTCCTGACGAGGCCTGTGCTCCCATTAAATCAGGACCGTGTCTGTGTCAGGTTGTGAAATGGGTCACGTCTCAACCCTCTGGCAGGTCTGTCCCTGCAGTGTGCCTGTCCATGTTTTTTCATGTAACTGCCCTGGCTGGAGCTGGTTATATATCTCCAACCCACAACAGAACACGGCTGTGTTGGTAAACTGTCTGGCATCCTTCCAGCTTCCCCTTGCTGTTTGTGTCTGATGGACAGATAGGGAATTAGTCTCACAGTTTGGGCTGATTTTTCCCTTTTAGGCCAAGAAGCCAGTTCACTTCCATTTAAATATATGGGGAAGGATGGAGAGAAGCCTTCCAGGTGCACCTGTTCAGATAGCACAGGGACAGACACAGCTACTTGTGGTATAGCCTAGGGTGCCTTGTGGAATCTTAGCCTGTCCTTACTCAGCAGTGAGCTCCAGAATGGACTCCATGGTGTCCAAGCCAGCAGTGCGAAAGTTGGAGATGTAGCGCTTCATGCGAATGGATTCCAGCCACTCGGGGATGGATCGATAGGGGATCCCATCAGAGCCACTGCAGCTGGGGAGCCGGAGTGTCACCCTAAAGACAGACAAATCCACCGTTAGCCAAGCAAATATCTTAAATGGCCATTACTATTAGAGAGTAGCTAAAGGGCAAGCACCCTGCCAGGGCTAGGCCAACTTATCTGCTCTCTGCACAGGGAGGTTAGACTGCCCAGGTCAATGGCTATGCCCTCTGTCACTGTGAAAGAGAGATGACTACTACCTTCCACCTCTCACCAGTGCTAGCATTACATCTCCTCCTGCTGGAGACAGGGAGATGAAAATCTCCCAGTTGACTTCCCCTCCTCCAGTGATAGCCTGCTTACCTGGGATCAAAGTCTGCAACAGGCCGGAGAAGATGGGGACTTGAGATGAAATGTTGCAGCTGTGCCCGGATTTCTTGAAAATGAGGCCTCCTCATCCGATCATGTGACCAGCAGCTCTTCATGAGCTCGTAGAGGATAGATGGGCAGTCGACGGGTGGGGGGAGCCGGCACCCATCCTCTAAGCTTTTCATCACCTGCACAGAGGACAGAGAAAAACCTGGCTGAGAGCAAAGAGTGTAAAAGAGGAGCCAGAGACTTCTACGGGGCTCAGAGCAAGCAGTTCACGATTTCACACAGCGTGCAGTAAGGGAGGGGTAGAAGCAGATTGCTTGTGTAGGAAGTAGGGTTTGGGCAGCACAGCAAAGGATAAGGACACTTAAGGCATGTCAAAAAGTGAAGTGGCATATACAGGTACTTTCAATCCTTCTCTAGCTTAGCTCCCATTTGGCATTCAGGGCATGTGTTGATAAGAGTCACAGAATGGTTTGGGTTGGAAGAGACCTTAAAGATCATTAAGTTCCAACCCCCCTGCTATGGGCAGGGACACCTCCCACTAGACTAGGTTGCTCAGAGCCTCCAGCCTGGTCTGAACACCTCCAGGGTTGGGGCATCCACAACTTCTCTGGGCAACCTGTTCCAGTGTCTCACCACTCTCACAGTAAAGAATTTCTTCCTAATATCTAATCTAAATCTACCCTCTTTCAGTTTAAAACTGTTACCCCTCATCCTATTGCTCCACTCCCTAATAAAGAGTCCCTCTCCATCTCTCCTCTAGGCCCTCTTTAGGTACTGGAAGGTTGCTATAAGGTCTCCCTAGAGCCGCCTTTTCTCCAGGTTGAGTGAAGACCAGAAGTGAGGACCAAATAATTCTTGCACAGGCCTGGTGAGAAAAGGGGAACCAGACTCTAAGGAATAATTTCAATAACATGTATTAGCCTCACAGATGTGCCAAACCTAGAATGAGACCAGATATAACACTCCAGAACCAGCGGACAGAGAAAAACAAAGCAACAGAGAACATCTCCAGACCCAAAGGCCATGGCTGATTTAACCAGTCCTTAATTTGGCTTATTTGTGCTGACACCTGAACATAGTTCAGAGGCCCAGACTCTTACTGCCCTTGATTTGGTTACATTGATTTTTAGCAGGGAGGGAGACATAGCAGCTATACGTTCAAAAGAATGTCAAGACTGCAGGCTGAGGGAACTCTACAAAAGCTGGGTCTATGTGCCCTGTTTCTGTTTTTAAATCAGCACTTGAGCTCAGTGTCTGTTACCTCTTGATTGGACATGTCCCCATATGGCTTGTCACCAAACGACAGCACCTCCCACATGACAATTCCAAAGCTCCAGACATCACTGGCTGAGGTGAAAATCCGATGAGCAATGGCCTCTGGGGCTGTCCATCGGATGGGAATCTTGCCACCCTGTGAAAGAGCAGAGACATAGCATATCCAGCATGTGTTAGTCAGTTGTACTTGTCCAGTGCTTCCATGCAAGGAGCTTGCAAAGTGGTCCTTACAAAGGACCTGAGCCCACATTAACCACCCCTGGAGAAATTTCTCAAGAGCAAAGAAACATTCTTGGAAAGTAAATGAGTTTAAGCCTTCTGATCAGTTGAATGCTATGCAAACCCACTGCTGTGGGAGTAAGAGCCTGACACCAGTCACAGCCCTACTTTGAATGACACTGGACACTAGACATTACAATCACTGGAACTGTCACTAAAGGGACCTTTAGATGTCTCTGTTCCAAACCCCTGATCACAGCAGTGCTATCTTCAAAGCTAGATTTAGTTAATTGAGCCCAAAAGATCAGACCTCTTATTTTGTTTGTCATTTTAAGACCACCATCCCTCTCAATCTCTAAGCCAATAAAATCAACACGGACTCCAGACAGAAAAGTACTGCCTTCTGAACCGTCCACACTGTGACTTGCAGTTTTACTATGGGTTTTCCTCAGAGATTTTCCATCCCTATCTTCCCCTGGCCTGGTGCTTCCTATTGTGAAGAAATTCTGTCATTCTTATCTGTCAGAACCCCAATCCCCCTATGAGACTATGGTTCATTTACAGGACCGAGAGACTGTTTCCGCATTACCTTGGTTTCATAGGTTCCCTCTGCATCATTCTCTAATATTCGGGAAAGACCAAAGTCAGACACCTTGCACTGAAGACTGCGTGTTACCAGGATGTTGCGAGCAGCCAGATCCCGATGCACATAGTTGTGTTCTGAAAGGTAGGTCATGCCAGAAGCTATTCCCTGCAGCATGCTCACAAGCTGCACAGGGCTAAATTTTTCCTCGTTCTCCTGCATTGAAGAAGAAGCGAGAGAAGATCTCTGTCAACTGACATCATTAGGCTTTGTTTCTAGTGACAGGCCTTATCAACTTGCAAAAGTTGGCATTGGTGAGCAAGCAAAAAGGCAATGCTGCAGCCCAAAAGACCCAACAGGTCCCCACTAAGGGACTGGTGGTGATCTCCAGAGCCATTAGGCATCTGCACTTCCAACTACCAAAAACAGCACTCTGAACACTGAGCAAACTGGATGGCATCGAGCTTCAGCTGCTGGAAATGTTAGTGAGCAGAATATACATGGATGTTTGGATCTTATTTCTAGTCTTCTTTCAGGCTTCTAAATCCAGGTCAAGTGCAAGTTCCAGCAGTACACAAGCCGATTACAGATTAGAGTATCTCACCCGGAGGAAGGTATCCAGCGCTCCATTCTCCATATACTCAGTGATGATCATCATTGGCCTCCCTTGAGGAAGACAAGAAGGTGTCAGCCTTTTTGCAATTACACTCTTGCTTTTCAATGCTCTCCATGTTGCCCCAACAGAGAGAAGCATATTCAACCCCAGTCAACATCCCCACTCCACTGGCACAGCTGGCTGACCCTAATATTTAGATGTCCCCCAATGATTTTGTATTCCTCCTTGTATCATACGTCTATGACATACAGCATCCCAACTTCTCATCCACCCACCAACCCAAGACCTCTCCTAGCACTGCCTCATGACTCTGTTGGAAATCCACACCTCTCCTCCCTTCCTCGCTCTCTGCCATAGGGTGACAAACCAATGTCTGTTTTCTCCCAGCACAACCTCTCTGACAGCATCCTCTGTAAGAAACGCCCGAGAAACATGCCAGTTTCTGCTCTCATTCCAGGACTCTCTCCCACACAGTCTTACTTTTGGTGACAACTCCTTCCAGACGCACAATGTTTGGGTGATTGAATTGCCCCATAATTGTTGCTTCACGCAAAAAGTTCCACCACTGTGAGTCTGAATACGTCGACTTCAGGGTCTTGATGGCAACCACTATACGTTCTTTCCCTTGCAACCGCAGGGATCCACGATAAACCTCCCCAAACTCGCCTGAGGAAAAACAGAGGCAAAAGGTGACAAACAGGCAGTGAAATAACAGTGTGGGAGAACTGAAAGATGGGGAGAGCAACAAGTAACTCACCCTCTCCAATCACATTCTCCATAGTGACACAAGAGACATCCAGTTCCTTAGTGAACTCCAGCACCCCCCTGCTGGGATCATCATATGGTTGCAGGTCTACATAGGGCTTCAACCAGACCTTCTCTATGGTAAAGGGAAACAAAAGGGCAAATTAACCTGTCGAGTCTTTGGCAAGCTTTGTAGGGCAAAGCTACAGAAGCAGGGGTGAATCCATGGGATTCTAACAATTACAGTAAACAAATCCACTGAACATACACTGAAGACTAGAGCTGTTATGGTAAGAGGCAAATTATATCAGAGGATCAATGGCAGTGTCTGGTTTTAAACTACTGTGTCTTTTCATTCCTTCCAACCTATTCCAGGTTTTTCCCTGGTTCTACTCGTTTGAAGCTCACCTCGATCAAAGCCTGAAGTATTGTAATCTGGCCGTGCTTGTCTCCGACGAGACTGCCTGGGACATAAAAAGCAATCATGAAAATAAAATGTTGTGCAAAGAGAAAAGCAAGACTTCCAGGTCGTCTGCTCTAGTTGGTCAGGGACAGAGTTCAGGGCAGTGCAGAGCAAAGTGGAACCAGACACTGTACCAACTTGGTGGAGTATAGCTAGCAAGAAAATGTGATGCTTCTTTTACATTTAGAAATGGAGCTTTGTTTCCACACAGGTAGCTTTGTTCATCCTTTTGCTTGCTGAATTACAGATGAATTTCTACTTATTTTAGGTTTTCTGTATGTTTTCAGTATACTACCTCATCTTCTTAAAACCAAGCAATAGCAGCCTTATAGACATTTAGAAAAGAAGCAGAATTTTGTATTTGGGTGGAGGACCACTAAAGCAGTGGTATATGGAAAATGTTTTTAAATGCCTGGATACATGTATTGCCCACTTAATTCATCAGCAGCTATAGAAATGATTGTACCATAACAATATTTTTAATAATCTACCATGATAACACTATCAGAGTGCTGGATTATAAAAAAAATGAGAAATCACCATATTTTCCTCCGTGCTCAACAGCAAGCATTATCTTACAGACATTCTCCAAATTACCCTCCAAATTATCCTCCAATCTTTCTAACTGAACTTAGTTAATAGGACAAATTCCATCTTGCTGCAGCTCACTGGTCTTACTCTTTCTTCTCTAACCTATGCATTATCCTGTGAGAAATCAGGGCCTCCCTCCCTTTCTCAGGCTCCCCTAGCACAGTTTTTCCTACATGTATACCTTTTTCAATACATTAAAATCAACACTTACTTTCGCCGACAGACGAAAAATCCCAGAAGCAGCCCAATAAATAGTAGAACTCCAAAGATGATAGAGACTATGACTCCACCAGACAGAGCTCCTGTGTCTGCAGAAACAAAGAGAAAGGCCATATCATTTAAAAGACCAATAACTATTTGTCTGGAATGTTGGAACCAGCTTCTGCCAGCAAATGGCATTAGGTAAACTATGGCCATTTGTCTTCCAAGCAGCAGAACCACCAGATGTGAGTCCTATTATACTGCTACTCGTGTGCATGAAGAACCTTCTGGTGGGTGCCTGGTTGACTCCTGTCTCCAATCTTGGTCTTCTAGTTGAGTAATTTATCCCTGTGCCCACATAAATTCCATGACACTTCCAAAAATGAAGAACAGCTGTTCTTTCCCTCCCACTCCTCTCCAACTACTCTTTCAGATCAGACCCTTCTTCCTGCTCAGGCGCCGATTTAAATTACAGCAGAGCAAAGACATTATTTTCCCCAGCAGTCTAACTTTACCCTCTTATTGTTTATTAACTTAATCTCCCCCTCCCCTTTTCATCAATATCTGGGGTTGATGCCTTGCCTAATTACCCTGACAGAAGGCACTGTCTGCTTTGGACTTTTGGAAGAAGCAGGTACTGGATTATGAACTTGCAGTCTAACATCCTACTCCTGGTTTCTCAAAACTGAATGTCAGGTGGGTTCCATTTTTTGACTGGACTGCATTCAGACAGCATTGACATAACACAGGTTGCCTTCTGCCATTTAGATTCTTAAGCTAAACCTATCCATTTCTATGCAGTATATTTGAATTCATGAGAGGGAATACGAAATGACTGCTGGTGAACAATGTATTTTTAAATCTTATTTCCCATAGCTTAAAAAAATATTTAAATAAATTAAAAATACATTACTGAGAAGTGTTTCTACCTATATCTAATGAGAATATACAGTTTTTAAAATTTTCCCTTAAAGAGATTCAGGAAAACATCCAAAAAAAAAGAAAATTCCTAAAAAAATTGTTTCAATAAATGAGCAGATTTTTAAAGCAAGGAACAGCTTGTGTGGCACAGACAACTGTGTCTGGAAGTGTTTCCTAACATCCAGTCCAATGGTCAGCATCCATAAAGCCTGATTAACACTTGCTATTCTTGCTCAATTTGATGCTGACTCATCTCACTACAATTATTAGAAATCAGTTAAGCAGAAATTGAGAGCCAGAGCTAACACTCTTTTTTGCTAAAATCAAAGCGGTGAGATAATACATTTTATTAATAAAATGGAAAGGATTTTAGGTATGTAGCATTTCTTCAGGAAATTAAGGGATCTGAATTCTCTAATTCCTTTTTTTTTTTTTAAATGCCTCTCTCTGCAAAACTTATTCCACTAATATCCCTAGACCACTACAGCTAAACAATGTCTACTATTATCAGAAAAGGACTCCCACCAAATGACACCTTGCTGGTTTAATCCCACTCATATTCAGAATACCTTTGTCTTGGCATGATAAGGTGATTAACTTCAATTAAAAAAAAAAAAAACAAAAAACAACATAATATTGATGAAAGCATTTTTCTAACAAAATACTTATAATCAAAATAATTTAAGGTATATGTTAACCTACATATTTTCCACAGAACCTTTGCGGTATGCTATTCTATCAGTTAAAGATCACTTATGTCGTCATCATTTGGCATTGCAAGTTCATGAAAATTTTACCAAAAGTTCCTGGTGTCAAAAAAAAGCCCAATATTTAAATTATATTCCAATTGTGGTATCACAATTCTTTATCAGCTTTTACACAGTTAACTATTTAGTTACATTAAGGTATACCTTTACATTCCTTCTTATCCTTATTTCATTACAATAAAACAGCCTTTTAAAGGCACCATTTCAACAGATGTATTTCTAAAATTATCCATAAGGTCGGGTTCTTACAGAGGATCTGTCAATGTGTGGAATGAAAAGAGAGCAAACTCCATCACAGAAAATTTTTGATAAAGGGGAAGTCTCTGGGTAACCCAGGGAAACAGGAGGTTGGATGTGAGGCCTGAATGAGATGTTCTCTGACACAGGAGAAAGGTCGTCCTTGGGGCCTCAATAGCTAGGCTTCTACACTTTGGCTAAGAACATTTTTCAGCAGCACATACCCTCTTTTGGGGCAGTTACATTCAGGTGCCAGACGACTTACAATGGAAATAATAGAGCTGGAAAAAATAGTGGCGAGGTCTTTGTAAATTTTCCTTTTTACTACTAACTTTCACACAAAAGGAGACACATAGTAAGTATTTTGCTAACATTCAAATTCAGAAACATTAGCCAGAATCAGGAGAACTAGATGAAGAGTTGGTATGTAATTTGCCAGAACCGCACATAAACCTGAGGCTGATGAGTGCTGAACAGGAAAGTACAACTGGATTTTATATGACACCACGGAAACAAGACAAATGCCTCATTATTCTACATTTTTACAATGCAACAGGCTTGGCCCTGGTAACAAGGAACTCAGGAGTGTGGTATCTGTGCCTTACAAACTGAACATAGAAAGAGATCTGCCTATCATGTCAATATACAATGTAATGGAGAAGTGAGTTTCTGCCAGATGAGGTATTAGTGCTTGTCCCTTACCTGGAGGAAGGGTGCGGAATTCCTGCTCTGGGGAGAAGGGCCCAGGCCCAAGGGGTGTGATAGATCTTACACGAAGGAGGTAGGCTGTGTCTGGCTGCAGGTCTGTCAGAGTGACATTTGGTTCAAGAAGGTGCTTCACTGTGTAACGTGCCTCCTCTCCCTGCAGAAATCAAAGAGGGTCGAGTTACAAAAACATGTCAAACAAAGAGGACACTTCCACCCCTCTGGGTGAAAACGGGAAAAACAAATAAGGCAGGCCTCACCTTCTCAAAGAACATGACCTCATACTCCACTGAGGTCCGGCTGCGCTGCCGCGGGGCAAGCCAAGAAACAGAAAGACTACTGTCATCTCTTTGTGTCAGGATAAACTGGGATACTGTCACCGGAGCTGCAAGGAAGAGAACAGAGAATAACAGAAGAAATATAACGCAGAATAGGCTCTCTCTTCACCAGAATCTCACTCTTTCCTTCTCCAGTCGTACCAACTGGAACTTACTCTCATCACCACTGCCACTCCCTTGCCTTTCTCTTCTGTGGTTAAAGGGAAATGAGGTCTCTGGTTGTAGTTAATTGCTTTCCATGAACAGTATGCCTCTACCCCAGAAGTGGGAGCGTAATTTTGTTTGGCCCTCAGAACAAAATCAGTGTTCCAAGAAATTACATTTAATCTAGCACTGCATTGCAAGTGTTCCATTTGAAATAAAGTTGTTAGGATTTTATGCTCTTACAGCAGCAGTAACACAACTATCCTGTGTGATATATATGAATACGGCCCCATTTCATAAGGGTACAGAGAAATTCAAAGTTCAAAATCCCTCAGCGGACTGAAAATGCACCCTGTTCACAAATAAAAAGATAATTCTCAACAGTCTGCAAGGGCTGAAGAATCAAGCCTGGTTGTCTCCATGTCCTTCATCATCATCGGGGAGTGATGAGGCAAGCCAAAAGCAGCTCTGCTTTTCTAGTTCAGAGTTGTGCTGCCCCCTCATAGCATTTTGGAAGAAACGTTGTATTTTGTCACTAAATCAGAACTCGGGGAAAGCACCAAGGGCTGTTGAGCACTGCGATGCCACTGTTCTATAATCATGCTGCACAGCACTTTGTAAGCTATTCACAGGACAGCTGAACTAGCCAGCTCTAAGTTAAACTACAGAAATTTGCATGGTTTTAACATCCTTATTTCTCCATGCTTTCAAAGCTGCCTTTTTTTTTTTTTTTTTTTTTTTTTTTCTTTTTTTTTTTTCCCCCTTCCCCTAGTTACAGCACTGGATTGTTTTGGATTGTGTGTCTGGTTGGATTTTTTTGCAATATCTGAGTCATGGAAAATATTTCATGCCACAGTCCCTGTTCTTCCTGTCACACAGGTAACAATGCCTAGACTGGACTGCATCAGTGTGTACCAAGGAGGGCTTTATCCTCCTCACATGTCTTTAAGTCCTTGGTGGATTCATAGCTCTTGATGGGTAATGATTACTGGCTGCTTTGACTTGCAAGGAATACGACTTACATGCCAGAGGCAGAGGTACCTTAGAGTCCTTATCACAGCATACCACACACACAGCAGACAGAAGGAGAAGATGGAGAAAACTTAAACTTCATTCACAGAGATTCCTCTTCCTGATGAGCAGGAAGAACTTCTCTCTGCTTCTGCTAACCTGCGTGTCCAACTGTGACCCAAACAGCTGGAGCAGTTCTCTGTGGAGCAGGTCCCATTCCTGAGACGCCATTATGGGCTTCCACAGCAAATGTGTAGTTGGTGTAAGCTTCTAGGCCGTCCACATCCACAGCAGGTTTAGTGAGACCAGAAGCACTGGGGGAGAACACCACACCAGCTTCACATGGCTCACACGACAGGAAATGGCAGCGCTGACAAAAGACTGTGTAAGTCAGGTCCTTCCGTCCACCGTGGTCACTGGGTGGCTGCCACCACAGACTCAGCTGCGTACCAACAAGGGAGAAGCTGACATTGCGGGGAGCTGAGGGGGGGCCTACAAGAAGCATGAAAGAAAGTATTAGGTCCAGCTGTTAAAACCCAAAGTACTGAGGCAGTTTCCCATCTGCTGATGCATTTCGAATTCAAATGGAGCCTTCTGTCCCACCAGTCTCTCCCTCTCTAATCTCACAGCCCCATTTTCCAACATTTTGTTTCTTCTCATTTCCTTGTTCACAGAATCACAGAATAATTTGGGTTCAAAGGGACCTTTAAAGATCATCTTTAAAGATCAACCCCACTGCCATGGGAGGCAACATCTTTCACTAGATCAGGTTGCTTAAATCCCTATCCCACCTGCCTTTGACTACTTCCAAACATGAGGCAGCCACAACTTCTCTAGGCAACCTGCTCCAGTGGCTCACCACCTCAGTGTAACAGATTTCTTCCATATGTCCCATCTAAATTTACTCTCAGTTTAAAATCATTGCCCTTTGTCCTGTCACTACAAGCCCTGTTAAAAAGTCTTTCTCCATCTTTCTTATATACCCTCTTTAGGTATAGAAAGGCTGCAGATCTTCCCAAAGCCTTCTCTTCTCCAGGCTGAACAACCCCCACTTTCTCAGCCAGTCTTCATTAGGAGAGGTGTTGTAGCCCTCTGATCATTTTTGTGGCCCTCTTCTGGACTTACTTTAACAGGTCTGTATTTCTCTTGCACTGGCGACCCGAGAGCTGGATATAGTACTCCAGGTGAGGTCTCATGAGAGTAAAGTAAAGGAAGAGATTCACCTCCCTTGACATGATGGCCACACTGCTTTTTATACAGCCAAGGACACAATTGGCTGGTCTGGGTGGATCATGTCTAGTTTTTCATCCACCAGAATCCCTAAGTCCTTCTTTGTAGGGCTGCTCTCAAAAAGTTCATCCCCCAGCCTGTAAAGATACTGTTCTTTCTTTCTATCCCCAACTCACGGGTGCAAGCAACGTTCTGGCCTTCTGAAGGTGCCCGGTAGAAGCCTGTGTTGCAGGGACAAGACGTAGCCCCTGACTCGTTGGACAAGCTGTTTGGGGGACACTTCAGGCAGTGCTTAGTCTCCAGGGAGTGACGGTAGAATCCTCGCTGACAGGCTGTGGAGAGACAAGCAAGTCAGCCTAAGATCAATAAGAAACCAAAATCAGTAAGAAACCACCAGCCAGTTTTGTTCAGCTTCTTAAACACTCCTTTATCTGCTTGCTTTTCTTTTCTTCCATTTTCTTAGGTCACTGAAATACTTAGGTTGGAATGGACCCCTGGAGGTCACTCAGACCAATTGTCTTCTCAGAGCAGACAGAGAAGAGGTGCAATCTCAAGATAGGATCAATGTTATGATAGGATTTGTAGACTGAAAAAGGGGCATGTCATTCCTCACTGATGCTGTACAGGTGCTGTACAGAAGCTGGTCAATCTCAGAGACTTCTTTCAAGATAAACCCAGACTGGTCCCCACCTTTCCCTTCAAGGTTTCCACACCAAAAACAGGAGCTGTAAACACTGGCTCCAAGTTCTTGCATTCCTCAGAGCTCTGCTTGCTGACTCCATATGGGATAGCCAGTGAGCATTTTAGCAGAATCACCTTTTATGATTTGAGGTGCTGTACCAGAGCATCACCTAACAAAGCCCTGGGGAATATTTAGATAATTATCAGTTCACCTAACAGCACTGAGTGTAACTCACTATGGAATCAATAGACTGCAAGAGAACAGGTGCCACACGCTTTCTATTTCCAGGTCTAAAACAGTAAGTAGCTTCATCTTTTCCTAAGTATAACATCTGACACTCTTTTTGATGCATTACTATTAGCTTGATCTACAGGAGCGCTGGTCTGTCAGTTATCTCAAGGTCAATGCTTTACCTCTACAGGCATGTACCCAGGAGGAAATGAGTGAGGGAGGTTGAAGTAACCTGTGAATTTAACGCTTTACTGGCCTGTGCTATATGAATCTATCAAATGTTCTTAAACTAAAGAAACAAACAACCTACCTATCATTAATCACACAGTTGAGGAATCCATACAGTAATTTTCTGCCACAGCTACCACCTTGCCTTTAACTTGAGCACTGAGGGAACGGCACTTTTCATATTGCACTACAAAACCAGCAATGTCCTGTATAATCCCTCAGGAAATTCCAATGGAGAACACCCAAAGCCATCTACTCAAGAGCCTGACATAAATGGCTTACTGTAGTGGAGCATAGCATAGGAAATGATCCTTTATTCAGAAAGCAAACAAACAAACAAACAAACAATCTAGCCATTCCTACTACATGACACAGAGGAATACCTGAGGGGCCTAAAAAAATTTCCAAAGGGCAAAGACGACTTTTCACCATCTGTCTTGGGAAGAGTCGTCATCCTCACTGTACACCAAGATCTCTCTCTAGGTTGTCATTGCAGAAGTAGCTTAATCTCACTTCTAATGGTCCTCCTTCTTGCCCTGGGATGGCAGATAGACTGTGCCATTAACACTGGATGAGGTCAACTGGCCTACCAGTTGCATAGCGATACCATCACGCAGCCATTTGGGGGACACTGTGACAGTACATAAGACCAAATAGATTTGCAGCAGTTAAGCCTACAGAACATAGAGAAGACAAATAATCACAAGACTAAGAAGGAGCAACGATCACCTGATTTTGGGCAATACCAGAACCAGTCAGCAATGAGCCTGTCATTCTAAGCCACAATCACACAACTACATGGTCAATGACAGCAAAGGCTGTTGAAAGAATCAAAAGGCTCAAGCATTGATTGCCACCGGCCTAAAAAGATTCCATTTATATTCAAATCGCCTCTTTCACAAATAGGCAACACGAAGAAAAGTTACTCTGATGTCCAGGCTGCTCACGACTGAGAGCACTTCTACATGCTGGAATGAAGATGAAAGCTTTGTGGCCTCCTGCCATTTTCCTCCAGCACAAGATTTCCAAGTTCCTGACACTGGACCAGTTTGGGCCAGGAAAGCTTTGGCAGCAACATGAAAAACAAAGCAAGCACAGGACGACAGACTCATATAACACAGAAGTTCTGATGTTCACTGGACAATACTACCCTCCACAAATATAGGACAACATACACACCCTGATATTATCAAGGCTGAGACAATCAGCACGTAAATCCAGGAAATTCGGGGTTGGGGACCTATGCAAGAACAGTTAGCTATGATCACAAAAGAGAGGCACTGTTAGGCCTCTGTTCCTCTAGCCGCTCCCCCCTTTCCCCCCCCAAAGGTCACACTTGATTTACTCAATAAAGTGGTGCTGAGGTCCTTCAAGCAGGAACGCTGCCCAGCAGGGGGAAAGCACGCCTGGTAGGGAGAAAGGAGTGCAAGGAGAAAACTGCAAAGGAGACATCAGAGCAAAGGGACAGACCCAGGAGATTACCGGGGAGGAATGAGCCAGCTAGACCAGGTCACATCCCCTGAGGCTGTGTCTAGACCAGTAAACTGGTGGATGAGAAGCTCAACATGAGCAGGCAGTGCATGCTGGCAGCCCAGAAAGCCAACCACATCCTGCGCTGCATCAATAGAAGCATAACCAGCAGGTCAAGGGAAGCTTTTCTGCCCCTTTACTGCACTCTGCTAAGACCCCACCCAGAGTATTGTGTCCAGCTCTGGAGTCCTCAGCACAAGGACACAGACCTGTTGGAACAGGTCCAGAGGAGGGCCACAAAGATGATCCAAGGGCTGGAGCACCTCTCCTGTGAGGACAGGCTGAGAGAGATGGGGTTGTTCAGCCTGGAGAAGAAAAGGCTCTGGGTAGACCTTATAGCAGTCTTCCAGTACCTAAAGGAGGCCTACAGGAAAGATGGGGAGGGGCTCTTTATCAGGGAGTAGAGCAATAGGATGAGGGGTAACAGTTTTAAACTGAAAGAGGATAGATTTAGATTAGATATTAGAAAGAATTTTTTTTAATGTGAGGGTGATGAGCCACTGGAACAAGTTGCCCAGAGAAGTTGTGGATGGCTGACCCCTGGAAGTGTTCAAGGCCAGGCTGGATGGGGCTTTGAGCAGCCTGGGCTAGTGGGAGGTGTCCTGGCCTGTGACAGGGGGGTTGGAACTCGATGATCTTTAAGGTCCCTTCCAACTCTAACCATTCTATGATTCTGTGTTTTAGGCTTTCTGATGTTATGACATACTCTAGAGTTAGTCCTTCTTTGCCCCAGCACTTTCTAAAGCAGAATTTTATTCTCCTGCTTCCACACACCAATAAGGGCAGCGTGGACTGCCAGGAGCCACCGATACTTCATTTATAGCTTAGGCTGACCCTGAGGCTGAGCAAACACACGCTAGAGGGGCAGTTCTCACTGTCACCAATGGTACTGTCTTTATTATAGGCTCTGCAAGAATCTTTCACTTTTCAAAGCTCTGATTTTTACTTTTTTTTTTTTTTTTTT
>VZRU01009566.1:99841-120359 GCA_013398155.1 Pedionomus torquatus | reverse complement strand
CCGAGTTGAGCAAACTAGCTCAGAACTTCATCCTCTGGCTTTCTCTTGCCTCCTGTCCTGTAACAGAGATCAGGTTCTCCTCCCTGTTATGAGGCAAAGGTTATTATTTAGCTTTCTGTTTTCTTCTGTTCCTACTTAAGACAAAACTCAGAACCAGAAGACGCTGCCTGAAGGTCTTCCTCCATCTTGATCGTTCTCTGTCCTTTGCACGACAGCTCGTCTTTTCTGTAGAGGGAAAGGACCTCAAGATATCCCCTAGCAGGCAACCTACATTCACCACCTCTGATCCTCCAATAAGACTGCTCTGAGGATGAAGTACCTCTCCCCCTACCTATTCTAGGTTCTCCCTTCTTCCCTTCCTCTCCTGGTAGACACACACCCCCCCAGTCCCTACTGATCCTACGAAAGACACTTCTGGCTGCAGCTGTACTTGGGCGGAGCGGGATAAAAGCACAGATGTAGAATGAACCTGTGCTGTGATAGCAGCCAGGGCCTGTCCAGACATGACAGCTTCCCTGCCCCTTCCCAGGGGAGTGCTCTCAGGAGGGCGGGGAGAGCTCTGTAGCACCTAAGTGGAAAAACTGGCTGGACTGTGCAAGGAGAGGGGATTGCTGGAGAAGGGCAAGGATCTTGTGCTTCAGCCTTCACCAGCTCCCCAAGCAAAATGAACAGCATGCAGTGGGGATTCATAGGGGCACCAGATCCTTGTAGCAGAGCAAAGGCAGACCAAAGCAAAGAGACAGGGCACCCCGCTGACCCTGAAAGCAGAGCAGTCCTTTTTCTAAATGCCTTAGCCTTGTGCCACGTGGCTCTGACAACACGAGCAGAGATATATTGTCTTTTACCTCCCTCCCTGCAGTAATGCATATTCCCTAAAACACCACACATATACTCTCCCCTGACAAATGCATGGAGTTGCGCTAGGAAGCTGGATCTTGTCCCCTCTTGAGGCAAAGGGAAAGCCCTGCACTGCGTGCTCCAACAACCCTGGCTTGCTCTGTGGCTCCATTATCCTGGTGACTCCTGTGCTTGCTAACTGGTCTTCCTCAGAAACGAGGCAGCCACTGAAAGTATTGTGCAATGTGCTTTACACGGATTCCCATGGCAGAAGAGCCATCCCAGTCCAAGCAGAAGGGGACACACAGGACAAACTTGCCTCCCTCCGGCTCCCAGCTTTCTAGTCACGGGACAAATACGCATGGAACAGTGTCTGACCCGTCTGCCCTGAGAGAACAAGGCTGCCATTGAAGGGTTGGGAACCAGTTGTTGAGTGAGTCAGTGTCAATCACACAGTTACAGCTCTCAGAAACTAGTTGCGGAGCTGAAGGCTCCTGGATGAAGCCCAAGATGGAGTTGGAGAGGTGTGTGCACGTCTTTCACCTGACACATGAGGGGGAAAATCACAACCCAAAAAGAGAAGTGAAGGAGGGGAGGAAATATCTAAGATACACCTGGCAGGCGAGAGAGGTAGACCACACTAACTCCCCTGATCCCACTTTATGCTTACAGATGCTCTGATCTCTAGCTCCCTGGAACCTCTCCCATGGCCTACAGCCAGTGTCTCTGTCTGCATACTCACCTACGCAGCTCCCATCGACTTCCTCAAACCCCACAGCACAAAGGCATCGGCCCATTGGTACCAGCCACTCCCCATCAGTGCTGCAGTGCATCCTGGGGGGGGAGCCCTCTTCTTCAGCTGCATGCTCCACGCAGACCCCAGGTACTTCTGCCAGCCCCTCTGAACCTGCTAGTGTCTCTGGGAAACGGGCCAGGCCTCGCACTGCTTCTGGGCAAGTCTTGTAATACACTCGGACAGACACCATCGCTACGCAAGCTCCAGAGTTCTGGAAAGCCAGGTAGAAGCCCCGTCGAGACAGCTTTCCAATGGGGCACACTTCTGTGTTCAGCTGCATGGCACCCGATTCAATGTCTCTGCTTGTGAAACTTCGATCTGCTGCCACAGTGTTGAGCTAAGAAAGAGAAAAAGACAGCAGTGTTAACATCTGAGCAGACAGCAGCAGCCATGATACCCGTGCCTCTCAATTTTCTTTACATGAAGGCTCTTTGGAGGCTGTAGGGTCAATTCTTTCTAATGCTAGTGCACTGCACGCCTCCTTTGCATGTAGAAGTGTTCGCAATAGGGCCCACATCCTTTCTCACCTCCATGCTTTCCACCATCTCCTGTCAACTCTTTTGCAGTCATTCACAGGTCTTACACAGTGCCCTATGTTCTGGGTTTCTGATCTCAGAGGTCTTTAGGAACTGCCTCCAAAGAAACAAATTCATATTCCATGAGATTTTTTCTTTGCTTGCAAATTGTATGCAGTAAAATTACAACAGTGCTTAGAGTTGTGTTTTAAATTGACCAGTGGATTACAGCCACCTATTTCTAGGTTGTACCTGATGCAGATCACATCTTCTACTGCAAGGTGCTTCTCATGCAGCACTCAACGTATTTCAGCACTGTAGATACTTGGTTGAAAAATGCTCCCACGCTCTTACATTCCCACTGCCTCAGCAAACAATAGATGAGAGTGAAGGAAATGCTTTCAATTCTTGGGCAAATGGGAAAAGCCTCCATGTGATATGGAAGAGCTGGAATGCAGGTGGGGTGGCCTTTCTTCCTAGGGAGCATAATGGTGGGGTGGCCCTTCTCAGAGAAAGTGCCTGATAACCAATCCTCTTCACCACAGACCCCTCCCCATCGCATGACACCACCTGTTCTGTGTAGCTAGGTGGCAGATGAAAGGATCTGCACAGCAGCTGCATCTGGCAGTGGGATCCTAAGGCAGCTTTAGGAGTTGTGGAGGTATCACACAATTCAAGGTAGGTCCCAGCTGCAGAAGGAGGAACATTGGGGCGGAAGGGAACCCATCACCAGAGTCCTGCTCTGTCTGTGGTGGCTGGTTCTTTGTTTTCATCACATCACTTAAAGTGCAGAGGAAAGGGCAGTCAAATAATCTAGGTCTGTGGCTTCTATTAGGACGGAACTGGGGTACAGAAGTTCCTTTACAAAAAATCTGAGGTTCCCTGTTCTGCAATTCAAATATTTCCATGGCAAAAGGGCACTATGTTGGGGGAAACAGCAGTTAAAATATAGCAGTGCTACATACTTTCACACAACAGAGAATTTCATTAGAGCAAGCCATCACCTCCAGTTTTAGAAATAAAAGACCCTGTATTTGATAACAATCAAGAGTAAATGATCAGGAGCAGAGAGACCTGAACTGGGTTCTGTTCTTCACTTGGTCTAATCTTGCTTTGTTACCAACGGTAAGTCAAATTCCTTCGGTCTCTGCTTTACTATTTCTAAAAAGTGGTGTAACCATCTAGCACTTTAGAATCCTTACCTATATGATGCTGAGTTAAGTAAGTGCTTATGCAGAATGGAGGACTGATCTCGTTTGAAAACCCCTGTGCCTGCTGTGGCAAAGACTGCTCTAAGCATCAGAGGGCACTGAGGGCAAAGTTTATTCTAAGGACAGTGCTTACTTTCCATGCCCATCCCCAGATGATGGTTCTCCTGGCCTGCCCCAGCCAGCAAGACACACCTAGTTTAAGCTGAAAGATATGACTAGTTTAAGCAGAAAGATATGACTCAGCCTTCATCCCCAGTGCTACAGACCTTGATGAACAGTGGGCGGCGGAACTGGATACCGACATCTTGTTCAGACTCCATGTAATAGAGATTGAAGGTCTCTTTGCAGGTCACCACTTCACCTTTGAAGCTCTTGCAGTCCCTCACAGTAAACTTCAGCTCCACATAAATGCGGGAGGCTGCCTCACCCCGATAGATCCAGTTGGTGCGAAGCCAGTGATCGGTGTCACCCTCAGAAAGCACACTGCAGTCCTGGTACATATAGACCGGGGTACCATTTATCATCTGCTGCACTTCACTCCACTGCTCCCAGGGTAGAAGAAAACACACACTTTTAGACAGATGTGAGGAAACAAGTTTTGCTTAAATTATGACTAAATCTAGCCTAAAAGATCCATTCCCATACAAGATTCAGGGCAGAGCTCACTAAAGGTCTCATACACTGAGCCCCACATCTGCCTAAACTCTTTACATAGAGAGCAAAAGGATACTGTAATTAGGTTCTGACTTGTAGCAAATTGAAGGAAACCACAACGCATGGACCCTTGAACATCCTCTTCATCCTAATCTCAGTTCCGATCTATTTCTTTCATACACTGTCTTATACGAAAGATTTATATGATCTGAAGAGAAACCAGAGTATGTTATATTGAGAAAAAAGGCCCACTATTCCCATGTATTGGCTACTTCTCTCTGGCTAATGTTCACTTTCAACGTGTACAGGAGGACATCACACCATTACCTGCCCCTGAAAATAATGCACAGCTCTGTGGAGTAAGAGAATACATGGCCTGACACACTGGGAAGGTCAGCTGCAGAAAGACTGTGCTAGAGCACACACTCATTAATTTCGAGCTCATGCTTCTTTATGTGTGACATTTTGCAAACCCTAATTTAAATATTAAAACTCAGTTGATTGTCCCAACTTCATACTAGGTTCTGCTTCGTCCCCAGGCAAACTGAGGCTGAGAGGAGGACAGGGGCCCAGCTGGTGAGATGACCTCACTGATACTATTTGTATGAATCCAACAGGGTTTGATACATATTTTAACCTACACTTCTGCTGAACTTTATGTGGTTTTAGCTTTGTTTCCTCAACACGGGTCAGATACAAAATGCAAAGAATATTCACTTTTGAGTAAATCACACATGAGAACCGAAAACTTGGAAAGCAAGGTTTTTGTCCACAGGGAAAATAACTCAGATCCTTTTTCCCCCTGTGCTTAAGACTGACTTTCTCATTATGCTTTAAGTGTTTAATCAAATTAAATTGAAACAAGTGCCCACATAGGTATTGGCACAACTTTAAGCATCTTGGTTTTAAATCACACCCCAGGTTAAGATGCAATTTAAACAAGGCCTCAGTCTCTATATTAACTCTAGGCTTGTCAAGTCTCATGGGTATAGCGTGAGACTCGCACATTTCTCCAGCAGCAGCAGCACCACCACCACCTCCTGTACGCCCAGCACAACCCTGCAGCATCTCTCCTAGCTTCTCATCCCACAGACCAGGTCACTCTGCTAGTGGAATACCAGAGATGAACCCACAGACTGCCAAAGGAGGCTTCTGCTTTCATGCCCCAAGACTTTGAGCACGCCTCCTGTACAGCCCCACTCTGAGAACTATCAGAGTGCTTTTTCCAAGCTAGCAAGACCTGCTGACAGCACAGGCTCCTATCTGGCTGATTTCAGTCATTTACCTAAGTGCACGCTAACAGTCCCCTCCCAGGAAGTTCTGCGGATGATATCTATGTGTCCCTTCTTGTTTCCTTTTTCTCCATATAATTAATCTTCAGTGTTACCCCACCCTCTTAATCTGATCCAGCTGGCATATACCTGCACCACACAGGATTTACACTTGTTTCACTTACCGGAGGTCAAAGGACTTTTAAGACAGTGAGAGAAACGCACTGATCAGTCCCAACTGATCAACCAGAAGGGGCAATCACTTAATCACCCCTTGCACTATTTCGTTGAAGAACTTCAGGAAAATGCTACATAACTGAATTTACAAGACATCCTGAAGCAGATGAAATAGAAGAAAAGAAGTTAGAAAGGAGAATAAGAGCAAAGTAGCTTTCATAAGAAACTGCCGATGTTAGGACTGGCTTTTAGAAGCATTTTCCCTGGGTGTCTGCCTCCACCAAGTTGACGGGAAACGCATAATTGCGTTTGAAGGCCAAGAGTCAGACGAGTTTCCATTAGCAGCTTATCCTAAGGCAATGCCACAGACAAGTGTCACCAGAAAGCAATTTTTGCATGGCTCACTAAAAGACATAAGCTGTTGTGATGCATGTCCTGACTATACCATTTTCAAAACTTAAGTGACATGGGACCAAAATTTCATTTTCAATAGTGACAATTCCAGTTGGAAAAAAAAAATGTTTAAACTCTACTGCTGGAAAAAATCCAACTGCTAACTCCTATATTTCTTAGCTCATCTCAGCCCAGCTTTTTCAAGACAGAGCTCTTCAGGGCAAAGATGCTTAGCACCAACTATTGCACAGTTTCATATGCAGTGTGGTGGAAAGAAATAACAAGGGAGTCAGACTTGGTTTTTCTAGACTCTACTGCTGATGGGTAAAGGAAGTAAAATGAGGATATTAGTTATGCTAACAGTACAGAACTATTGTTGAATATGCTTGTGACTTCTTTTCATTATTCAGTGAAGCTTTTAAATTCAAAGTAGTACAGGAAAACTGTTACATACAACACTTAATGAAAGGGTGAGGAGTCCAGAAGTTGCTAGGCAACTGTCTCACATCCTCAAAGAATCTGCTGCAAACTCAAAATGTATGCCTCAGATTTTTAATGTAATGTTCTTAATGAGCATGTGTGGTAAAGTCTGGCTCAATCAATATGAATGACTTGGCTCTCCAGTTTGTCTGCCAATGACATTGAGTCAACCTCCTTTGATAATACAACTTTCTACCCATTTCATTCCAGAAGTGTATGCTTACTCCAGCCATCAGTTTGGCCAGAGGATGGTAAACATTCTTCTAGAAGAAGCGGGGGCCAGTGGGAGTTAAACTTCCTCGTTTTAGTTGTGAGTGAACTGTGATTTTATGATGCTGCAGAAAACCTTCTCATGAGATTTAGAATCACAGAAAGACTCAGGCTGGAAAGAACCCTTGGAGTTAAATCTAGCATGTCACCGAGCAAGCCAAAGAGTTCTTAAACTGTTCAAGTTTTATTCTTAAAAACTCATTTTAAGCTCTTTTAAATTTAAATTCTTGTTTAAGTTTAAACTGTCTTTACAGTTTTAACTAGTAAACTAGTCTTTACACTTTTAAAACCTTTTAGAATTCTTTAAAAGTTAAGAATACAGTGCATTCAGGAGAGGGCTTTAAATTAGTATCTTGACTTTCTGAAGAGTCTAAGGATGTAGATACTGGATGTGAGAACAAAAGGGTGTTCTGCATTTCTCAGAAATCCACATACTAACACAGGCACTTAGTTCCAGAGACTCACTGTGCAAAGTCTTGGTCTGGTAGTATAATACAGAGCAAAGTAATTCCAGCACTCCAATTAAACGCTAAATGAATGAAAACCTCAAAGCAGAAGTACTATCTCAATAACCTCAGAACACTGCAAGTTTGAGAAAAAGAGAGCCAGCTTTCTTCCCATTGCTAGGTTGTGTCACATACAAAGAAAGCAGTGTTGGACATGAGCTGTCTTTATGAAGGCAGTCCAGAATGACTTGAATGATAATCTGGAAGGGCACCAGTAGATATTTGTAGTAAACAGTATTGGTTTGGTCTGCCTTTTGCCTAAAGATCCAGAGATAAGATAAAGTACATGTCTTTTAATATCTGCCTTGATGAACTCTGAACTGATTATAGAGTTTGAAGCTCTGAACCCTAAGAAAGGCATACTTTGCTTTTTCTGTAAGTGAGCCTTCTCTTGGTTAGGTCTGTGTCAAGGTGTCTTAGGACAACCTAAGATTCCTCCATCCATCTGTGGGCTACTCTTCCTAGGATCTGATACAAGATATAAAATGGAAAGAGGCAGTTTGTCTGTCTTCTTGGAGTTTCTATCTCAGGCTCTGATGGCATCAAGAGAGCAGTCTCTTCTGGTTTTAGTCTTCTTTATGTGAAAAAAAAAAAACAAAAAACTTTTAATGATGATGAATACAAATTTCCTTGTTGCTATTAAACATGTAAGCTACCAGTGACAGAGGCAACAGGCTGTAACAGTACTGAAAATCTTTACGCTCGGGAAAGCTTGTGGTTAACAACAGTAATGCTGTCTCCATCTCTAGTTTGAGAGGGACTTGCCCTGCCTCCTTTCAGATAAGAGCCTGCCTGCTGTGACCTATATTTCATTTGCCTTCACAATAGCTTAGCACAGTGGCTTGCAATCCTGTGGCCTGCAGGCTGCTGGAAAAAAAGCACAGTGCTACTTTCAAGAGACTTCCAGAAGGCAACAACAAGGCAAGAATTTTGCAGTTGGCCTAAAGTTACTAAACTGAGATGCATGTCTCCACTGGAAAAGTTAGGAGTTCTTTTATCAAAAACCAATAACTTGTTTAACGTCAGGTTAGGCAGTTGCAGTAAGATGAAAAGACCTGCTGAGTTAGTACAGCCAGCAACACTGTGCTTAGCGGTGCACCTCTTTCCCATTTATCTTGCAACAGAATTCAGAGTGCTATTTTAATCCACGGAATCTCTTCCTAAAGAAAAACTGCAGAGCCCCAAAACAGCAATGTTTTCCAGCAGCAATACATCTGTGGTATCCCAAACCTGAAACCACCTAGCAGAACGCTCACTGCTGAATGGTTTCTATTTCCTTCCCCCGGCAGCAGCAGCAGCACTTTTGCCTATGGAGTCTATATGACTTTTGTATAGTAGTATTTGCATACTACTGTAACCAAAAAAAAACTCTTCCTGGAATAGATTCAGAGTTGAAGGCAGTAGTACAGGTACAGCTGTACTGCATTCTTAGCGTAGTGCCTCAGAGGAAAGACTAGGACAATAGAGTCATCTTGCTGAAACCTGCCCTGATATGACAAACAGCTTCTCTTCAGCTAAAATACACCTCATAAAAACCTGTCAATAGGTAAAGCTAGACCAGCCGGTCAAAAATAACAGCACCACAGTGGCGTTTTGACAGTATTCCAGAATGAAGTTTCTGTGACCCTTCACTGAACATTTCTCAATACTCTTGCAAGTTCTTTTGCTGGTGTGGAAGACAATTTAGATGATGATGATGAAAGAAGTGTGGTGACATCTAGACACTTAACTTCATAAGTCCTGTAACTCTATATCTGAGAATAGCAAAGAGGCTGCTTTTATTTCTTTGATCTTTTGGCAATGGTCAGGGAAGTTTGCTTTCATCACATTGTCATGGAGTCTTTGACACAACTGAACATAGAAGTGACGTTTACTTGTCTACAGTATCTTTCTGGGTGGGATGATATAATTTTTCCCCACAATGATCCATTGATTACTGTCAGGGAGGAGCAATTGCATTATGTAATTACTTGTCCTTTAGGGCACTAGCACACAGGTCTCCATCCCACCCACCTCCTTCCAATTTAACTTGTACTCATGTTCTTTTGGCAAGATAAGGTGTTGATGGGAACCACAGAGCTCCAGAGCATTGATAACAGAACCTGTTTATCAAACCTAGATTCTGCTGTCTGCTCATTCTCTGAGCTGTCTGGCCACATTAAGGTCTTGCATGAAAATACTTTTGGCCACAACAGATGCTATTAGGTGAGGGATAATGATACCTAGGTGAAATGTTGGACTAGAGTATTTAGGAACACATTGTTTCACATATACCTATTTTGTTAACACCCAGTAACAATACCAATAACTACAAAAAGCACAGGAGCGGAAAATCAGATGGTGCCTCTTAAGAGTTCAGAGTTCTCGGCTAAAGTCATATTACCAATAAAGCAAATGTTAGGTCTCGTGTTATTTTTGCATTACACTGTACATTGCATAGGATCCATTGTAAATGGAAGTGATTCGGCCGGGGTGGGGACGTTCCAAGGCAAAGGGATTTGTGTGGCGTGAGTTACGGTTTTGTATGGTGTGCCAATAATGATTTCAGTGACAGATCTGGTGGAATCCCAGATAGAAAAAGGGTAATTGTGCCTCTTCTTTGAGATGAGCAAATCTGCCAGGAAAACAGAAGCTATAGGAGATTGCAGCAAGAAGCTCACAGTGAAGAGCTGGCAGGCTCCAGGTCAAGCATAGAGAAGCCAGGAACTAGGCCTCAGAAGCAACTGAAATAACCTTCCAAGAAATCAGAGGGAATGGGCAATTTTTCTGCAACTCTGCCTCTGAGATGATAAGAATCATACTTCAAAGTATAGATCCATCCAGCAAGGACACAGCAGGCAACAAAAGATACAAAGCCTTTTCTTTCTAACCTGCCTGCCTGCAAAGTCACCGATATTTTGGTTCGTATTATAATAAAAGTTGGCTGCTTTGTTTAATTTTTGTTTTTCTTTAAATAGCCTTTTAGTCTTCTCAAAGGACCTTGCTGTAGGCACAGTCATCTGAAAGATCCATCTAACTTGTGGTACTTTTTAGCTGACGTGAGAACATTCAGTGGACCTTGTCCACTCTCATTCAACAGCCATAAAAGGATGAATCAGCTTCCTGAAGCTGCTAGGCAACAGTGCTGTCATCACTGTGGTACATGAGCAGCCATGGTGCTGCATGTCATGGTTGCACAGCACCTTCCCCTTGGCTCCATCTTTTCTGCCCTTCAGGTCACAACGCCGAGTTCGCTAGCTGAGATTGCTGCTTGGATCTGTGGCAGTGACTTCATCCTCAGCTACCTGGTTGGTGGCTCACAGAATCTGGCTTACAGCATAGTTATCAATTTACATTTCTTCTCATCTCACTTTTTTTACTCCCCTCTCTTACCCCTTTGAATAAAGTATATCTGCATATGTGTAACTTTTTTTTTCTGACTCCTCTCCCAAATCCACACAAAATAATTAATTTTCACTTAACAGAATACCATCACGTATCTCCACCAGTCTGCATATCAACAGCAAGGGCATGTCAGGATGTGACCCTGAAGCCAGAGCTGTACCCAACTCCAGTGGCTGACCTCACCAGACTTTTGACCCTCATTTCTATACAGATCTTGTTCCCTTGGAAGAGCTAATCCCCCACGCCTGATACTTAAATTGAGAGCAGGCTGAGGTACATACTGCTACTCTATTTCAGGTTCAGACGTGGTGACATCCCTTTGAGTTGGATCGTAATGGACACGCATTACCAACAGTTGTGGGAAGAGATGCACACAATAGCATTTCTGACAGTTATTTTTCACACTGCCTTTGGATACTGCAAAGAGAAGACTGGCTGAGACCCATTCCAGGTAAGACTATCTGAGTAAGATACCAGGAAGTCTGATTAAGTGAACTGCCCAGGTTTCATGTAATTGGAGTGCTGGGCTGGAATCACTTGCAGGTTGAGGGCTGTGTGGCCCACAACACTACTTCCTTCATGACGACAGAGTAGAATAGAATAGACTATTCCAGTTGGAAGGGACCTATAACAATCATCTAGTCCAACTGCCAACTTCAGGGTTGACCAAGTTAAAGCCTTTTAGTAAGGACTTTGTCCAAAGGCCCCCTACAGGCACAGGGAAATCAACCACTTCTCTAGGAAGCCTGTTGTAGTGCCTGACCACCTTCTCAGTAAAGAAGGCTGGGCACAGCTTTGAACCATTCCCATGTGTCCTATCACTGGATCCTGGGAGAAGAGATCAGCACTTCCCTATCCACTTTCCTTCCCGGGAAGCTGTAGAGAGCAATGAGGTCACTCATCAGCCTTTTTCTCCAAACTAGACAAGTCCAAAGCCCTCAGCTGTTCTTCACAGGACATCGCTTCCAGGCCTTTCACCAGCTTTGTGCCCTCCTCTGGACACATTCAAGGACCTTCACATCCTTCTTAGATTGTGGGGCCCATTACTGCACACCGCACTCAAAGAGAGGCCACACCAAAGCTGAACACAGTGGGACAATCACCTCTTGACTGACTGGTGAGGCTGTGTTTGATGCCCCCCCAGACGCAGTTTGCCCTCATGTCTACCAGGGCACACTCCTGGTTCCTGTTGAGCCTGCTGCCCACCAGCATCCCCAGGTCCCCTTCTGCAGGGCTGCTCTACAGTCCTCCTCTCCCAATTTCTACTTGTGCCCAGTGTTACTCCATGCTAGGTGCAGAATTGCATTTGGACTTGTTAAATTTCATCCCATTAAATCACAGCCCAATGCTCCAATCTATTTAGATCCCTTTTGCAAGGGATTTTTTTGTTCCTCAAAAGCATCAACAGCACTTTCTAATTTAGTAGCATCAGCAAACTTGCTAATAGTGCATTCAGCTCCTGCTCAGACAGATAGGCCTGGTTGCAGAAGTGGTGGAAACAGAAAAACCAGCCATCAGCTGTTATTAACATTCAGGACCTCTTAGTTCAGTGGAACAGTACCTCATCTTGGTAGAACCTGAAGGCATGTAAACATCGTTGTGCCATCAGTGATATAAAACTTGCTGACAGGTCACAGATACTTGATCTACTCTATCACCTAGAGAAAATAACTGAGTACTGCAGAATTTGTACTACAGCTGGGACTTAATAGAAAAATAACAGCACAAAAAAAATAAAAATCTAAGCACTGGCTTACTCAAATTGCATTCACATAGCTTTGCCAGCTGCTCTGTTCACAATCATAGATCCTGTGAAACATGGGGTGCAGAACTGCACAAGAATTACATCTTTTCCAAGGTTTTTTGAGTGTTTTTGGAGCCACAATAGTTGCAGTTAGTGGCTATTTATTAGTATCATCTGGCATACATTAGATCAATGGGGTTAAATGCAGATCCTTAGTCCTGTGGAAAGCTAGACTTTGAAAAAAATCAAGCACATCAGAAGACATGGCAGAAAATTTGAAACTGATATCAATACTTCAAAGCATGAGTGGAAGCAAGCAAGGGTATGGAATAGGCAGCATAAATTGTGTCTTCCATCTCATCACGCATAGGAGACTGAAAAAAATGGCCACCTAGAAAGGAGACAAAGAAAATCACCTGGAAGTTTTAATAATAGTGTGATCCATGCAGGAGTGCCATCTGGGAAAAATAAGCTCCATAAACCAGCCACCAGTTGAGAACCGAGAATGGCTGAACTTCTAATATGTAATAAACGTGGGCTTGGCAATTAGTGGGAGCAGCACAGTTCATGTAACTTCTGAAATAACAGATATCAAATTTAAAAACAAAGTTACTGTGAAAAAGGACTCTTTTATAAGCAATGACAGCTGTAGAACTGCTGCAAGCATGACTCCCAAGAAAACATACCAGCTAAAAAAGGAATAAAGTATGTTTAATTTACAATCCATTCAACGGCGTAGAGACAGAAAGTCATATTGAGAGGCCCAGTAGGCAGCATTTGACAGTACAAAGGGCTAAGTCATACCATACTCATGATAGTATGACTGGATTATGCAAATACTATTCAGACACAAAGAAATTGGAAATAGTGGAAAAAAGGAAAATTGCAAGATAGGCCCACAAACCAGTGGTGAAATAATCATAGCAGCTAAAGACAAATATTGGATTACCCAATCCATTGTATCATAGGCCTACATAAACTGATACAGAAAATCCATAGGAATAGATAGCACAGATTTTAAAACATTAAATTGCATAAAACTGGAAGGACGTTTTGGGCCTAGGCTAAAAATGCAAGCTCAGAATTCTAACAAACAAACAATGCAAAACTATCTCATAAGCACAGAAAGATTTAGGTGGGAAGGGACCTTTGAGTCTCTACTCCAATCCCCTGCTCACAGCAAGGCTAACTTCAAAGCTATGTTGGGTTGCTCAGGGCCTTGTCTATTAAAACAAAAATGCAAGAGGATAACATGACTCCTCATCACCGTTTTTTCAAGGTGATGCAATTACACATGGAAACAAAACAGAGCTAAATAACTTCTTATACTGTTTTTTTTTTACATGCTGCCAAGAAGCAAAGCTACTACTATGCCTGGTAACTGAATTTGTTTGTGGTAGGATTTGAGAAGTCCTTTTTGGACCGTTTCAGTGATTTTTTTAAAGCAGCTGAAGTAGTCACGCTGTTCATGCGGCACGGACAATCTTTGAGAAATATCAGAGCAAGTAAATTCTAGACTCCCGACACCTTCAAAGTGATCATCATTCACTCTCTAATGTATGTTAAAAGGAATCTATCACCAGTACTGCAATACACCTCCCCATGCCCAACTGGTATTGCTATCTCAAAAGTTCAAAGACAAAAAAATTATCAAGGATTTTGTTAGATGATAGGGGTGGACTGGAAGATAAGGAAGTGATTTACAGGAACTACAATCTGCCTTGTTAAGGGCCTAGTTTCTAAGGGTCTAGTGTGGTGGGTTCATTTTGGCTGGATGACAGGTGCCCACCAAAGCTGCTCTATCAACCCCCTCCTCAGCTGGACATCGGGAAAGAAAATATAATGAAAGTTACATAAGGACAGGGAGAGATTATGCACTAATTACCATCATGGGCAAAACAGATTTGACTTGGGGAAATTAATTTATTACCAATCAAATCAGAGAAGGAAAATGAGAAATAAAACCAAATCTTAAAACTCCTTCCCCCGACTCCTTCCTTCTTCTGAAGCTCAACTTCACTCCTGAATTCTCCATCTCCTCCCACAAAGGAGAGCAGAGGGATTGGGAATGGGGGTCATGATCAATTCACAACACCTTGTCTCTGCTTCTCCTTCCTCTTCACAGGAGAGACTCCTCACACTTCTCTGCTCCAGCATGGGGTCCCTCCCACATGAGACAGTTCTCCACAAACCTCTCCAACTCAAGTTCTCCCAAGGGCTACAGTTCTTCCCAAACTGCTCCAGTGTGGATCCTTTCCATGGGGTGCAGTCCTTTGGGAACAGACGGCTCCAGCTTGGGTCACCCACAGGGTCACAAGTCCTGCCAGCAAACCTGCTCCACAAGCTCCTCTCTCCACAGAGCCACAGGTCCTATCAGGAGCCTGCTCCAGCATGGGCTTCCCACAGGGTCACCTGCATGGGCTCCTTGACAGGCTTCAGGTGGATATCTGCTCCACTATTAACCTCCATGGGCTGCAGGGGGACAGCCTGCTTTACCATGCTTTCACCACAGGCTGCAGGGCAATCTCTGCTTTGGCACATGCAGCACCTTCTCCCCCTCGTTCTTCACTGAATTTGGTGTCTGCAGAGCCGTTCCTCACACGTATGCTCATACTCTCCTCTCTCCAGTTGCCACTGTGGCACAGCATTTTTTCCTTCTTCTTAAGTATGTTATCCCAGAGGCCTTACCACGGTCACTGATGGGCTCAGCCGTGGCCAGCGGTGGGTCCATCCTGGAGCCAGCTGGCATTAACTCTATCAGACATAGGGGGTGTTTCTAGTAGCTTCTCACAAAAGCCACCCCTGAACACCTTCCCCCCACCCAACCAAAAGCTCGCCACGCAAACCCAATGCGCCTAGTTTCCAATAGAGGCCTAAAATGAATGCAACCCTTTCTAAGCAGAAACTACAAAGCAAGCTAGCATAAATCTTTTACCAAACAATCTTCTACAGACACTTTACTTAACATCCAGACACTTTCACTTAAAGACTATCTCCAAGCTTAGGCAAGATTTCATTGCCAGTTAACTCTAGAAGTCCAAAAAAGTGACCTGTGCTGTCCAAAACTGACTGCTATACAGCTCGGTGTATCACGTGTTAACAGCAGTTAACACACATATGTCTATACTGGATGCAGACCGTGTCTGACCGTGAAACAATGGCAGACAGCAAGCCGCTTCATCCATTGCCACTGGCTACAAGTGAGGAGAAGACAAAGGCGTAATTCTGCCCCCACAGAATTATCCAACCTCTTCTGGGCCATGCCTCGGAGACCTTATCCGTACAAAGCATGAAAATTCCCCACAGCAAATTCCTCCTCTGTGTGATAAGGATATTGACACAAATCCAGCTCACAGATAGGAGATCTGTGGCATCTGAGGTTAGGTACAAGCAGCATTGTTGCACGATATATACCCTTCAAATATGTATGCCATACAGCTCAGATATTTCCAGCCTGTTGCGAATAAAGCTTGTCAGATTATTCAGTATTAACCTTAGCTCTTTCTGTATCAAAAACTGCCCTGAATGAATCTGTTCTCTTTCAAAGATACTTACTTCTTCACTTTGGAAGAATTTTTTCAGAAACAGTTGTTCAAAGTTCTGATTCCAAGAGAATCACCCCTTGTTCCCTTTTTGCTTGTGGCAATTTGTCAGCCTTCCACCTAACAGTTATTGGGAAATGACGTAATCAGACAAACCCCTGCAAAAGAGTTGCTTGTCAGAAGTGAATGAATCTATTCTTCATCCTTTGTGAGTTTATCAGCCATCAGTATCCTGATCTATTAGTTTAGATCACTCTAAGGCCACGTTTTCCAGCACCTTCTACAATTCCCAGTTACAACTACTGTATTTTAAATATACAAATTTTAAAAAGCAGATGTAGCACAAGCAGAAGGGTATGCCCACTCCTAGCCCTGCTGTGAACCTACTGTTCTGTAATAAAGGTTTTGTCTTCTTTCTATCAGATTACTTTTAGAATGCACTTTTCAGTGGGTTTTTTTTCTGACCTCTTCAAGAGGCAAACTTCATCCTGAACAGCCTGCAGCCTAGTATTAGGTTAAAATTACCACACAGACAGTTGATAGGGACAACAAAGGGAACAATGGGCAAAACATGATCTACATGTATGTTTTACTAGGGCACCTATTTTGAGTAAGGTAACAACTGAAACAGCTGTATGAATGAAACAAATGCAGTTATGCCAGTATAGGAGAACCTCACTGTCTGGCTCCAGTTCACCCAGCAAGACTACCAGGAGTAGGAGGCTGGGGTGAATTTAATCCAGCCACAGTGCATTACAGAGGAAAGTTATGAAAATGAGTTAGGAACAGGCTGAACCCAGGTCTAATTTATAAGCAGCAAAGGTAAGAACTCTTTCTTCAGAGGAGAGCTTGGGGCTTGCTAGAAAGATAAGTGAGTGGCTGATGCACTGGAGCTATATATAAACGTGGCTGATGTACTGGAGCTATATATTAACGTAAGTCCTTCTAACTACTGCAGCATCCTTCTAAATACTGCAGCGTTTGTCCCTGAATGCCTTTTTCTTTGTGCCTTCCTTCCACCACTCTCACAGCCCTGCTGTTACAAAGGAAACCATCTTCGATAATGTAGGTTGTAACGCTAGAGGGATGGCTCAACTGTACTTCATACAAAATAGCTGTGCTTGTACAAAAATAGCTGAGAACTCAGCTGTCTTTTGCGGTCCAATTTTGTAGTGGTTTTGGGAGTAGATTCAGAACCACTTCGATCAGCTCAATTTAGTCGCAAAACAAAGAGAAATGCCTCTGTCATTATCAGCTCTTTGGGCCAAACACAGCAGCAGGGCTAGGTGTAAAGTCCTAGGACCTTGAGGCCACCCAGTAGGCCAGGCTGCTGCCCCATGAGTTAACTGTTATTTCTTCATTTGCCACTAAGTTGAAAAATAACCAAATCATTCAGTTCGGTATTCGAGAGGAAAAAAGACAGAACAATCTTAAACAGATAAAGATTCTAAATTCTTAAGACACTTGGAGACAGAAATACTTCTGCCATGGCTATTTTCCCAGAAAAGGAGACACAAGATGTATTTGCAGCATGTTAGGATGAAAAACTGGGTGATGATATGACTTTTTTCCTTTTTCTCCTCTAAGTTTTAGTACTTCTTGGAAACCACGTATTTCAAGGACACATTTAATCACTGAGAGCTACTGAAAGTCAACAGGCATCAGAAGAGCTACTGGAAGTCAATGAGGCATTAGATCTTAAACAGCTGGCTAGTGCATGAGCCTGCAGAGGTGAAGGGGCTGCAAGGGAGGTAAACTTAGAAAGGATACAATACCCAGAGAGGGTGAAGCTGCAGAAGCCTGGCTGGGAGAGGCTGGGTGAAAATTCAACTTGGATTATGCTTTTCCATCATTTATTACTCCCAGTAGCTCCCCTTCCTTGAATGTGTATACTCACCCCTTCTTCTGGAGGGTCTGGAAGCCAGCCCAGTTCACCCTGTGCAGTGCTTGTGTCGAGCAGATTCACTGAAAACCAGAAAGGAAAGAAAATAGTAAAGTCAGTAACCCAGCTCATATGGCCTGTGAAATGGCTTCATCCTTGTCCTGTCACAGAAGACAAAGCCTGCGCTTCCTTTCTCAGCCCACAGCTCCATACCCTTTGTGACATTTTACCACCTGAAAGGATGGGAAGACACAAGACAGTGCAGCTACTCAGGAGTTAAAAGGTTTTCCTCATATAAGAGAACCCCTTCCCTTCCACTCTCCTCTCAAGTAACACCCACACACATCCAAAAAATGCAATCCTGACAAATTTTTTTCTTCCTAGAGCTGCCCCAAAATGGGAGCAGGAGGCTGAAGCCTATTGAAATGGGAACCCAGCATTAGCACCTGAACACATCTTTGCTTGGAATAGGAAGGTAGCAGACAAAATGAATGAAGAGGCAGGCGATCAAATAAATTACCAACACAAAAGATCAATCGGTGTCACCTAGAGGTTCTATTCAGTGCTTGAAGCACAGTGGGAAACCAGAGGCAGTGTGAGGACACAGAAGGGACTTTTCACCCTCACAGTACCCAAAGACCATGAAGATGCATGAGTTGCTCAAGCTGCTGGGCCCTTTACCTCTGACCCAGGCTGCCCACCATCTGATGGTGGCCTGGAAATCTTTTCACTCTCTCTCCCCCAAGACTGTTTGAGCCACGACAGCATGAGAATAACTATGGCTCTCAGCCATAGCACTGAGGCCTCTTGCAGAATTGCCCTGCATGGCTGTGTTAAGCCTTGGCTCCTGAAGTCATGTAACAAAGCAGAAATTCAGCGGCACATTCATTTTCAGCCCTCAAAGAAATTAGAAAATGTGATCAGAGTTTGCCCTCAAGTCTCGATCTGAAGCAAAATTAAAAATGTATCACTTTGTAGGCAAACAGGGAGAAGGGAGAGGAGTTAGAGTAAGCTGTACCACTGGGTGTGCAGCTTTGTGCCTGCCTTTGGGTCTGTCGGTGTTGCCAGGACAGACTACTGGTTTTGGTGCACCTATTGCAGCTCCACTTTGGGAACTTAAACAGGAAAAATTCCTTGGATTCCCTTTTAGATTCCTGCGTGTGTATTTGGAAAGGTCATTTCTAAACATCTCAGGAAAGAATTTGGGGGTGAAAGGGAGGAGGGGGGAAATATTTAAAAGGTATTTAAATAACCAGATTCCCTCCCCCTCATCTGACTGCTTTAAAAATACTGCCTACCAACTACAAGTAATAGAGTGTAAAGTGCAGATCAGCAAGAGTCCTGTGGAATGAGGAAGCGGGCTGTGGGCCCAGAATCAGAGATAAGAGGGATTGCACTGCTGTTCTCACCTCTGAAACACGCTTTCAGGATTGGGAGAAGCAGGAATCCAGGTTTTGCAAGTTCGCAGTGTTCGCATCATGGTTATATGGCAAAACTTTCCTAGCCACAGATTCCCTGTCCAGACAAGGCTCCTCACTCACTTCCCTTCTGCTCTCAATCACTCTGTTTGAGATACTATTCTTGTGTTGCTGGCTCCAAAAAACTCTTAGGGTGAGGTAGCCTGTCCTTCCAGAACCGTCACCCAGATAATATCTATCCCACGCACTTCAGGCCTGAAGCAGTGATGTGGAAGTGAGAGGGGCTGAATGGCAAGTTCTAGCAGAGCAAGGGAAAAGGAAGTCGGCAGCGGCTGGGACGAGAACCTTGCAGAGCCCATGTGCTATACTACTGCGCTGCCAGTAGCAGTTCCTTCAGCTGCCAAGTGTCAACTGGAAAGGGTAAAGTCTGCTCTTGGGACGCACCTCTCAAAATGTAACCCACGACAGGGATCCTCCAAGGAAAGGAAGAAGAATGAGTCAGCAAGACTACAAGAGCACGGGGAGTACTCTGGGGTTACTAGCTCTTTGGTCCAGAGCTTCACTGTTAGGAATCTCACGTGGCTGCCCAGCCACATGGGAGGAGGTCTCCCTAAAAAGAAGAAGGACTTCAGATAAGAGAGGACGCCAGGGAAATGAGCTGTTCCCAGATGGACGCGTTAAGGATGAGTGGATCACAGACACAGCCCAAATGAGATGGTTGAGATAGGGGAGAAGTGGGGAGAGAAGTCCCTGGGTGTTACTGCCAACTACTGGTCACACACTTAGAGAAACAGAACCTGTGTGGAGCTACTTACATTACTTCTCACCTGGGTTGGCCTTCTCCACAGTATCTCCTAGCTACATGGATGTCTCAGATCCTTAATACAAATGCGCTTGTCAAGAACGCTCTAATAGAGCATGCGGCACTCACAAACTCTGAGAGGAGCCCATGGCTGAACTGCCGGTTATGACTAAGTCCTCTTGATCGAGAGCCTGCAGCAGCAGAGGAGGGGGCTGGCCTTGGGATGGAAAAGCTCCAACACCTCTTACTGTGTAAAATCAGAGACTAGAAGTCTCTGGCAGGAATTAACTGCAGGAGGAGAAAGGGAACAGGACAGAGATTTACTCTTCCTCACCTCTATATTAATAAATTCCCATTCCCTAGATGTTTTATAACCACCGTGCAACTGCCAAGATGGAAGCAAAAAAGATCACTACATTTAATAAAAATGACTAGTGGAGCAGCGAAGGGAAGCAAGGGAGTCTTAAGAGAAGAGGTGGAAGAGGAAATTGTAAAGCCCAGCTCCACCTTCCAACGCTGGGGTTTGTGAAAGAGACCATCTCACCTTCTAAGCCTTCCAAAAAATGACTGTCCGCTTGCTCGCAAGGGTTAACTCCCAAGAGGGCTTCCTGAGGAAACTGCGGGGGCGTTGGGGGG
>VZRU01009566.1:60199-96098 GCA_013398155.1 Pedionomus torquatus | reverse complement strand
GCTCTCCCGTAGGCTCCCTTCAGATACTGGAAGGGTGCTATAAGGTCTCCCCAGAGCCTTCTCTTCTCCCTAGTTCTCTCAGCCTGTCTTCATAGCAGAGGGGCTCCATCGCTCTGATCATCTTCACGGCTCTCCATTGGACACATTCTGACAGGTCCACGTCCTACTCTGTTGAGGACTCCAGAGCTGGACACAGTACTCCAGGTGGGGTCTCACGAGTGCAGAGTAGAGGGGCAGAATCACCTCCCGTGACCNCACCTCCTGTGACCTGCTGGTCACGCTTCTTTTGATGCAGCCCAGGATACGGTTGGCTTTCTGGGCTGCCAGCGCATACTGCCGGTTCACGTTGAGCTTCTCATCCATGAGCACTCCCAAGTCTTTGTCCCCAGGGCTGCTCTCCAGTCATTCTCCACCCAACCTGTATTTGTGCCTGGGACTGCCACATCCCAGGTGCAGGACCCTGCACTTGGCTTGGTTGAATTTCATGCAAAGTTTTCATTGACACGGTCCTTTTGCTTTTGCATCCCAAGGTTGTATTTTTAATTTATAAACTGTTGGACAAAGCTAATTCCTGGTGTGTCTAGTGGAAAAAAAAAAAAAAAAAAAAAAAAAAAGAGATAATTTCAAAAAATCTTTGTCTTTACAATCATATTCTATGATTTACACCTTCACAAGCTTTTCACTGTCATGGCTTCACAATGAGCTTCCCACCTCTGGCATGGTTTTCAATGACAAGAAGATTACTGCATCTCTTAAACTCACTCTCAGCATGTCTTTGAATTGAATCTCATCTTGTGTTTCTAGTCCCTCTGAGTATTTCTGAATTGCAGGGCATATTTTTTCCTTCCATTTCCCAGTATCTTGTTTTGTGTATCTCTGAGATCAGGTATCTAGGTGGAAGATATCACTACACAACACACCTGGGATTTCCTCCTACAGAAATATGGGCTTGTGGTGAGGGAACTGAGGAGGAGTGGTATGCACCAGGTCTTTTCTTGGTATACTTTTGGGACAGTCAAAGCACACTCCCAAGACTGAGTTGGGACGTGCTTCTTTTGAACTGCAGTTCAGACAGAACTCTTTCATCTGTTTCTTATAAATTGTTTACTGTGTTTGTTGCTCCTCACATTATAGAAAGAACCGAGTTTCACCATTGTGCTGTTAAATGTCCTTCTAGATGGTAAATGAAACTGAACCTAGAAACAACCTCTACAGTTCCTCACTTGATGTTACTTCCCAAATTATCAAAGCATCCCTGCATCTGTCATCCTTTAGTATTGATAACTTGAATCTGTGCATCTTGAGCTGGCTTTCAGTAAGGTGTTATAGTAATATGGATGTATAGGGCTCCAAGGGGTCCAAATCACATTCTGCAGCAAGCCCACTTCAGACTAAAGGAGAAACTTGCCCTTTTTGTGCAGCCTCTGATTCATTCCTTTCATCGACTAATTCTACAACTCTAAGAAAAATCTGTGAGAGCTCTGTAGAGCATAGGGGACTCTGTTTCAATGTTTTATTCCCTGCAGAAAATTTGTGCTCACTCTCTCTCTTATCCTCATCTCCATGACCACAGTTTAGTATTTTGGTGTTTTCTTTATTATTTTGGAAAGTTTTCCGGCTCTACTCCACCACCAGTTATCTTAGAATGTTTCAAACAGCTAGCTTCAGACAGTCTTTCTGCAGGAAATAGACTCCTACCATCTAGTGGTTTAAGCTATTAAATTAGTTTTGTACATGGACCGTTTTGTTCAGAAACTCTAGATGTATTTTAAACTCCTACAAAGGAGCACAAGTGACCCCTCTTGGTCGTAAAGCAGCCACCCCTAGCTTAGGGACTTGAAGACTTGAGGTCACTTGATAGCCAGCATGCTAGTGGGAAGAACTAAACATGGGCTAGAAGTCCAGTATCCCTGCAGAAAACTCCACTTACTCCCCATCACCAATGTACACATAGGTGTTTCACTGCCTGCTGATGCCCTGGCTGGGCATGTAATTAGGCACAGAAGTGTATTTCCACTGTTGGCAGATCTACAGGCTTTCTGGGTTTTGTCTCTTGACAAGCTACCCTGTACATGGTCTGCCATGCTCTTATTTAGCTTGCAAAACAGGAGAAAATTTAATTATTGTGCTGTCCTGAAAATGAGAAGAACCTTTCTTTTCTCCAGAAATTATCTGAGAAAATTCTCTTGCCTCCATCTCCCAGTTCTGCTCCCCGTGATGGTCCAGCACATGTGGAGCCCGAGAGGTCCCGGTTGCCTCAAGGTGCTGTGGCAGGAGCAGGGAGCAGCCCACACCACCCATCAGGACCACCCGTAGTTTGAGGAGGATAATGCTATCAGTTTTCTCTGGTGATAGCTGGGATTTTGTTTCTTTCCAGGTTAACACTTGTGGTCCACAGTGAAGCCATGTGAAACCAAGGGACCTGTTGCAAAAAAACCACCAAAACCAAAACTAAGCAAAACAGGGCTTTGCTTATGTCAAGATGCTACATTTTGGATAGGCAATGCAAACTCAGCCATAATGTAACCTGATTCATAGTCCCATTCATAAACATGCCCTACATAGTAGAAGTCTGGGTCACAATAGTAAATTACTTTCAAATCGATATTATAGCACATTATATGCTTATATTTCAAAAAAGTGCAGTTCTACACTTACCACTCCTCTTTGAGAGCACATGCTTCCTGGGCACGTTTGAAGGTATTTATTTATCATGGTGGCATTAAGCTTTCACTTTTTTATTACTTTTATAACTGACTTGGGGGGAGGCCAGGAGGGGAGGAAAGGAAGAAGAAAAAAAGGCAGAATTCAATTTCTCCTTGAGCATTACTAGCATAACAGCATATGTATGATAAGCATAAAATTTGACCCAGAGAAATTTGATTTCTAGTAGAGATACTCAGGACTTCTTCAACTGAGTTGTAGAAAAACAGGATTACAATACGATTAGCAATTGAATCACAGCTCAAAATATACCAAGAGTAGTTTCTGTGTGACAAGTACATACCTCTTTGTAATTTTTTTCTTACTGTTCTAGTTGTTGTTTCCCACTCTTGGATTAATCATGCGTAAGTGTGAAAATAGCTCACTAACATTGAAAAAAATCATTATCATTAATAATGTGCAGTAAGCAGCCATATCACTAGTCACTTTGATAGTGTCATTTTAAATATCTTTTTTCTACACTGATAGCTGAATGTGTGAGTTAATCTTTTAACTTCCAGACTTTTTAAAATAAAAACGTTAAAGCTTTTATGTGTGTCTCAGTCCTGCAGTTATATTTATGGTCCTCTTCTTGACAAATTAGAGTTGCCTCCACCGTCTACCACCCTTATTTCTTGCTGTTGTAGTTTAATCTTGGTGTTGCAGTGTTGCTGTCCTGTGCAGAAATAAAATAGCTGTCCCAGGTTGCTGTGTTAGCAACCTATGCTTATCCTGAGAAGTTTCAATGTTGACATCAAGAGAAGATATTTGAGACATACACCTTGCTGCATTGTGGGTGGAAAGAGGACATCGATCTTGGTAACATCTTCCCAGCTCACTATCAACTTTATTCCCAGTGCAGCTTCCAATTTGATTTATGAAACTTGAACTCTTAATTAAATTGAAATGAGTGCTGAGAACAAGTGTAGACCAAAACCACAATAAAACGCGACACAGATTTTAGGTGACCTGGTTTTCAGCAGTGGCTAGGCTAGAGGCCATATGCTGCTGAGCCATCTGGTCTTCCCTCAGCTTTACATACCAATTTGTAGAACCAGACAGTCTTACATCTTTACATACCAATTTGTAAAGCCAGACTGTCTCGTATCTTTGCACTTAGGCAGATAAAGCTGAGGGTACACAGTGGGTAGGTATTAACCTTCCCATTCTCACTCTTTCCTGGACTTGTCTAGAAGATAACTGAGCACAGCAGGATCTTTAGAGCCAAGACCTTTAGGTTAGGGATACAGTGCTGGGATTATTAATAACACCTTCAGTCAGCTTTTTGATGTGGAGTTGATGGCAGGGTGAAGTGAAACTGACTCTGAAACCAAGCAGCTGGCACGGAGCTTCACCTCATTCCTCAACTCTACTTTGGTCTCCTGATTATTTCTTGTCCTACGTTCCTGGTTGCTTCCTGGTCCTGAAGCAGTCCGGTAAAGGGGACTTAATGCCTGCACAACAACCCAGATGGAAAATTAAAAGCTTTTAGATTCTAGGAATTTTTGCTTCTGGGGGGAGGAGGCAGAATATTTAAGTATATTTGTTCCCCATTAGTCTGTTTATCGGGGTGTGAACTTTGGTTTTTTATATCATATAGGATCCTTCAGATTTTATATGCTGGGGTAGTAAGTTCATATAATGTCACAAAGCAATCTCAGGAAGGATTTATCCCCCTTCTTCTGTAAGTCTTCTAACGATAAATATCTTAGAGAGAAACTCCTGCAGCATTCTAGTTTCTACCATAGTAAAGTCAATATGGCTATTGTCCTTGGCATATTGAATAAGAAACATATGGAAAACAGGGACCTTTTCTCAATAAAGCAAATGCCCACCTTTGAAAACTTTTCACCCTCATGATATTAAAGTCTGCTTCCTAGCTTTAATCCTATCCCTACATCCATTTTCACTGGCTACAACTCCATTGTTGTAAATAGCTGTATTAATTTCACCTTGGTGTTTTCTTTCCGCTTCAGATCAAAGGACAAGAGAAGCTATTTGGGTAAATACAGGATTATCTGCAGGTCTAAGGTGTAAAAGAATCCAAGAGGAGGGATGTTGGTGGACTCACTTTCCACATAAGCCAAAATGGATAGGCTGAGATACCATGCTTCTGCCAAGGGGAGTTGAATATATGGAAAATTCTTCATGTTCTTAGAATTGGACTGCTAGCAAAATTTTTAGTTCCCTAATCCATAACAGAAACACATGCCCTTAGTAAACTTTTTGCATTTAGACTCCTAGCAAAGGCAGGAAGTATTTTTAATGTAAATTCATTTAATCTTTTTAGGATATTAACTACTTATAGGAAGAATTTTTAGGAAGTGTCTTCCCTGAATTGCTAGCAAAACTGGCAGTGTGCATTAAAAAAAAAAAAATAAAAGGAGCTTTCAATGGTTTCTTTATACTAAAAAGGAGATTTCATTAGTATGCTAATGGTATCAGTGGTATTAGTGGCACTCAGGGGAAAAAAAAGGGGGGCCACTCAAGATACCACTTTGAACTGCCTCCCTGAGTGAAGGTACCTCTTTGAGTGGTGTGTACTGGACCTTGAGTACCCTGCATACTGCTCAGCGTCTCTGCCATTATCCTACAAACCTTCGTTTTTGAGTCCATGGACCACACTGATGAGATCTTACAGGCCTTACAGGTTGAGCTCTGGTGCTCAACCACTGATGAGATCTGTGTTCTCATCCAGTGCCTTGCTCAGGGCAGCTTTTACAAAATTAATTGCAAGGATGAATACTCTGTTTTTATGGCTGTGTAAAGCATGAAGGTGTTCTTAGAGAAGTCTTAGCTGGTTTCATTGGAAACCTCCATGACACCTGTGTTTGCCAGATCTCAGGCTTCTCCAAATTTTTGGATGTATGTATTCTCTTTCCAAGAAAGAGCAGGACCATTTGTGGTGGAATGCAGGTCCCCAGCCTTATGTATACACTGTGAGGTCTTAAGACCCTACCCAACCCAGACAGTTATGATTTCCATGGGGAGATCTTTGCCCTGTACATCTGTGGTCGGAGGTGGAGTATACAGTTGTCTGACTGCACTGGATCTGGCTGTTCCCTGTGAACTTCTGAAAAGGACTTAGAATTTTTTGTATTTTTTCTGTGCTCATGCCCTACATGAGGATGTTTCTGTCTTACTTCACTTGGGTGGTCTCCAGCTCTCAACATATAGTGTACGGGGTCAGTAGGACTGAAACAGCCACCTGTAAAGGAGGGTGGGGGTGAGTGGAAAAGGGACATCAGGCAGGTCCTGGCAATTGAAAGGTAATATTTAAAAAGAATTCTGACATCTCATATATGTTAATGCCACTATTATATCATAAGCTTCCCTCTTGCCACTTTTACCCCTGAGTCTTCTCTACAGATCTATACAGTCAAGCCCTGCACTCAACGCAGTTGAGCATAGGAGAGGGGCAGAGTGTGCCACGAGTAGGTGTAGGAATACCTATGGGGACAGGATGAGGGATAGTCTTGGACACTGGGATATCTCTCTATCAGCAGCTGTTCATGCAAAATATCTATAATTCAGGACACAGCCCTGCTGTGTTCTCTCAGCTAGCAGCAGATGAGTTATACCTCTGCTGCCCCATGCCCATAACTGCCAGAAACATGTGAGAGCATCTACCAAGGTTCTGATCAGTATATAAACCTCCGTCTCTCCATCCCTTAGTTTTACTGCCAGGTTTTTGAGCATATCAATATATTCTAGAAACTGCTGCTGTAGAATCTCAGAAAGGACATCCGAAGTTCTCTAGTCCAGGCCACTGCTTACAGCAGGATTAACTTCAAAGCTTGATTTGATTTGACAGGATTTGGAATTGATGCTTCAGTGTTGTCCTTTGCTCATTATAGTTATTTACTATCTTCAAATCCTTTAATAGTATTTGATAAAAAGTACTTTTCTAATATAGTTCTAAAGTACATCTCTGTTAGTAAGTAACGTGCTTTTATTAAGATCCTCCCTTACTCATTCTTGGAAGACCTGACAGGTGATTAAAATGTTCACTACAGCTTTGATCATTTTAGATAATGCAGCTAAACCTTTGCTCTACAGCAGTAATTAGGTATTCATTGACATGAGAGCCAATATTCTGTGTTAATGTTTTAGTCTGGCTATACTGTCAACTTGAAGACAGTTTTTAATGTGAGTTTTTAATTCTACATTTCTCTTTTGTCAGATGGCTCCCAGTTAAATTACTTGGTTACAGTACCTTTTTTTTTTTTACATTAATCAAATCCACTTACCATAATTTTTAATGTGTGTATCCCAGAGAAAGCAAATATCATTCTGCTCTCTCAGTCTGCCAAGGGAGAGAGCTGAGGACATCTAGAGTGCTGAGTTTCCTTTGGATTAGACAGAGAAACAGAAGCAAGCCTTTTATTTTTTCTTCAATGATTTGCTATGTAAGAGGTGGGTTCTGCATCATAGGGTCTGTTTGGAGCTTTAAAGAGCCATGGGGAATGAAGCATTAAATAAAATAATGAAGTTGTCACACACACTCCCAGACCTGTTCCTGTCCAAAACTGATTTTCCCTAATTTATCTGAATCATCCTGCTCCACCTAAATGTAGGAAACACACAAAGTAACACTGCTTTGTACCTTTCAGACTCATATCTGCTGCAGTCCAGCTTGTGCTGTAACTCTCACTGGTTTTGCTGAAGAAACAACTGCAGCAGTGGGATTTTTAATCTTGCAATGATAGATTTTAACACTCCTCAGTCATCCTTATTTATATGATAGAGTCCTGATAAAAGTTACAATATAAGACCAGTATTTTAGCCTTTATGTTGCCATAGGAACAACCCAAGCCTAAAGTATCTCCCTGTAAAAGGAAAGATTGCTTCTTGCAAAACAGGCATAGGAAAGTCATACTTTTGTCAAATTGATGGCACTTTTGTTTTCATTATCTAGGATAATTCAAAGTAAAAGGAGTTTACACTAATGATCTTTCCACTTGTGATGGGATGCTGGAACACAGCCTTCTGCTAACCTTGCAAAAGACCACAGCTTGATTTCCACTTCTTTCTAGACATGGGTTTTCTTCTTCTCAATTTCCAATAACCCTCTTTAGATTTTTTTTGTGCTGATAAACTTACTAATCTAAACTTTTTTATTGACTTCCCAGTTTCCAGTTTCTACTACCACCTTTATAGAAAAATAATGAAACCAACACAGCAGCTTTAAATAATTTTGTGTTGATCTTTTGGTTGTGCTTGGATGACCATGAATGTAAGCATGAGTATGTATGTGATCACGTAAGTGAGACCACAGATTGACCAAAGCTCTTCTTCCTCACAAGCATTTCCCTTTAGAAAAAGTGTTATGTTAGAGAACTTTTTTTGGGTTGGTGTGGGGTTTTTTGGTTGGTTGTTTTGGCCTTTTTAGCAGAGATGTCTTTTTGTCATAAATGTATTGATGCATGTTGAATTCTGCCTGGATATTTCCCGTAGTGAAGTCTATGGAGAATCTGGGCCAAATATGGGTTATGGGGCAGTTTTCCAACAAACGCATGCTTGTTCTACTAAAATTTACTACACACACACATCATATCCCTCATAGTATCCCAGTTCAGTTGAGCTATTTTCTTCCTCCTCAACATTTTCCTGAGGACCCCTCTGATTTCCTTGTTCCTCAGGCTATAAATGAGGGGATACAGTAGAGGAGTAATGTTGGTATAGACAAGAGATACCATCTTGTCTCTAGTCGGCGAGTAACTGGACTTAGGACGAATGTATATGAAGGTGGCACATCCATAATGTAGCAAGGTGATGGCCAAGTGTGAAATGCAGGTGGAAAAGGCCTTGCTCCTTCCCATGGAGGAGGTGACATGTAACAAAGCAGCAGCAATGCACACATAGGAGGTCAGGATCAGGAGGAAGGGGAGCAGCAGCAGGACCACACAGGCAGCCAGCAAGGGCAGTTCAGGGGTGTAACTCTGCGTACAGGCCAGGTGTAGCACAGCAGGGACATCACAGAAGAAGTGGTTGATACGGTGTGACTGACAGAAAGGTAGGCGGAAAACAGCCACCGTCAACACCAGGCCAACAGCAAAGCCTCCCAGGCAGCATGCCACAGCCAGCCGGAGACAGAGCTCCTCGCTCATCACAGCTACATAGTGAAGGGGCTGACAGATGGCAACATAACGGTCATAGGACATGGCCACCAAGAGGAAGCACTCAGCCCCACCGAGGGCCACAAAAAGGTGCATCTGTGCAGCACAGCCTATGAAAGAAATGGTGCTGCCCTCCACCACTATCAGGCTGAGGAGTGCCTTGGGAACAATGACTAAGGTATAGCAGAGCTCAATGACGGAGAGCTGACAGAGGAAGAAGAGCATGGGAGGACGAGAAGGCTCCATAACCACTGCCATGAAGATCATCACATTCCCTGCCAATGTGACCAAATGGACAATGAGAAAGATAAAGAAGAGGAGGACCCGAAGACAGAGCAGCTCGGAGAAGCCGAGCAGGAGGAACTCCATGGTTGGATCAGTGCTCTTATTATCCCTCTCCATGCAGCCTTCACATGGCATCTACAGGGAGAGAAGCAGAAGGGAGATGGTTGAATTTGACCTGACGCCTGGCAATCAATTCCATATAGGAAATAATCTTGCAGTATTGTAGAACCATGTAGTAAAGCTCATTCTGTGGGGAGGAAAGTGATTTCATTTAAAAACAAAACTGTTTTCGCTCAGTCACATTCAACACACTCTCAGATCCGTACTCTCACAACTACCAAGGTTCTTGTTCCCAAATGATCTGCCTAGGATTCTTTGCCATGACATTGATGACAAGGAGTGTCAGCTCTTGGGTCTTCATCACTTCTTCTGAGTTGTTCTTAGGTTGGTGACCACATGCAGGTTTTGAAAATGCATTAGGTAACTTTTAGGAGTTGACACTGTCTGTCCTGTTCTGCTTTTGGGAGTCATCATTGGACTCTCCCTCCTGATCTGAGTGTCCTAAGAAACTGCAGATGGGTGTGTTGGGGTCTTGATGGGCATCAACACCTAGGTCTTTCAGACACTGCAGACATTCTGCTACTGCTCCTTCTGGTGCTTCCACACCCAGGCAGACCCATTTGTTCTCTATTCACACCAATATTGCTGCCCTACATCTGTGCCAGAGATGTACAGAGACAAACAGACAGTGAGCTGAAACTTCTGCTCTACAGTCTGACTCCAGTAAATGGGAATTTGAGGTGCTTGCTGACTTGCTTCTCCCTTCCCTACAATGGATCTGCCTCAACGTTCATATGGAAATATGGTTTCAAATGGAAGGGGTCAGTGATTAGACATAAGGATTCCAAAACTGGAGCTGACATTTTGGCTGCTGACATTTATGCGTGGCTCAACACTAGGTCATCAGAGTTAAAGTAAACAACTTCCAAACTCAAAACCGAAGATATTCACAGCAGCATACTTGGCATAACAATTTTTAGAAAAAAAATACAAAGTTAATGTCTTGGACTGAGAGAGAATGATATTGTGTTGTTCACAGGAAGAATGGCAAGTTCCTAGGAATGTGGGATGAAGCAAAGCTGATTAAGTTGCGAAGATCTAGGAAAGATCTTTAGATCTTTTGAGAGCCATATCATAATAAGTTACATATACTGGTCATAGGTGAGTGGTGCTTTTTGCTCATGTGTTCATCATGTCATGCAATATTTAGTACAAGGAATAATTCCAACTCTTTCTACACTTTACTGTAAACTAGGAATAAAATCAGATTCCCTGCAGACTTCTGCTCACATTAAAAACCAAGCAATATTTAAGCATGAAAAAAAAGATGGAAAGTTGCATTAAATATTCCAATGTCATCAAGAGAAAATAGAAGGAATGAAAGCTGATGGAAAAAAAAATTATTAGCGGAGCCAGAGATTTCCTGAACATCTTAAAAAAGCTCCAGAAACAAATAATCAAACAATAAAGCTGAGGAGGTGAATCTGATAAGCCTACATGCCTTTGCCTGTATTTCTGCCACTTCAGTTGCTGGAATTTGCTGCCCCAAGGTTTCCTTGTAATCCAGTATCTCAGCAGGATTCAAAACATCTGGGGACTCAGGTGAATAATGAAAACTTCCACAATTATATTACTTCAGGTGCAAAACTAGGAATTAAATCTGTGTTTCAGAGCATAAGTCAGCAAAATGACTGAGATAGGAAGAACCTTTACCATAAGCTCCAGGACAAAAAACCAGACAGTCAGTGAAGACCAAGAGAAGCTCTTCAGAGTGTGTAGATAGAGCAGTGATCCTGCAAAAGCAGGTAACTCAACAAGGACTACTGCTAGACGTGGTTCCCAGTGGTTATAAAGGCATGGCTAACTCCTACATCCACTTCTTGCTGCTGCACTACCTCCCCAACAGCTATTCTAAACAGCCTGGCTATAAAGCTTTCCTGACACTGTATGCAAGTAGGTCAAAAGGACTCAGACAAAAGGAGTAACAGGTTGATACATGATCTCAAGACTGTGGAATCAATCACTGGAGACCCACAGAGGCTCCCCTCACTCCAAGTACTGAGACTTTCAGAGGATTCTACTAAGCACAACAAAGCTATAGAGTGGGGAAGAAACAAGGGTTTCCCTTCCTTTCGTTTGGAGCTGATCACTTCAGTGACAACATACCATCTCTGGGTTAGAAGATAAGGAAATAGAGGCTTCTTCCTCTGGATGATATGTGTGGTTCAGTCTGGGCTGCGATTCTGTTTCTTGTCCAGTCTGGGGTCCCTCCAGCTGTGAGTGTCCCTAGAGCCAGTGTTTTCTTTCAGCATTTCAAAATCATCCTTCTCTCTTCTCTTCTCTTCTCTTCTCTTCTCTTCTCTTCTCTTCTCTTCTCTTCTCTTCTCTTCTCTTCTCTTCTCTTCTCTTCTCTTCTCTTCTCTTCTCTTCTCTTCTCTTCTCTCTTCTCTTCTCCAGGACCCAGTTCCTTATATATGTGTCCTACATATGACACATAGGTCTTTCCTTTTCCCCGCTGCCTCTGCCCTCCCTGCATGAATGACAGGCAGTTCCATTCCTCCCATTAAAAAGGGGTTTGCAGTTTTTCTCTCAATCAAGCAACAGAATGTAATTGCACCTTCAGAGGAAGGCAGCATTGTAACACCCTCGTAGGGGGCTCTTGCTCCTTTCACTGAAGCAATTGAAAGGAGCTGATTATTCACTGGGCTGGGTTTGTATCCAAAATAGCAACGATTTAATTAACAGAATGCATTGCTGTTCTTGAATAAAAGTAAATCTGTAGGTCTTTAACTAAGTTTAAACCAAATTCATGCTTAAAGGCAAAGCAAAACAGATACATAAACATTAAACCCATCTGTAGAACTGTATGTGGAGTTTTCACCAGTTCAGATAATCCATTATTTCTTACTGACTGAGGTGAAATCACTGTTCAGCAGTAGATGAAACTGAGATTATTGGGCCCAATTTTTGTTTAATTACCATTGTTATATTGATTCCTGGCCACTTACACTGAAATCATTCAAGAGATCTGCAGGCTTATGTACATAGAAAACAGAGGCAAAGACAAAATTTTTGACTGAGACAGTTAAACTACTTTCTGTTAAACCAGCCTGACGGGAACATGTAAATATGGTAGCTTAAGATTTTTCTTTAAAAAATGAAAAAAAAAAAAAAAAAAAAAAAAACAACAACAAAACCACAACCCATTCATCAATACAGTCTGGGGACTAACTGTTGGGAGCAGGTCTGCAGAAAAGAACCTGGGCTTCTGGTGGACAGCAAGATGAAAATGAGCCAGGAAGACACAACAAAGACTAACCACATACTGGGCTGCAACAGCAAGAATGTAGGCAGCAGGTGATGGGAAGTGATTATTCCCCTTTATCTAGAACACATGAAGCCACTTCTGGAACACTTTGTCCACTGTTGCTATCTTCCATACCAGATATGACAGGAAGCTCAAGAGGAGCACATGATGCTCAAGGAAAGACTGAGGGAGTTAGGTTTGTTCAGCTTGGCAAAGAGGAGGCCAAAGGGGGATCTATCTGATGACTTCAGCTAGCTATTGGGGGGCTACAGAGACAACAGAGCCAGAGTCCTCTCAGAGGGGCACAGTGAAACACTCACGACCTTTGCATCAAAGAAAATTCTGATTAGCCATAAAGAAAAGAACACTTCTTCTCATAAGTGTGGTTCAGCACTGGAACAAGTGTCCTGAGAGGCTGGGAGGTCTTCTTCCTTGGAGGAACACTTCACATGTTGCCTGGATGAGCATCCTGATCTAGCTCTAGAGATAGCTGTGCTGGGAGCAGGGTGTTGGACTGGAGATCTCCATAGGTCCCCTCAAATCTACATCTTTCTTTGAGTCTATGATTCTGTTCAGCCTTGGTCAGATGTCCAGTATGGACAGGAGCAGAATGGTGTATACCTGAGGACCTTCACTGTCACCAACTGAAATACTTGTGGAGTTTTGGCTCCTCCAAGGCCATTAGCTGGGATTCAGTAGTGTCACAATTTTGTAATTAGGTAGAATTTAAATACCAAAATTGTCTTTTAAGTGTTTTGACTCTTTTTTCAACCTGTCATGTAACTTTTTGGAATTAATGTGACAGCAGAGCCTATCCTCTTTACTCTCTCAATTCACTTCCTGAACTTTCAACTTTTAAAACTTTTTTTTTTCTTTGAACTTTTTTTCCCCACACTGTTTATGTTTAGGATGTTGCAAACAATTCAGGGCACAGAATGTTCTTAAAGCATTTACAAGAATGAGTTCTGAACCTGGCTGGAACTTCTAGGTACTATTGTTTAGCATGGAATAAAAAAACAACCCTGAAGTCTCACCCTGTGGCATGTTGTCTCTGCAGCTGTAACAGTAGCAAAATCAAAGAATGATTTCATGATTCCGCCTAGCAAATTGGACAGATAATAAGGGCAAGTAAATCTTCACAGTGTAGTCATTTGTCTATTCTAGACAAATGCTTTGCAGAGTAAGATTGCTCCCTCTAGCAAATTGTGTGAGAATTTCAGAACACCAACTGATAAAATCATGTATAGTTTCTCTTTGTGTTTAAAATGAAATCCAAGCGTTTAGGTGCCATTTTTTTCATTTGACTTATATTTATTTTCTTCTCTAACCCAAACCGAAGGATAAAATTTGCTACCTCAGTAACAATGCAAAAAAATAATTACAAGGGACTATTTTGGCAAGTCTGTTCCAACTTTCTCATCTGAAGATGGTGCTTTGCTGTCGCTGGGCTTGAGGCGAACCTATGTGAGTTAGCATGTAACCAGTAACCAATGCCACACAGTCAGCAGTAATACGCACTAATTTTTAGGTTTTTTAACCATAGTGCCCAGCCTTACACTGAAATAAGTAAAGCAAATTATTGTTTCAGTTTGTGTGTAGATAATCTGTCACTTATTAACATGCAAGTTACGCCTCCCCGCAACGTTTCAACACACACCTACGCATTACCTCCAAAAGATGGCTCACCGAACCAGGGAGTGTTAGCTGGAGTGAGGTGTGCAGCCCCGTGCCAGAACACACAGCAACAAGACAAACAACGGGCAGGAGAGGATGAGAACATGCATGTCACAGTGACTCCATACTTCCCTAACCCACACCTTTCAGGTTTCCAGCATTTTCACTGCATCAGCTTGCACCCCGACTCGTAATAGAGTAATAAAAGCTGCACGTTAGCATCAGTGTTCACATGTCTTGAGTCTGCAGCATGTTAGAGAGAGGTGCCTTCTTTGCTGCAGAGTTCAGCCCTGCTCTCCTCCCCCGCACCCTCTCCGTGTGATTTTTTTTTTTGGTACACGCCTGTGAAGCTTTGGGACTGGCCTGCCCTGCCTTAGCCCGCATTTGTATAAAGAGTTTCTTGGAATCCAGCTACGGTTAATGAATCACATCATATCAGTTTCTATCAGCAATTGCAACATACTTCAGAGGATGTTCCCCTCAGCCTTTAGAAAAAGGACTGGTGCTGGGCTTGCCTGCGCACACCCATGACCTGCCAGCCTGCTCCAAAGAGGGAGAGACAAACAAAGAAGTTGCTCGGGAAGCATTACTGGGAATTGCAGCTTAATCCGGAGCAATCTGGACAAAAATGGAAACGGCTGAGACATGCACCAGGAAGCCTGGAGGAGAGGGACGGCCAGTCCCAGCGACAGCTGAGGAAATAGACCTCTCAGCCCAGGCAGCCCCGCAGCCCTGACATGACAGAGGGATGCAAAACTTTTCAGCAGGCAAAAGTGATGTTTGATCAACATGAAGTAACTAGCTGGTGGTAAACGAGAAGAAAGAGGATAAGAAAGATTGCAGATCTTTGCATGCAAAAGCATGCCGACATCGATCCTCTAGGGGGTATCGTACTGTTGTAGAAAGCAAAGACTCTGGCTTTAGCAGCTTCATTGATGTTCTTCTGCGGGAATGTTCAAAAGAAGGTACTTTGTTATTCAGAAACATTCTAGTGACTCATCTGATTAGAGAAATTAGAGAAAACCCCGCAGTTTTAAGGCAGATTGCTTGAATTGTTTTCAGCGATTAATGAAATACAAGATTCACTCTAATGAAAATATGACAGTGGAAATGTGAAAATAAATGTTAAATTTGAGAAGGCGCATTTGTGACTCCAGTAAGGCTGATTATGATCAGTATGGCAGTGGGCCAGGGTCTGGAAACTGCAGCATCTTGAAAGAGACTTTTTAACGTGTACTGGATACCCATTCTGTAGTCAACAGGAATCAAGAAATGCTGCTCCTACAGAGGCAAGACACTGCCACAATTGTGCATAGCTTTTAGGAGAAGTGGTATTTCCTTATTGCTGTAACATTGAGAGCTTTCTGGGGAGCGGGAACTGAAACTGGCCAGTGTAGCAACAGCAGGATGACTGACATCAATTCACCTTGGTCAGAAACAGTATAACCCTGCTCTCGTTGGGTTTCTGTTGCTTGGCTTGATAAGTGCTGTCTGGGATCTCACTCTGGGAAAGATGCTGAATTGTAAACCAACCCAGAGTTTTGTAAGAAAAAGGGCAGGCAGCCTGGCAGCTGGCTTCTCCTCATGGTGTGTTAAAGGTGGGGCGTTTCTTTCACCTCATTGTACTTACTCATACTCTAACCCAGCCAAAGGCATTGTCTTGCATCTCTGCTAAGAAAACAGTTGCATATGCTGGTTAATACCGCCATAAACAAGCAAGCTCTTCCTAGTTGGAAAAATATGAAGCTACTGAAGAAAAACTGGTTTAGGACTAGTGAAAGGACATATCTAAAAAGGGTTCTGTTAGCTGCCCTTTTCAACTCTTCATCTCGCCACGTGATAGCTGGTCACATTAGGTGTCACATTGTGACCACTCCACCTAATCTACATCAGTCAAGTACTCAACAAAATAATCCCATGAACCTAAGATGGTAGGACTTGATGGCAAAAAATGACATGGCCTCATATTGCTGTGAGGCAAAAGCAGCACAACTAGTTACGTATCAATAATTAAAGACACACAAGAGTTAAAAAACGCCAATGGAATAACAAGGACCTTCAAAACAGTGGGATGAGGAAGAGGAAGGTGGAACTGGATACTGTGAGACCAAAAAGTGAGAAAGTCCACCCCAGTCATGTGGAAGAAGTACATACATTACATCTGGCCATGTTAATTGAGGGCTGTTATTCCTCTCTACTCTGGAAGAGTACTCTTTTGAACAACTGTCCCAGTTGTTCAAATGATGACCAAGGGAGATATCTGGGAAGTGCAACTCTTAATGTTATTGGAAGTTAGTTTCAGATTTGTTTGGACAACTTTGTGGGTGTCTCTGTGGATCTAATTAAAAGTTTGGTTTTTAACTGCCAGTTTATAACCTGCAGCCAGAAGGGCTCATCTGGAGAGGAATGGAGTAGCTGCATCTCTCATAGACCTTGAAGGAGCTCAGCAGTGCTCAGTCCCTCTTGGGACTGTGATCACAGCACCCTGGGCCCTTGCTGAGAACTGAGAACCACTGGTGTTGACATCTGAAAACTGTGTATTTATTGTCCCCCTCTTGTTCCCTGTGCGATGGTAAATGAGGCATTGTCCCAGCTGAGCTCTTCCTTAGGGTGGCAGTGGCTGAGACACTCCACCTGGGGACATCATTTGTTTTTGCTTAATTTGATCTGATGCAACTGCTGCTCCTGGGAGGGATGGCAGAAAAGCTCATGAAGTTTTCTACAGGAGATAGTATCCCAAATTGTGTTGCACGCACTCTATCCCCAACGTACCTAGGTCTCTATCCTCAACATATCTAGGTTACCCCTCATTTCCTTCTCCTCCCATCTCATGTCTGGCCACCTAGGTTAATGTTTTGCACCTACATCACTTAGGAGACCGAAACTCATTTTCAGGGTAGCAAGGCAAGTTAAGTATAAGACCAACACGTTTCTCCAGAGAAGCTCATTGCAGAAAGTAAACTCTGAGAACCAGCATCCCAGACTGAGTGAGCAAATTCTAGATGAACTGAAGCTTGTCTAGACAGAGGAACTGTGGTAGGCAGTCAATATATGTGTGGTCAGAAAAAGCAGGTGGGCTGCAGAATCCATGCTAGCACTGAACTCTTGAGCTTGTTTCAAGCTACATTTCAAGAAAATTAGGTAGAGAAGGTGAAAGAAAAGAGCGATCTGTCAGTAATGATGGAGAGAACCTGCTTTAGAAACCATATATAGCTGCTTGTTGGACTGGATACCAAGGAAGCAGATGGTCAGTCGAAAAGCCAGCCAGCTCTTAACTTCAGCATTGTTTAGCATCATACCATCCCTGGAAGTATTTAAGGCCAGGCTGGATGGGGCTTTGAGCAGCCTGGTCTAGAGGGAGGTGTCCCTGCCCATGGCAGGGGGGGTGGAACACTATGATCTTCAAGTTCCTTTCCAACTCTAACCATTCTATAATTCTATAATTCTATTTCTACTTGTTGTCTCACACAATGATGTATGCATTATCTACTTCTATTATTCTGTTTCTTATGTTCTCAACATCTCTATATACTCATGTAGCATAAGATCAAAACTACAACACCTTAGTGAGAATTCAACAAACTATCCTCAATAGAAAGCCAAGCAGTGCAGCACCACTGCGGAATAAAGGGTGAGATGCAGTAAAATAATCCTAGCACAGATATCCTTGAGCATTATGTCTCTCGTTCACTACTTTCAGTTCACAATGGATGGGTCTTCAGAATAACAGAGCAGACAGTTCAAAGGGGCTGTAGATATGAAAGTTTATTAATAAGCTAAATGAAAGGAAAGTTGGGAGTGCATCTTTTTCTGTTATCGAAAGTGCATTAATGGAAACTGTTCTCTCTCTGCTGAAGATCTGGACAAATGAAGATCATCTTACAACAGCTCTTACAGTCTCAAGAGGGGAGTAGTCTACTGGAAAAGGTCATCCTAATTTACACTCTAGCAGATACAGCCATACTCACCAGCCTCACACGCTTGTTTGCAACCTTAGTTATGATGAGGATGGGTACCCTAGGCTTTGAAGGATAGGAAATTACAGGAATCAGTTAAACACCAGCTGGAAATACCAGAGATGAAACTCTGTAAAGTTTACATGTTATTTAGTGATTTAACGATTTTACTGATTCTAGGCTTTGATGGATAGAGCAGCCTTTTGCTGTCTGAAATTCACAATATGATTAATGTCACATAAGTTAGGTGACAGAGATGTATGCTTGACATGTGGCTCTCAACAATTCTGCTGCACACTAAAATCAGAAGACAGAGTTTTTTGGAATTATGTAATGCATATAATTGCATCTAGCAGTTAAACACATTTGTTTTTTCAAGATGGTCCAAATCAAGGCTTTAACTTTTACCCAGGATGGAGCAATAATATCCATACTTTCTCAAATCACTACTTTCCCTGTGTGATTTTGGAAGTTCAGTGACTATTTCCAGAAGCACCATTGCTTTCCCAGTGAACAACCTTCCTACAAATTTTTCATTTCAGGGAACTGTCAGAATTGGAAGGGACCTCTAGAGGTCGTCTATTCCAACTCTCCTACTAAAGCAGGATAGCCTAGAGTATTACTCAGGACAGCATCCAGATGGGTCTCGAAAATCTCCAGTGAAGGGGACTCCACAAGCCTCCCTGGAAAGCCTGTTCCAGTGCTCTGGCACCCTCACCATAAAGAAGTTTTTCCTCATATTTGAAAGGAACTTTCTGGGTTCCAGCTTGTGCCCGTTGTTCATATTAGACTTAACACTACCCATTTTGTATCAGACATTGAGGACTATGGAGCAATGGAAATTCTGCATAGTGGGTAGAATACAAGATGCAAATTATGGCTCTGCTTGTCAATTTGTTATGCATGCCATGGAAAGTAAAAAGGACAGAAGGCCACCCTGAAAACAAACAGTGAAGCCACTGGTAATAGAGATTTGTAAATATCTCACATCAGTCCCTAGTCAAAACAAGAGTGGTAAAACTGAGAGCAGACCAAGCCTGAGCACTGCTACTTATTTCACAAGGTGTTTCTTTAAAGGAGAAAACCTGGGTAAAAATGTGAATTTTGAAAACTCTGTCGCAGAAGAAAGTGAATAGTCAGAATAGTGTGCTGACATCCAGGCAGCTAAATAGAGCAATCTCTTTTCTCCGCTACAATGGAGACAAAAAAACCCTCAAAGTCTGAACACTTGGATAATAAGCCACAAGTAGAAACCTTTCCCTGTAGTCAGTTGAGTCTGTGAGGTTTGATGTGTCAGCAGCATGAGGCAGGCATTCACATCTCTACCCAGAAACAGCCTCCTCTGTTAGGCTGAAATTTTTTGAGATTCACCTCAGTCCAGTTACTTAAAACTGTAAACACAAGGTTTCTCTTGTGAGGGAATGACAATAGAACTGAACAGCAACTCAGCCACCACATATTTTAGACAACTTCTAAGATGTTCTCCCTGTCACAACTTTGCGATGTTAGAATTAGCATTGCATTTAGATGGAGGACTTGGCTGTTGATACTTGTTTTATGTGATTCCTAGTGGTGTTACATGTAGGTGTTGTTGGAAGCAGCACCTTTTCTGGGGCAGCCTGTACGGCTGGCCGTGACGTTGTCCTTTCTATGGACATATGTGTGCGTGTCTCTGGGTTACACACTACTGACTGAACCTGCAATCTGGGAAGAAGCAGCTGTGACCACCGCTGTGTCTTCACCCTGATCTTCTCCTACGAGGAGGGCACTTCATTCCCCCGGTCCCTGCTTTGAGTTTCAAGGGCTTGAGAGATGTGGGAAGAGAGAACTGAGTCAGCATAATTGTTGAGTATTTCATCCTTCTTCACGTCAGTTGTCACCAGTTCTCCTGTCTTATTTATCAGGGGTGAGGGGTCTATGTTTTCTCTAGTCTTCCTTTTTTGGCCCATGTACCTGCCAAATTCTTTCCAAATTAAGCTTCAGCTGTGCCTTGGTTTTCCTGAGCAAATCCCCTTGTTTCTGGGGCATAATTACATCAGTTAAGGACATGAGAAAAACTCCCCTGAGCCCTGCTTAGCAGTAGTTGTATCTCACACAGGGAAGGTGTCTTATCTCCCTGAGTTGCTGAGGGAGATATTTTTGCTACGCTCTTCTTATCATACTCTGTGTCTCTCCTAGAGGGAAAGAGCTACATCTACCCAGCCTTTAGTAGTGCAGGGAAATCCTTAGATAAAGTAACACAGTGACGTGGTGTGGAGAACCCCCACACAAAGTCAATGTTTACACATGGGCTTCCACTGACTGCCCTAACCATAGGCTTAGTATGTGGCACTCAACAATCATACCCTTCTGGTGTTTGCACAAGTCTTCATCCACTCATAATAATAATTGTCCTGACACACGCTGTGATTTGGAAGGTTTGGAGTGGATATGTTTAGTCTGGAGAAGAGGAGGCTGAGGGGAGACCTCATTGCCCCCTACAACTACCTGAAAAGAGGTTGTAGAGAGTTGGGTGTGGGTGACTTCTCCCAAGTGAATAATGACAGGAGCAGGGGAAATGGTGTGAAGTTGTGGCAGGGAAGATTCAGATTAGATACTAGGAAGAATTACTTTACTGAAAGAGTGGTCAGGCACTGGAACGGCCTGCCCAAGGAGGTGGCTGAGTCACCATCCCTAGAGGCATTTAGGAAACGTGTAGATGTGGCACTTCAGGGCATGCTCTAGTAGCCAAGATTGTACAGGGGTTTTTTGTGTGTGTATGGTTGGACTCAATGATCTCAGAGGTCCTTTCCAACCATGAAGATTCTGTGATTCTGAGATATTAATAAAGCCTTTTTCACTAGGAGTCAGTGCAGCAGTGGACGAGGGACCTGATACTGGACTTCTTCACTCATCAGTATTTTCAGCACTTGGCTAGATAAAGTCACAGTGAGCTGACGTGGTGTGGTGAATAGTCCCACCTGAAGCAGAGCTTCCGAATAATACTCCACTGCTTTGATTACATGGGAATCCATGAATGACTGACAAATGACAAAGGAATTCTTAGCTCCAGCTTCTCACGCAGAGGATATCTTAGTGTGCTTCTCTTTCCAGCTGCTGCTGTTGACTGGGAGCTGTTTCCATCACCAATCCTTTTTATTCCTGTCATATTCATTCATCATTAGGTGATAACTTTATCCAATGGTATATTGAAAGTCAGACCATGTCATCTTTTCTTAACACGATGGTGCAATAGAGAGTTCTGCAGAAATTCTGGGCAAGTATAGCAGAGCTTTCTTCAAATACTGCAGGGATGGATAAAGTAAAAATACTGATAAAGAGCCAATCATCCCCTCTTCTCCCCGTTCTTTTTTGGCTGTCTAGGAGCACAGTGAAAAAATCAAAACTGTAGAGGCTGAAAGTGCTATTATTTATTCAGAAGTTATATAGTCACCACGACTGTCTGATATTGGCCACTGTCGTCTGCAATTAATTATCATGCTAAGGATTAATGGCACCAACTATGAAAATAAGGCTATTCCTGAAATGTTTGGTTTACATTTTAACTTCTCCAACAAGCACTATGAGAGAGCAGCAAAAAGGAATTCCTTGTATTAAGTCTCTCAAATCTTTTTGCAGCTGTCAGGCTGCTGGCCCCATGCTCAAAGGCACAAGGCTGTTGCACACGGTGGAAACCAGTTCCTCAAGGAAGCCCGTTAAGGGTCAGCTCGCTGCAGCCACATTGTGTGTCTCTCCAGAAGATGGCAGCACAGGTCAGGTAACCCTCAAGTACGAGCTCAGACCCCGCCGAGCTCCCTGCTCCTTCCAGGCTTGAGCTCAGGGCAGGGTAAAGCAGTTCAACAAAATCCGGACAGAAGTCCCAGGTACCACCAAGAGAATATAAAGGGAGCAGTGCAAGAGAAGAACCATCCTCCTGGCCGCAGGGCCCCTCCTGCCTTGCCTGGACCTGTCCCTGGGGGGTTGTTCCCAAGTGAGAGGGATTTTCCGTCTAAAATAAAATGTATTTATTTCAGCAAGTGATGCAAAAGGTGTTGTGCATGATTTGGCTGGCGTACAACAGGGACTGTGCAAATTCATGAGATAAGTAACTTTCAGTGTTGAATAATGGTTGAACATATCTTGCATTAACCGTAGAATGGTTTTCTTAAAGTTCTTTCTTTCGAGGTGAGATATTTCTAGAGTAAAATGAAAACAGCATGTGTATAAACTCCTATGTTAGCATATGTGATCATATAGATCTATATATATAGTGATAGATGTAGATGGTACCATTGTAGATGATAATAAAAAGCACCAGTATTGTTGATTTAAAAACAGAAAGGAAGGTCACAATGTAAAACCCAGAAAGAGGGTGTAAACAGAAAGCTGTTAATATGGTGTAAAAACAGATTAGAAGTTTTTAAAGTAGCAGCATGGGACAACAAATATGTTAGCAGACATTTTAATCTATAGCAACTACCAAATATTGTTGCAAATGATGCTTTATACTGTTTGTTTTGAAATGAAATAAATTAATTTCACACAACTGACAAGCAACAATATTATCGTGCTAAGCATGACTCCAAACGTTTTCTCCGTTCATTCTGAATAATTCATATAAACATTCTTTTTAATATTTTTCCTCTATCAAGTGTTTCTATTTCTGTCCATGGAACATGAAAGCAGAAGTTATCCTGCCACAACGTATTTTCTGTCTTTTTAAATTCCTGAACCACAGATCTTGCTGCTTCTTATTTCCCCATCCTTCTTTATTTTCTTCTATCCACGGGTACAAATTATTTCGTACATCAAGTTACTGGTTCTAACAAATGCTAGATTTTGCTCTCAACAAAAAGAGCTGTTAGCAGTGCACTGAAGAATCTTCTTCAAAGATCTCATGATCATAGGATTCAAATGGATATTAACAGAGAGGTCTTGAAGTATTTCTTCTGTAGTCACACAAGTGACGCTATCTTAGGTGTGCTCTTCAGAACTCAGTCTGCACATGATCGCTGTAATCTGTGACTGTGAAACAAGCACACTCTTCTCTGAATGCAAATGGTGCTGCTCCAGAAAACTGCTGGACATGGTGAATGAACACCGAGGGAGAAGAGTTTACTGAGGTGTGATGAGTGTCATTACTTGCTCCCACAGCTAGTCATTCTGGACCTCTTCTTTGCAGAAAACAGCATCCCATAAACTCAGCTGCAATTTATCCTGTAGTATTGGTACTCTGGACTCGGCCCATCCTCTGTCTGGTTACTGTCTTTCAAGGGTCTTTGGCTCCACTCACTTCTGCTCTGCTTCTGATCAAACACCAAGCACCACAAGGATTTATGAATTACCGAATTGTCTTAACCTTGCAGTCAATTCCAGAATTAGCTATGCAAACATTGTTTTTCATAGAATGGTTTGCATTGGAAGAAACTTTAAAGATCATCTAGCTCCAACCCGAGTTCAGAACTCAGAGGCCCAAGTTAACCCTTTCCTGACTTCCTCTCACAAATGAGGGAGGAACTCACTTATTCACCTGAGCTCTCAGGGTTCATTTCACAAAACCGTATGTAGTCATCTGCCTTCTTCCCTCCAGGTCCAGGTTTCTCCACGGAGAAATTAAGGAAAGCAAGCACCGTGTGTGCACTTCTCGTCCTCTGGGGAAACTCTAAATGAGACGACGATTCCAGAACGAGGTGACTCCCCACCTCGCTGTCCTCACAAGACNGGAGCCCGCGGAGGTCGGGGCCGGCTCCCGAGGGAGGCCAGCGGCGCTGAGAGCCCGGCTTTAAACCCCTGTCTTGAGTCTTTGTCTGCGAGTCTCTGTCTTGAGCTGCCCGGAGGAGAAGAAAGATGCAGTTCGGAGACGGGGAGGGCCAGCTTGCCCCTTTTATAGACCCCGCTCCGCGGTGGTCGCCATCCTTGGCTGCTTACACCCCATGCCTGTAATGCAGTTCCCCTCCCGCCCCGGTCCATCCCTTTCACCTGCCGCAGAGCAAATGCGTATCTTTCCCCAGTTTCCACCCAGTGCCTCTGTTGCAAACGGGCAGCGTTGCACCCCTGGCTCCATGGAGCATCCTTCTTCCCCAAAACTACTTGGTGCTTTCCCCTTTCCGCACCCCCCCCTAGCCCTTGGGTGCTCTGAGTGCCCTCCGCAGCCATTCTGCCGCCAGTGTCTGTCTCCCAGTGCCCCCCCAGCGTCCCAGGCTGGAGATGAAGACAGGCGGGATGGCAGTCCCTGACGAGTGCTGCAGTTTACGAACGACACTGACAGTACAGAGAAAGGAGGCTCTCGTCATACCCAAGAGAAACGCCCGCAGCTGCATAATGAACTTGTTCTCTGTGATACGAGTGCCTTCGCCTGTTGATTTTACTGCGAGCGTTATCTATGCCAGTCAGTAAGTGGGGAGAGGAAGATCTGAACGTCTTCTTCTGAATTGCAGGTTTGTGCTGTTGTGCCTGTCATGGCTGTGTGGAGCGTGCTGAGCCACTGACAGCACTTCAGGAGCAGGCTGCGGGATCCCAAGGAGCACAAGAAGCTGAAAGTGTGGCGTTCCGCACCAGGATGAGTCCCGTAACCTCCACAGCTTGGTGCAGCCACAGGAGAAATACAGAGCTGAGTGGCTGGAAGAGAAAATAAGTAGCTATTCGCAAATAGCTAAGGTAAAGAACATAAGTTGTAGGACCCAGCTACAAAACCTATATATGCTGTCACAATACTAAAGCCAAGGCCCCAGGAACAGTACGGTGTGTTTCCAAAGCCCCTGTTGGGGATCCAGATTAGATATCCTCCATATCTTGTTTTAGTAAAGCTGTGGATGTTGCACACAGTAACCCCACACACCCACATACACAGGCCGCCTTCCCATTTTTTGGTTTCCCCGTCCAAGCGATAACCCAATATGCCCAAGGATATGTTTCTTCCAGGAACAGATGAAATCCCTGAAGCAATGTCCCCTCAGTTGATGAGGTTTGTCCGCTGCTTTCACAGAGTGAAATCACATAACTGTGATCGTGGGAAAGGAAAAAACTCTTTCATACTCCAAACTAGCTTGTTAATTGTATAAAGGTTATCTGCTTTCTGCTGAGCTGCCATAGCAAGTCTGAGCAGAGGAGCAGTGTGTCAATGGCAACCTGAGCTATGAAATTTTTTTGCAGGGTCAGAAGGGAGCTCTTCCTTCTACCCTGTCTGCTTTCTTAGATGTTTCCCCATGTGGTTGTTATTGGACATTTGTCGGATGCTGGTACCACCTCTGAAAAGCTGAGGGATTTGCTCCTCCGAAGTTCCTGCTTGTTGACAGCTTCCAGAGAGTCCCTGCTGTTTGTGGCTAGCTGCCTGGGGGAAAGGTCTGTCTCTGGACAGGGTTTTGACTCCTCCTGCTCCTGAGCGGGGGTGGGCCATCTGGTACACATTGCAGCATGTACATGCCTTGGGCGGCTGCTGCTGCCAAACTGTTGCAGCAGAAATTTTCTCAGTAGTGGCAAAGTCCTGGGAGCTTTAGGGCTGCAGAAAGCAACCTCCCAACTTCCCTTTGTATATCAGCTTGGAACCGCTGGAAATGATCCATCTGCAGGGGTGGTCCACTTCAGCATTCAGCAAATACTTAATGCAGGGACTCTAATTATTAACTTCTAAGGTTTTGTTTGTTTGTTTTTTTTTTTGGTAAGGCTTTTTTGCTCCTATCACTTTTTTCTTCATGGCTCTGCAGTTCATGATTGTAGTCGTTTCTCTTTTGCTTGCTACCTTTCTGTCCAGCTTTTCCACCCAGGAGCAAAGACTTTAAGACTACTGGTTTTATAATCACTGGAAAACAAGGTGCAATGCTGTTCCCTTCACAGAATCATAGGGTCGTAGTCCCATAAGTGATCTCAGCTTTAGCAGTGATGCACATCAGTTTCAGGTCCTAGATTCATCCCCATGGTATCCTTTCCCTGCCAGCTTTGACTCTTAGTTTTTAAAATAAAGTGGCATTTTCTTACCATTATATTTTCTCTGTTCTGCATTTTTTTGTGGAGCAACTGCTAATGCCTGCCCTCTTGATGCTAACTGCTGGTGCTTACTGTTTGTCTGGTTTGGGCCTTAAAATAGTAAATACTGAAGGAAAAAACGTTGTCTTTGGGGCTGGTGGCACTTGTAAGAGCACTCTCCCCAACAGTTGCATTTGTGGCAGTTTTTGGAGCTCAGTAGGGAACTAGCAGAATCCAGCTAGAGTGGACAAGACATCAAATTGCCTATTTTGTTGGGGTTTGCTCCTTCAAGCTGAGAATCTTGAAGGAGAAAGAAGAGATGAGGTAGCAGGTAAGAAAATCAGGTTCTTTGGACCTAGTAATTTTCAATTTAAAATAATATTAAGACAGTAATTGGTCATGTGGCTGTCATTATTAAAGAAATGTAAATATGACTGGGTTTGTTTACTTGTTGTTTGCTTGTACCTGTATGTATGATTGCTGTCAATACAATTCTGAGTCCAGCACATCTGGTGAATGTCCTAATGTATATTGCTTATCAGAAGAAGGGCAACCTTAAATCTCCTTTAAGGAAAGAGAAAGTATCTGAAAGCAGATACCTCAGTAGTGCTCTGCTTGTTCCCCATATTCAGCAGTGGCAGGAGATTTTAAGACACATGATAAACTTTTGCCAAATATTCAACTAAGATTACTTTATGTTTGCTTTTGTAAGAAGGGTTCCTGGTTGCTGAACCTGACCTAACTGCTCAGATGGACCAAGAAGAAGAAGAAGATCATGAGGCCTTGGAGGAGACACGCATGGGTGAGGAATAAGTTAGATAAGTTTATAAACACAGCAAACAAAATCATTTTTGAGCTGCCTCAGTGTTACTTAAGCCACTTTATTCCATGCAGCTTCTATTGAGACCCATTCTTTCCCCCCTCAGGGCAGGCAGACAACCTGTTTTGTCAGCCTGCAGTCAGTCTTCTCTGAGAAGACAAAATAATAAGAAGACAAAATGCAGGGATTTCTTGGGGGCAAGGAGACACCTCTAGCATTGCCCTTGGCTTCTGCTGTTTGTGGCACATCTGCTCTGGGTCACATGATGGCACTATACAGCCAATCTCGCAGCTAGGTTTCCATTTGTTCCTAGTCTTCCCTTTACTGCTTCTTCTACGTGGTGCAGACCTGGTCCCTAGGAAAACAGCTTGCACGTTCTCTGCTTTGCCTCTTCCCAGCACAAATCACAGTTATAGTTGTACTTTTTTCCAGGTGGTGAGCTTGATCCCCTTCCACATCACCTTGCAAATGCAGATCGGCAGGACATGTTGGCAGCAGGGGCCAGGGGAGGAGATGAACAGTTGGGGGACATCCGTGGAAGTCGGAGCAGTTGCCCAGAGGCACAGCAAGGTGACTTTGAGGAGGAAGAGGAGGCAAAGCTGCCTTGCTCTGATATCAGCCTGGTGAAAAGACATGAGAGAAGGGTGGCAGCAGCCCCACGGCGAGCCCCTCGTGTAGAGCGGCCCACAATCTGTTCTGAGTGCGGCAAGGGCTTCAGTCGGAGCATCCACCTCATCCAGCACCAGCGAATGCACACTGGGGAACGCCCGTTCCTGTGCGGTGAGTGTGGCAAGGGCTTCAGCCAGAGCTCCCATCTCATCCAGCACCGTCGGGTCCACACAGGCCAGAAACCCTACACCTGTGCTGAATGTGGGAAGAGCTTCAGCCAGAGCTCCAACCTCCTCAAGCACCAGCGCATCCACACCGGGCTCAAACCCTACGTGTGCAGCGAGTGTGGGAAGATCTTCAGTGACAGCTCCACCTGCATCAAACACCAGCGTATGCACACAGGCGAGCGGCCCTACAAGTGCCCAGCCTGTGGGAAGAGCTTCAGCCAACACTCCCACCTCCTTCAGCACCAGCGAGCCCATGATGGCATCCGGCCTTATGCCTGTGGGCAGTGTGGCAAATGTTTTGGGCAGAGCTCTGACCTCATTAACCATGCTCGTACCCACACTGGTGAGAAGCCTTACAAATGCAGCCAGTGTGGCCGGGGCTTCAGTGGAAACTCCAACCTCATCAAGCATACCCGCATCCACACTGGGGAGCAGCCTTACCGCTGCACCCAGTGTGGGGAAAGCTTTCGGTTCCAACCCCAGCTGGTGCGCCACCAGAAGCACCATACAGAGTAGACGGTGGAGAGGAGGTCACGTGGACAATAGGCAGCTACCTGATGTTGGGAAGACACACAGATGCTCCCTGGACACCTCACCCAGGGCATGAATTTGGAGGAGGGAGCCCTCAGAGCCCTTTTCTTCTGGCTAAATCTGTTTGTGAGCACTGCCCAGGCAGTTGAACAAAGAGGGAGGCCACTGCAGAATGAACTGTGGCACGATTCACTGAGCCCCTCTTTTGGGCCTGGGGAAAAGAAATGGTATGGTACGTCCAAGGCCAGAGAGGAGAATATAGAAATGTTCAAAGGATCAGTGCCTTTTTCTGTTATTTCTAGTGGGGAATGATTTTTATCCCAGTATAAACAAGCTAAAATCGGTACCTGTTTTTGTTTACAAGCTGCCTGAGTTTTGCCCTCACAGTAAGGCCACAGCCTGGGATGATCGCTCCCTTTAGAATCCACATCTCCCACTTGCTGGTATTCTTGGGTTTAGGTGATGTTAATTAGCATCTATTTATTTTAAAACCCCACAAGGCTGTGCTGGGTGCCTCTTCGTACATGCTGTGGGCCACATCTATGGAACGGTATTTTTGTTGGGTTGTACGGTTGTTAAATTGGCAATTCCACAAATTATACTGCTGTTTGACAGCAGCAATTAAGTCAATTAACATCATAATAGGTTCTCAGATTCTTGTTTTGGTGCTTTTGTGTGTGGCACTTTAGGAAGGTTTTCATAAGACTTTAAAAAGTATTTAGAATGACTTTTTTAATTGTGATCTTCTAATTGTCTGTTGATGAACAGAAAGAGGATGATGTTTGAAGAATAAGCTACGTCAAACTTTGATTTTATATTAAATGTGAAACAGTTTTTATTGCATAAAAAAAATTTAACTTAAATACTATGATTTTGGGTTGTTAATGATTATGAAGAGGTAATTTAGAAACCGATTTCTAGATTTTCTGTGATATTTTTGCAAGTGGCTTTGACATCTTTAATAATGACCTTCTAAGAAATATGGAGAAGGCGTGATTCTGTGAAAGCAGAAAGAACTGACCTCTGAAGACATCTTCTTCATTTTGAGGAGGAGAATACTACTGCTGGGAGTCTGTCCTTAAAAGGAATTCTTGCTCAGGCGACCGCTTGGTACGGGGGAGGAGAGAACTGGCAGTAATAACAAAGATGTTAATATCTCTAGCGCGGAAGAACTCCCTGTAATCAATGTGACAGTGTATACTGAAATGCCTGTTCCACCCACGGAGCCAAACAGGAGAAGAAATCACAGGGTGCTTTAGGCAAGAAAATGAAGTGATCAAATGTGTTGCGCTGTAGAATTTTTATTTTCAGCGCTGCATATAGGCCTAATGCTAATAATGAGCTTTCACACGGAGGTGAGCTCCCAAATGGGAGATATCACTAAGGGCAGAGAGGACGCCCAGCTTGAAGAGCACAGGATCCTGAGGAAACAAGCAAGCTGTGAACAGTAGCCATCTGACTGGGATTACTGGCTGAGTAATGCGGATACATCCACATTGCCCTTAGCCACCAGCTGCTATCTCAGAGGGCACAGCTTCATGCTTCATTGGCAGCAGACCTGGTTTAAGTCATTTGGCCTCACTCTACTCCCACCTTCCCCCCTGGAGCCTGAATTTATATAGCTGTGCTGACTAACTGTTTACATGGCTGTGCCCTAAGTCAGATCCATAAGATGATGCACGTGTTTTGAATGACAGGCTTTGGAGAGTGCATTTTAAACTCCGTTAGTCCAGTCTAGACCATGGCCTCACAAGCAGTAGGGTACACACCACTGAGAGGCTTGGTGTCAGAGGGGAACAGACAGGCCAAAAAGGAAATAATGTTACCAGTATTGCTGTTAGTTCTCAAGAAACGCATCATTTAAGATGTTTATTACTTCTATTTTTCCTTTTTTAAACATTTCTAGGGAGGACTAGAGCTGGAAAAGCCTGACACATTGCCTTTATTTTGTCTGCATTCTCCCAGCCCCATCAGGAAGACACATAACCCCATTGCCACAGTATGATGGAAACTGCAATTAATTTCCGTGGTGCCTATGCCACACATACTATTACCAAAAACAGTGTTTATTCTGAGTGGCAGTTCTCCCCCATAAACTGGCTGAAAACATGTCTTGCCTTGAAGTTGGGCTATCAGCCTATTGTGTTTATTTGTGGAAGGAGCAAAGCAATGCAATGAACATAACAGTTACACCTACACAGTAAAAGGCACCAGGGGCACAGAAGCCAAGTGGTATTAGCCCAGGTGAGCTCCTTTCAAAAATGCCAAGGTGCCATCTAGCTAGACGTGGTCCAGGCTACATGTTGGTTTTGGTGGGCCTGTGCCCTAGACATGTAGCTCTTGCATGGTGCCCTAGAAGACAGCCTTATTCAACCTTGTTCTAATTGGTCCTTCAGGAGCAATTTAAGTCATTGGATATGGACTACTGCAACCAATTTTACGCCAGAATGTAGAATAGAAATACACCGGTATGTTATGCAGAGCAGATGATCAGGGACTGAGCACCCAGCTTCATTCCCAGGGGGGCTATATTACATACTTCTGTAGATATAACCTAAGGGTGCTAATCAGCTAAGTAAGGTGATCAACATTCATGCAGCATTTCTCAGTTGCCTGTGTTGCCACTTGATGTGTTGATGCACACCAGCATGTTCCCCTTCGTTTAGCTCCTGTGCTTGAATTTAGAGCTTATCTGCAAGCAGCTGTTTTCCTTTTCTCCTCCAGGCTCTCATTAGCAACTGCTTCTCAAACACCAGTGTCCTCCCTCATTAGCTTAAACAGTTTGTCCAATGTTTGGACTGTGGATTCTTTCTGTTTTTTCCCATTAATCAGAACAAGTTTACTCATTAAATCAGCGCAATTTAGATGCTCAAACAGGAACTCATTTAAACTTAGCTGCAAGGGTTGCTTCTTAACTGATTTGCCTGCAGTTGAGCTTTTCACAGAAGCTTGTAGATCTCAGGTCTCCCCACTTGGGATGCTACCCACACTCTTCTGCTCAAAGATCTCTGAAGTAGTATAAAACTCTGTTCATATTTTTCAAATACATTTTGAAATGTGTTCTCTGCATGCTGCACATGCTCAAATGTTGAACTTTTAGACTTCTAATTTGTTTGAAATCCTCTAAAGCCAATTGTTGTTTGGAACTCTGTAACTCCAGACTCATTGATATGATGAGGGAAGCTCTACAATGTGGCATCTTTGCTTAATTAAGAAGTGTCTCTCATCAGGATGACAGGTTGTCCATGGAGACATCTTGATTACAGAGCCCTGCTGCAGTAACTTTCCTTTTACAACTATTCACAAGAACCAGACTAACTTGCATCTTACTGAGGAGTGAAATTTTCCATTCAGGCACCATACTGACCTGAACAGAATGCAGCCTCAGATCTCTCTTTTCTGAAGTCAGGACAAAAATTACTATATATACATATACGTCTATTTAAAAAACAACAACAACAAACACAACAAACCAAACCAAAAACCACAACCAACCAACCACATTTTGCTCTCCTGGTACTACATAAAAACATAGCTTAGTCTCTGAGTCTGCTACCCACCCAAGTTCTGTCACTCTGGTCATCAGGTTGAAGACCTATCTGTGCATGGAACCAAGTACTCTTCTCTTGATTTTGGCAGCTCAGTCCAGCAAAGATGCAGGTTCTGAGTAGTCCATCAGTTGGTTTTGGCTGCTGGCACAGTGCAATCTCTACAAATCAGGTGCATTGGGATGCTGCAGACTGTGGTTTTACTAATTTGATGCATTTTACTTTCTCAGAAATCCTGAGGACTTGACTGTGCTGATAGTTTCAGCTCAAGGTGCTGGGGCTCTGAGTTCTAAAGAAAAACATTCCGGCTACAGGCCCATAGATCCCTTCTGCACACATTTAGTAATAGTAGCCAAGCAACTGCATAAAGATACGTAGGATCTGCACTTTAGGTAGGTATTCCTCAAACTTTTGACTATGCATGCCTACCCTTCAAAGTCTAAGTTTGCCAAAAATTTGGAAGAGAAATCCAGAAAGAGCTTATATAGCTAAGGTAGTCTTTCTTTCACTAACCTCACCCTTCTTGCAGAATCTTACTGATCTGAAGATGAGGGTGGGGTTCCAGTTTGCCTTGTCAGTGATGCTGGCAGGGGGCCACTGAGGGGACCCTACAGCCAGCAGCAGCAAGCCAGGCAGGGCTGTACCCTGTCCCCAGCAGGGCATATTTCCACGGCTTCTGGGCAGTTCTCGTTTAGCTGACTTGCTTTAACCTGAAGTTACTCCTCCGTCCTCCAGTTGAAGGTCCATTCGCACGGACCGTAAAGGTCTTTTCAGTGATTGTACACGGATTTAATGAAGACAAATAGTTGCAGTGGCCCTTTGGTAGGTAGGACGTGACAATGTACCTGTAAGAGGTAAATCTTTTAGCTTTTCATGCTACGGTTTTACCCAATCTCTGTCTTACTGTATGTTAATATCCTTGCTAAAACTTGCAGTTCCAAGGTGAGCAGGACTGAGGCCTGTAGAAATGCACATTCCATCTTTGCCAGGAAGCAGGGAACTTTAAGAACTAAATAAATTAATCATTTAGCAGGCTCTTCAGTGTAAAATGCATCCGGTTGGAGCTCAGACTCTCACTGCCCTGGAGTACCTATTCAGAGACAAGTGTGCTGACTAATTTGTTGCTCAAAGAGATGTGACAACTGGGACATGAAAAATCACCAACACCTGCTCTAGAGGGGCTGACAGAAACAAACTTGAGATATAAGCAAATAGGATTTCCACCCCCCAGTGGGGACTAACTGAAAGTCCTACACCTCCTGTAATAAGTGGTCCTGAGCCACTTTAAGAATTTTTTGCTCATATTCAAGTGGAGCTTCCTATGTTCCAGTTTGTGCCCAACGCAATCACAGAATCCTTAGAGTTGGAAGGGACCTCCAGAGATCATCTAGTCAAACTCCCCTGCTCAAGCAGGATTGCCCAGAGCACATTACCCAGGACAGCATCCAGGTGGGTCTTGAAGGTCTCCAGACTCCACAACCTCCCTGGGCAGCCTGTTCTAGGGCTCTGGCACCCTCATTGAAAAAAGAAGTTTTTTCAGGCTCATGTCTCTAATTCAGAAATGGCCCTGAATCACAAACTTGTGTCTACAGCAAGAGCTCTGGACCGATCTGGTTCAGAGAAGAGCCTACTCCTCCTGTATGAGGAGTAACCAGAAGTTGCTGTGGGAGGGGTAGGGGTACCTCTGCCTTCTACCTTGCCAGCATAAATATTTCCCCAGCCAGAAGCGACTTCCCACCAAGCTGGGTGACCTCCCAGTATTTCTGTTGTCACACCTTCCTCACCTCTGTCTTCAAGGAACGGGCACCTTACCTTCTCCTTGTAAGTTTGGAGGTTTCTTCATTGGGGAAGGGCATCGAGGGGAGCGGATTGAAAGAAGGGGGAAGAATAAAGAGGCCCAAAGAAACGCTGAGCACCTTCAGACATGGGGCGGGGGTTAATGACAATTTTGAGTGTTAGCTGAAAGGTCTTTAATGCTACACGCTCCATTCGATCGGCTTTTCACCAGACAGCTGACAACTCCTGCCTCGCCATGGCAGTTTCCCGCTGTTACCAGCCATTACTGCTTACTGGCTAGTGGGATCCTTCGGGTGAAGCAGTGGGAGGTGGGCAGACTGCCCTACCGATCCTGGCCCCAGCACAGAAGGACTTTGGGGGGTACTGTTTCGGGTGCAGTGCTCCAAGCAGAGGGGCCTGGTGGGTCTCTGAGGAGAGAGCTTGTTTACGTGGTATTTTTGTCCACTAAGAATCATAAAATAGTGTGGTTTGGATTTTAAAGATCATCTAGTCCCACCTCCCGTGCAATAGGCAGGGACATTTACAACTAGATCGGGCTGCTCAAAAGCCCTGTTCAACCAAGCCTTGAATGTCTCCAAGGATGGGGCATCTGCCACCTGACTGGGCAACCCGTGCCAGTGTTTCACCACCCTCTTCGTAAAAAAATTACTCCTTATATTGAGTCAAAATCTACTTTCTTTTAGTTTAGACCATTACCACTTGTCCAATCGCAAAAAGTCCTGCTAAAAAGTCTCTCCCTGCCTCTCCTGTAGCCCCCCTTTTAAGTCCTGGAAGGCTCCAGAAGACTGGAAGGTCTCCTAGGACCCTTCTCATCTCCAGGCTGAACAACCCCAACTCTCTCAGCCTGCCCTCATAAGAGAGATGCTCCAGCCCTCTGATCATCTTTGTGGCCTGCCTCTGGACTCACTCCAACCGGTCCATGTCCTTATGTTGGGGGCCCCAGAGCTGGGCACAGTACTCCAGGAGGGTCTCACCAGGGTAGGTAGAGGGGCAGAATCACCTCCCTTGTCCTGCTGACCACATTTCTTTTGATGCATTCCAGGATGTGGTTGGCCTTCTGGAGGGCTGCGAGCACACATTGTCGGCTTATGCCCAGCTTTTCATCCACCAGTACCCCTAGGTCCTTCTGGGCAGGGGACATAGTAAGGTATGAATGTGAGGATTAAGCCTGCATTGTAATGCTTGTGTCTGGATCCATGTTTGCCAGGTGTATGAAGCTGGGGCGTTAGTTCAGTGCACAGCCAGAAAATTCAAGTGAAGTTGTGATGCAGCCTGGCATTTGGGAGAGGTGTCTGAAGCAGGGCTGAACTCGCTGAGGCTTGACCAGTGTTGCGCTAGGAAACAGGTGGCCCTGGATTGCTTCCTTTTCCACAGGGAGCAAAATGAAGAGCCAAGGGATGACGTGCCTTGTGCAAGGAAATACAGTTCAGAGCTGGGAGCTGCGTGCACTTCTCCAGCACCTGACTGCTTGCTAACTCCTAGCAGATATGGATCTAAACACGTAAATGTTGTTCAGATTACATCAGCACACAGTGTGAGTCTGCATCCATTATTTATAACATGGAGACGAGATCTGAATGAAGTTACTCGTTTATGAGAAAGGAAAAACATCAATCTAGAGTACTGCAGACATAAAGCACAAAGGGGTCAAACTGCCAAAAGGAAAGAACGTGTTTGTAGAAAAAAGATAAAGTTTCCCAATAAAACCCATAGGGAAAAAGCTTTTACATCTGCAAAACCAGGGGAGGGTTTCTCCTTCCTGTGAAGTAGTGTGGCTCCATGGGGTACCTCTAGCAATTTCTTGCATGAAAGGAGGCTGGGCAGAATGTGCTCGTATATGTTATCCTGTGAGCTAGGTATGAAATTTATGGAGGGATCTGCTGCCTCACTGGAAAATGTTTGGTTTGTTAGCCATTAATCAAAATAGAGCTGAAAACTGCTCTTGTAAACTACTAATTTATTAGCAAAATGTGGGCAAATTGTTTGACTGCAGGGTAATAAAAAGGCAGATTGAGTAGCTTTTCCTGCTTTTATTCTCCATGGTGACAACTCAAAAACAACAACTTGAAACTGGAAGCATGGCAAATGTATAGTGCTCAGTAACTGTGGATGAGGATGTGTCCCCAAAAGCTATAAAATTGTTGTATTTTCATTATACAGAGTATTGTTATGTCCTTCTACCCCCCATTTCGAAAATAAGTTCTTTACAGGAGAGAAGGTCAGTTTAAGTAAAATAACAATAGCCAAGTACAGCAAAGCAAGCCACTTACTGCATAATGGGGATAAAATCGCTGTTGCAGGCAAGCAACAGCAGCAGAAAAA
>VZRU01009566.1:5941-59878 GCA_013398155.1 Pedionomus torquatus | reverse complement strand
TGACCCTCCTCTGGACCCTCTCCAACAGGTCCATGTCCTTCCTATATGGAGGGCTCCAGCCCTGCACACAGTACTCCAGGTGGGGTCTCACCAGAGCGGAGTAAAGCGGCAGAATCACCTCTCTGGATCTCCTGGCAACACTTCTTTTGGTGCAGCCCAGGAACTGAGTCAGCAACAGTGGGCACCTAACTCCCACCCCAGAGTCCCCAGACTGTAGCTTGTACAAACAGAACTACAAGTGACTCTGTTGGGATATGTGATGGGGACAGTGTTGGTGCTCTGCAGACTGGCTGCCAGGGACAGGGATGTACAAAAAGCTTCCTTCACCTCTTGAGTTCATTTTGGTGCCTGGGGCACAGAGGTTATGTTGTTCTAGGAGCACTATTAGAGGCTTTGCAGAAAAAAATGTATTTGTCTACGTGAAGGTGTGGTGGAGAGCTACCACAAGGCATTAGAGATTAAAACCTTGCCATTTCCCTGAACTGAATTTTGCTTTTAAAATGAGCTTGTCAACTTTTAATTGATACTTTTAAACTCAAATATAACTGATATCACCTTGGAATCCCACTTGCTTTCTATGACTCATGAAATGCTCCTTCTCTCTGCCACTGCTCTCACCAGAGACAATGAAAGCTGAATACATTTGCTTTTGTTGTTTGCACTTCAGAGCTCTGACTACAGCTGCCCTGGGGTTGAAAACAATACTTACTCGTTTTGAAATTATGTTCAGCTTAGATTTTTAAAATGTTTCCAGTAACATCCCTGCTCGGGCCTGAGAGAGTATCTGGAAGGCTTGAGGTTTTGTTTTGTGTGTTCTGTAGTTTTTGCTTTTATAGGGGGTAAACTTGTCTTTTTACAAAATGCCAATCACTCTACATCTAAATTGCCCAGAACCCCTGGGCCCAACACTGAAGGTTAACTGGGAAGAGCCAAGGAAAGCAGAGGTGTTGTCAGAGAGGGATTAACAGCATGATAAAAAGTGACAGGCAAAAATGGAGAGGAGGTGAATGTCTCTCTTGGCAGGGGTGAACAACAAAAAGCAATTATGCAGGTGGCAAAAGAACTCATATGGGNATCTAACCTGAACTTACTCTGGTGCAACTTGAAGCCATTACCCCTTGTCCTATCATCTGTAACTTGGGAGAAGAGACCAACCCCCACCTCTCTACAGCCTCCTCTCAGGTACCTGTAGAGAGGTACCTGTAGAGGTCTCCCCTCAGTCACCTCTTCCTCAGACTGAATAACCCCAGCTCCCTCAGCTGATTCCTTCCTTTAGTATTACCTAACTTTATTCTTACGATTTTTATGTTTCTAATGCTGGTAATCCAGCTGGCATTTTTAAGATCATAACAAAATGATAGTCATCGCGTCACATTATGTAATGCATCTATTTCATCATCTCCCAGGCAATAGAAAAGGGGCTATAGGAGCCCCAAGTGACAATGAGGGTGGTTTCAGTGTCACAGCTGTTGTAGAAAGCACATATAACCTGATGGAGATGCCATACCACAGAGATTTCCAGAGTCATAGGGTCAGATTTGCAGCAGCTGGCTTATGCCAAAGGTCTCTTTGCTTCTGGACCCAGTGAAAGAATGAGCTAAGGCCCCTTATCTTCTGTTCCTGCATGTCCCAAACCCTGTACTTAGGGCACAGAACAGATCCTCACCCCCAACCCTGTGTGAAAGCTCCCTGGAGAAAAAGGAGGATAGCTCCAAGCAGTTTCTCATCAAAACAATCTCGACGACATTAAATTTATTTTCAGAATAGCCCAGGTACAATAAACAACTGTGGTGGTGTGTTTATGCACCTGTAACAGTCTTTGCTTAGGTTTGACTTCTCAAACATTCTGTGATTGCTCCTTTTCAGGGATCTGTATTTGTACACCCCAGGGGCTGTCCTGCATCTGCCCAGGGAAGTGGCTGAGGTGCCATCCCTGGAGATACTTGAAAGACGGGTTGACATAGTGCTTAGTGACATGGTTTAGTGATGGCATTTTTTTATTAATTAGGCTGATGATTGGACTAGATGATCTTAAAGGTCCCTAGACAATTCCATGATTCTATGATCTATTCAGAGAAGCTTTGGGAGGGACCTTGAGTCAAAAGAGACATAGTCCTCCTTAAGAATATGGAGAGTTAGGAGTTTTTGCTCAAGACAACTTGAAACTGCAGGAGTGGGCTAGCAGCTTGACCAAGCAAAGCTCTTCTGCACAATGTCAGATCACTCTTATCAGAGGAAGCTGGTCACACCCCAGCAATAGCATCCCTAAGTGAGTAACTCCTGAAACTCCCTGAAAAACATGCTCTGAGAATGCCCCTATTTTCCTCCCTTCAAAAGGACAGTTCCAGCTTACAATGCCTGATACTTTCTTTGCTACTCCCTTCTACGAATCTCACTAGTTTTAGGTAATTCTGGAGAAGACTGGCATGTAAAAGTGTCTTTGGTGACTGCAAAACATTTTTTGTCTCATTTCTGTTACAGGTGAACTGGTCTTTCCCACGTGGAGGGGGCTTGTTGGAAAAGGTCAGGAAAGTAGTGTAACTGCTGATCCATGGGCAGCATACGGTACCCAGAGTCACAAGCCAGGATGAAAATCACAATTCAGTGACCTACGGAGGGACCCGTAGACATCAGAGCAGGAGCTGGGACCTCTCAGGGAAACCTGGCACATGCGGCTCCCAATGCTGGCTGCAGGGAAGGTGAGGTGGGCCTGGGGCATGCTGCTGATGGCCGTCTCTGACCTAGTAGCAGCAACAAAGGCTGGGATATTTACAGTTCCTACTCTCTAAATTATATGCCAGCACAAAGACCTGAATAATTCTGGCTCCCTTTCTCAGGTGACAGATGTTGGAGTTTCTCATAGTTTGTAAGTGTTCAATGTGCTAGCTTTGTTAATTTTCTAATTCAGTGGAAATGGAGTGGTCTGAGGATATTCACACTGAAACCACCCTCAAGAATTTTTACAGTGGTATTTAAAGGAATAATTACCAGTGGTGTTTATTTTCTAATTCCATTATGTCAAAATTTTTTACAGTAGCCAAGATCACATTTTTGACAGCCAAACTGACTACTAATGCTTGACCCTGCTGTTACTCTAAGGGTGGGGGTTTTTTAATTTTTTTTTACAGGTTTCACTCATCTCAGTTTTCTTCTTAGCAAGTCACTGTTATGATGCTTCACTTTATGGCCACAAAACCATCCATACCCTTGACATAACCCAGACATCCATATCCTGTACAAAAAGGATTTTAATTTTATGCCAGCAATAAAAATTGATCACTGGAAAATTTGTAGTTTGAGACCCCATAATGATCAGGCTTGTTATTTTCCAGTGCCAGCATCCTGCAGGTGTTCTGAAAAATGGCGCAAACCATTACTTCTTCTCTGACACAAGAGTCTCCTCTCGTTCTCTGTCCCTCTGCCCCTCTCTATTGCAAGTGTCACAGGTGATTAGGGTTGTGTAGCTACAGAGATGGAAGCCCTACTCTAGGTCACCCCTCCCTTTTTGATTTAGTCCACTCAGTGCTGCTGCAGACATATTTTTCTAATGGGACAAATAAAGATGGCCTGAGGAAAGACACTATCAATAAATGAAAATTCCTTCAGATCTGTAGAGGTAGATACGAAATTTAAAATTTTAGAGCAAAGGCAGAGCCAACCGATAGGTTCTGCCCAGATCTGATTTCAGGGAATTAAGACCACTGTTTTTTTTGAAGCCAAATTTTTTTACCATCTGGTAAAACTCTTAGAATCACTAGTCATAAAATCTTCAATACTTTTCCAGCTACTCGTATACAAAAAACCTGTCAGACAGTCCTTCAGAACAGCTGTTTCTACAATTAAAATATTTTTTTTTAAAGATAATTAACTTGCAACTACTTATTTATAAGCTAGAGACATAAGTGACAACTTCCTACATATACTGTACAAATACCCTAAAGTACCAGCATCGAGCAAACAAAAAAGATCTGAATAAATGAGAAGGCTTGTGTTTTTAACAGACACAAATCATTCCTGAGGCTTGATGAAATTAACTGCAGTGACTGTAGAGATAAGGGACAGACATAACTGAAATGAGGAGGAGATTGTGACGCCCTGGCTTTCAGTATGATTTAAAAGATAAAGATAATCAGAGACTGTTAAATTGCTGCTTTGGCCCCTTTCTGACAGTCATTATTGCAGATGCACTTTCAAATGTCTATATGAAATGTTTCATGGGCTTGCTGGATATCTGATGGAAAAAGACAGGTTAAACACCCTTGAAATTTGTGGCACAGGAGTTCCCAGGGTTTTCAAACTAACAAAACATCAAGATTTCTTGCTGCTAGTATCATCGTATGTCAGGGATGAAACGTTTAATTTAAAATAACATGTAGTGTAGCTCTGTAGACTTCTCAAGGCCATGGAGACCTCAGATGGCAACTGCCTGCCTATCTCTTGGTAGCTATGCTGTAATTTTCCTAGGAACATATATTAGAGATGAGAAAAGATGAAAATACTTAAAAATTAGTCTCTCCAGCCATAATACAAGTAAATACAGTTGGCAAGTAGCTAGCAAGTGTAGTTGGTAGTCAACTCTCCTCATCAGAAAAGTCATGAGAGTCAGGCAAAGTCCCCAGTGATGGGAAAGAGGGAAATACCACATCCCTTTTTGAAAAAAGGTAAAAAGGAGGACTCTGGGAACTACCAGTCAGCCTCACCTCTGTGCCCAGTAAGATCATGGAACAGATTCTCCTGGAATGTATGTCAACACATATGGATAGCAGGGTGGTGATTAGAGACAGACAGCCTTTGCTTCACAAAGGGCAAATTGTGCCTGACAATCTGGAGATCTTCTACAATGGAATGTCTGCATTGGTGGATAAGGGGAAGAGCAACTGATGTCATCTACCTTGACTTCTGTAAGGCATTTGATACAGTCCCACACAACATCCTTGTTGCTAAGTTGGAGACATATGGGTTTGATGGATGGAGTATTCGATGGATAAGAAAATGGCTGGGTGGCCATATCCAAGAGTCACATTTGATTGCTCGGTGTCCAAGTAGAGATCAGTATAAAGTGGTGTCCCTCAGGGATCCACATTGTGGGACTGATATTGTTCAATCTTTATTAATGAAACAGACTATGAGACCAAGTGCACCCTCTGCAAGTCTGAAGGTGACACCAACTTGAGCGGTGCAGTCAATTTGCTACAGGGAAGGGATGCCATCCAGTGGGACCTTGACAAGCTTGAGGAGTAAGCCCACTGAACCTCATTAAGTTCAACAAGGCCAAGTGCAAGGTCCTGCATCTGGGTCAGGGCAATGCCTGACAGTATCAGTCCAGGCTGGGGGATGAATGGATTCAGAGCAACCCTGCAAAGGACTGGGAGGATAGTGGTAGATGAAAATTGGACATAAACTGACAATGTTTGCTTGCAGCCTGGAAAGCCAATCATATCCTGGGCTGCATTGGAAAATGTGGCCAGCAGGTCAAGGGAGGCAATTCTCCCCTTCTACTCTACTCTGGTGAGACCCCAGCCAAAGTACTGTGTCCAGCTCTGAGGCACAAGAAAGACATGGACATGTTGGAGTGGGTCCAAAGGAGGGCCATGAAAATGGTCAGGTGGCTGGAACACCTCTCTCCTTATGAGGACAGGCTGACAGAGTTGGGGTTGTTCAGCCTGCAGAACAGAAGGTTCCAGGGTGATCTTGTAGCGGCCTTCCAGTACTAAAGGGTGCTTGGAAGAAAGACAGAGATTTTTTACCAGGGGCACCAGCTTTATACTAAAAGAGGGGAGATTTAAATTAGATATAAGGAAGAAATTATTTATGATGAGAGTGATGAGACACTGGAAGAGGTTGCCCTGAGACGCTGCAGATGTCCTATTATTGGAAGTGTTCAAGGACAGGTTGGATAGGGCTTTGAGCAACATGAGCTAATGGAAGATGTCCTTGTGCATGGCAGGGGCTTAGAACTAAATGACCTTTAACGCTCTATTCCTGCCCAAACCATTCTGTGATTCCGTGACCATGTGCCCCTGCAGGCTAATCCTTCTTTGGTCAAAAGACCCAGGACTGGGATTTCCAAACCTACATTCATCACTACGGGAGTGTGGAGAAGAAAGCCATCTAGCATGAAAACTGCACTGTCATCGTATCTATGGAGATTATCCTTCCTATCCACTAACCATTCCTGGTGAGCTAATATGGCAAAGGAATAATACAGAAATGAATCTGTTATTTCTATGGAGAACTGCAGTGATGTCAACTAATCTCACATTCAAAACAGTATTGCCAGAGTGAGCACCTGAGGGCAGACAGCTCCCCAAATTTCCAGAGTAACAAAAGAGATGGCATCTCAGAAACTGACAACAGTAGGGCATAACACAGTAGAGAACTAAGTTGTTCCTAGGCATAATAGGGATCTAGATGCCAGACCTTAACATGTTCCCATCATCTTCCTTCACATTATTATTTTAGCAGCTAAAATTTAAAAAAATGACTGCATTATGCCTTATGAAAACTAAAATGTCAGGCTTCCAGATAGTGTGAAGTACTCAATTCTAAATTCAGTTGTTCCTGAGACAACAGCCACTAAAACCATGTCATAATTGAAGTGAATGAAATGGTTGCAAGTGAAAAACATTACTTTCAAAGCTCGTGTTCATCTGCAGTGTTAATTCTTTTTTCCATTGCTGTGACTGCCATCTTCACGTCTGGAAACAAGGACCAGAAAGGAGTATCACCCGTAGCACAGAATGAAGATCTGCAGCTGCCCTCTTAGACTTTCTCCTTTTTGCTTCTTTAAAACAGAAAGGCCACTCTCTAGGCAGAGATGTCTGGTGGTGCTGGAAGCAGAGCACCAGCAAGGCCAGAGCACTGCTTATGGTATGGTGAGTAGATACCCTTAGCTTGAAGCTCTACAAGGTCACAGCTCAGCTGCAAGAAAAGGCAACTGTATCAAAACAAATCACAGTTGGGGATGGGGGAAAAGCACATCATGCTCTCATCACAATAAAAGCTATTTTGATCCACTTTCAAAACAATACATCAATCTCACCTGCAACTCTCATCACACATTAAACAAAACTAAATATATTGAACAAATCAGCCCATAACTGTGTCTCTCCCTCTACTCAGCCCTTGCCAAAGTAACACCTCAGCAGTCCCTTAGTCCTTTTCTATAGTGTCTGAAAAGATGCAGATTTTCTTTCAGGATTTAGGACCCGATCAGTTGGAGGCAGTCTGCAGCTGTAAGAACAAGGCCTCCTCCCAGCATGGGGATGATACAGAAAAGGCTCTGTGTAAGTATAAGTAAGGAAACAATATTTAAATCCAAACAGAGAACTGAAGAGACAGAGAGAGCAAGAGGTACACACATGAGCCTCCCTCTGCACATCAGACGGGGCAAGAGGCACGAAGGCAACCTCGCTTGTTGTTCTGGGCTGCAGGGACAGTAGAGACGTGGCTGCTTTCCAGCACAGAATGGAGGGCACTGGAAAGCAGGGTGCCAAAGAGAGCCCTGGCCTAATTTTCCTGGCAGACTCCCAGAGCCTCTGACATGGAGTGCTGCTCATGGGAGTCTGTCTCTTACAGAAGCCCCTGCTCCCCCGATGAAACAAACAACTGAAACAAAGAGTCCGTGGCTGGTAGCTGCAAAGGTTCACGAAGCTGTCTTGCTTGTTGCTCTGCATCTTTTCCAGTCACCTCACAGTATCCAGCCCATCAGCATGACATGTCCACAACAACTTCAGACCACGAGGGACATCCTTGTTGGGAAATCGTTCTGAGAGGAAAGAGAGAAGACAAATGTCAACAGGAAAGTACCCATGGAACAGACAAAGAGATAGAGACACAACTGAACAGCAACAGCCTTGTCCACTCACACCCCTTTCCTCTCTCACACTTGCCACTTTAGCTCAGGCCTAACAATCAAGCTGTTTTAGTGACAAGGTCTCCCCCAGCAGGTGTCAACCAGCTCTCCTTCCCCAACAACCACACACTCATCAGTCCTCACTAGACTCTGGCAGGATGTTCTGCACTTGCTGGTATCCTGGGTTTACCAGGCCACAGATGCTAAAAACATCCCTCACCTTCCCAGTCACAGGCACGTCTATCTCTCTACTCCATCATGGAGTCCTGTGAAGCTATTTCCCCTTCTGGCCTCCTACGCACACAGTGGCTGCCCTCTTCCATACTGACTCCCCTTATCTGGGGTTCCCCACACTCAGACTCCAAGCTCTGACCTCCTGGAGAGCCCCCTTGCCCCTAAACTCTGGTTAGTAACCCCTGCCTGGTGGCTCCCCACTCAGCCTATTTGGATCAGGAACACCAGACATGGCCTCACTGTTTTCTTGGGGTCCTTTTTTCTCTTCTTGTCAGAGGCGTTGAGGTAGGCCTGCTCCCTGGCCCTGTACGAAGGGCCTCGGCTCAGCTCCCTCTCGCTATAGGGGGGCAGGGTGTCCTCCCCTTCGTCCTGCTGAGATGGTGGTGGTGGCTGCTGCGACTGCTGCTGCGACTTCTCGGCTTTGTAGGTAGAGGGTGGTGACCAGGCATAGTATGTTCCCCCTCCTCTCTGGCTGGGCTGCGAGCTCAGCTTTGAGGGGGTTTCATTGTGGTCACCATTCTCATCGTAGCTCCGGGATTTCCTCTCCAAGACACTGCTGAGGTAGGAGTGATCGTATTTCTGGCTCCCTCCAGGTGTTCGGCTCACCAGCCTGGGCAGGTGTTTCTCCTCATGAGCCCGTCTCCGGGGTGGGCTGTATGACCAGCCCCGATCCGAGTCCGTCAGCGGTTCTCGGTTCCCTCTGCTACGCTTGGTGTAGTACTCCTCCATGGAGCTATCCTGGTGGGACAGCCCTCCAATGCGGCCACCGTGCGACTCTGACCTCTCGAAACGCCGGGTTTCCTGGCTGTCTGCCCGCCGGGTCCGCTGGCTGTAGGACTCCGCAAAGGCTGCCAGCTCGTCCATAGAGACAGCCGGCACTCCCACAGAGAAACTCTTACGGGACAACATCTCAGACTTGGATCTCTGCTGGCTGGAGGAGGGAAGAGGTAGTGTTAGAGGGCAGGATTCAGCTGTGCTCGTTCCCTCAGCTGCCTTCACAGACAATGGAGGGAAACAGGCACTTCTGGCGCATCAATCATCTGACCTGTTTTCATCAGCTTCTGTAGGAGGAGTTGTATCACATCCTCGAAATCCCTACTTCTCTCTGCTGACTGTAAAGGCAGCTTAGTGCCGATAGCTCAGACTATACATGTCTAGTATTACCCATGATTAACCACAAGAGTGCACCTCCCTTGTCCTCCAGTATGTGGGGCTGGACTTGCTTCTGCTTGGCCCCAAAGCTTGTAGGAGTGTGTCCTGCTGGGAACACCCAAGAACCTGGCTACAGAAACTCACAGCAAAGCCATTTTGGAGCAGGTTTAAAGAAAGTGAGCTGGCACAATAGCCTAATATCGAGGGTAGGAAATCCCTGCCATTGCTTTCAGGAGACTGGGCTGCTGGTACATGCAGGAGGGATGCGGTATCTCTCTTCCAGAGAGTGCAGAGTGCCAGTCATTGAGGCCTGGAGTGCGGGTCTTTCTGCAACTAAGCACCAGCATGTTACTCCTAATAAAGTGCACCAGCACTGGGAAGTGCTGGTGGGATCAGGTACAAAACTCAAGAGAGCACTTGGGGAAGGGTGGCTTGGTTTCCTATTAATCTCACTTTTACATCCCAGCTGGGTAAGGCTTCAGCAGAGTTATGGGAATCAGATTCATTCCAACCTCATCTAATGACATCTCAAGATTTCCTGTTTCTCTCTAACCCCTCTGTCCTGCTAAGCAGAACCAGAGCAGCAGGAAATGGAAAAGAGCTACCAGTCCATCTGTTCCTTCTCCTTTTTTTATTGCTTTGCCAGATATAGCTGCCTCCCAACACAGCACTCCTCACCTGTGCCGGAAACTGTCCCGCTCATCTCTGTAATCAGAGACAGCCTGTGATCTTGAGGTACTGCCGCTACCGATCACTCCTGCCCAGTACTCAGCGTCACCATCCAGGTCCCCCGCAGGAGGCAGAGGTTTCCTTCGTGCCTGGCGGTAGGGCTGACGGAAGTTCAAGTCATCTTCATGCAAAGAGCTGAGTTCAGAGATGGTGTTGTTATCTGCATGGGAGGTTGCAGAAAAGAAACGAGACAGGCATCACCTGACAGCATGTGTGAGAGGCAAGGAGAGGACAGGAAGGCTGTGGTGGGCCCAGCTGCAGCTTCTTCAGAAAGAAGCTGAGCCTCCCTCCGTTAGAAAAATACCCAAATAGAATCCAAATTCCTTCTCCAAACCCTTCATCAATTTTTCCCAAGACTCCTGAGACTCAGTTTGGATATACTGCTGCTGTTAGGCATACAGGTCTTCTGAACTGGTAGCGGGCAGACAGGTGGAATATTCTAAGGGTATTGCAAATGGCATCAGATTCCTGTGTCCCAGACAACTGAGTTCAGCCTTCATGCAAAAATCCCCCTTCAGCCCTGTTTTAGGAACACATGAGCTTTCTGCCCTCGCAAAGTGGGCACTGCACTTGGTGGAACACCACAGCAGTTGTGCCACCTCCCCCTTTCCTGGTGTGAGACAGGCTGGCTATGGATTTGGCCTGACTTACCCAGCTAAAACAAAACCAACCCCCTCAAAAAAAGATTAAGAAAAAATTAAGATACTCTCTGAATCACTGTCAGTCTCTACCCTGTCAAGCGCATTGACATCTGGAGGCCTGACATACCAATCTGGAGAGCTCTTTTTATAGTAAATCTTGTGGGTGGAGAAGACAGTGTGCTCAGCAATGACTGTTTTAGAAGTACATATAATTTGTTAGTTATGCCTAATCTGTACAGAGCTTTGATGTAGTGTCATTCCCTAAAGCCCTAACCTTCACTGATTTGCAGGATCTCACGCATCTGTTTTAACGAGCCTCTACCAGTGCCTAATGTGGGTTAGCTCTGCGTGATTCAGGTGCAGCCAAGAGGAACTGAACCCCCAGCCTGCCGCTGTCCTCCACACAGAAAAGCTAGAGGACAAAGGGCAGCACTGCAAGCCCTCTTCATGCACACACTCAGTCCCACCACTGCATTTCTGCCTCCTAATTTTAAGATCCTCCCTTGGTTTTGTATCCTGACACCTGTGAAGTGCAGCCTCGGCCTTTATTTTGGGAAATAAAGCTTGTGAGGGGTTACTGGAAGACAGAAGTTCCACACAGAAGCTCAATTCTGCATTTGTATCCCATCTATTCTCCACCGTCCTCCCCTTCACTTGCAGTTGTGTGACAGCCAATGTGTCTTTTCGAAGGTCACCGAGGGGTGGGGGGGGGGAAGAGGGGTGGGATAAAATCATGCTTGCTCCTCACATCGTTCTCGCATCCTCCTAGCTGGGTCAAACTGAGCCAGTTCTTTCTCGACATAGTACAGCACCTTCATGGAGTCCCTTTCCTTGTCAGTCTGGATCCTGTAGCCCTTGCGCACTGCTAGGGAGAAAAGAAAAGCATTAGAGGAAAACACATTTAAGTCCAAGAAGACTTTCTGACAATATTGCTCCTATAGTTGAGCTCACGTCTGCAGGCAGGTAGGCTGCGTCTTCCAAAACAGAGTGAGTCAGTCCTTGCTTCTGAAGAAATTTGTCTCTAACGTGGGATGTGAAGTTATGAGCAGCTGCACCATTTACAAAATTTGCAGTAACAGCAAAAATGGCTTGGAAATGCCCAATCTGTACAACCAAATGCATCAAGTGGTGTCATTGCCACAGAGTGATTCCACCTCCCACAGAGGATGGCAGAGAGAAAAGCAGCACTCATTTCCCCTTCCTCAGCACTTCAGAAAGGATTCATCATAGTATGGGAGAAGCTGTCCCAAATAAGGCTTCCTCTGTGCAGCAGGGGCTGCAAGCTTCTAGCCTGCAAGAGAAGCAGGTGGCTGAACATTTGGGAGCAGGACCACTCCACCCTCCCATCCCTACGAATTCTGCTCACACAGGTTGAAGAGCATGTGGTAGGAGAAGATCCAGAGAATACAGCAGGAAACAAAGTCCCGCAAGGCACAGAACACTGCTTTGAGATTTATCCTGAATCCAGTGATGGGGTCAATCAGGTCACTGGGTAACTGTAAAACTGCCTTCTCTGGCATTCTTTACATGCTGTATGTTTTTTACAGAAAAGAGAGGTCTCACACATACATTAAGTGCTTGACTCCTGGGATTACTCCATTTGCAGGGGAAATCTGGACAGCTTTTTCAGTTCTTCCACATCCTCATGTGTAGAAAAGAGGCCCCTACAGAACTGGAGCACAGCAGCTCTAACTCTGGAAGGCCTACAGTCAGCAAACACTGAACTCGACCTATCAGGACTTTGAAGAAAATACGGCTTTTATAGCAGCTAACTTGAGAAAGGTCTCAGCCTAGGGCTATTCCAAGATGGAGATAAATACGGGTCTAAGTACAAAACAGGATTACAACCCTCAAACTCAGCCTCATTGGAGAACTATCATGAGGACAATTCACTTAGCACTACAAAATGTACCCCGTCTGCCTTGCACAGGGTTTGTGTGTTCCCTTGCACGAATATTGCAGTGCTGCATGAGCACTCCTCTTGTGGCACGATTTCAATACTTGGATGGTGGGTTTGAGCCAACCTGTTCTGCTTTATCCCACACCCCAATATATCAAGCTACTAACATACGGGTTTGGTAGTACGTTGCATAGTATGCACTGCGTGGGCTGAACAAGGATTTGGCAGAGGTATTCTTAGGCACCTTCTGTCCTAAACTGCTGTGCATGTGTCTGTGCACTATTAAATAACCATCCTCTGCCTCAGAAATGGCTGTGACATAGAAATGGGTAGAATGATTCCTGTAATAATCCCACAAATTGCTTCAGGAGGAAAGTGCTTTATTGTGGGTCTCGACTGTGGGCACACAAGGTAAGTAACTATATCTTGAAGCATTACCTTCTGTATCTATACTCGGGAAACATATTAGATGTTAAAACATAGTATGGGTCTATCAGGGTCCTGCTGTAAAAGTGTCTCCAGATAGTTCAGCCAACAGCAGTCTGGAGTTATGCTGTGGTTTATTATCCCCATGAATGTGTGTTCAATGACTGCAAGTGCATAGAGTGATCCACAGAGCACAAGGAACCCTGCCTCTGCCTTCCCACATGAAAGACCATCACGTCTCTTGAGGTGAGGTTGCTGCTATGAAGAAGGGCTGGACTGACTGGTCTCAAAAATGATGACTTCTGCTGTGCAAGGCCAGTTCTCCACCTCACCATCATAACTGACCTCTGTCAGGTACCTTGCCAAGAAAGAGGCCTCTCGCTTCTTTCTTCTGAAGTGTCTAGTAGGAGTTCAGCTAAGCTGCCACCTCATTTATGCACAGGCCAGCAAACAATCATCAGCTGAAAGTAACTCTGATCTGCTAATAACCTTTGGGGAACCTGAACAGGCAGCTTGCAGACTCTGTGTCCCCAAAGCCACTATTCACACTGGAGCTGTGCCAAGTATCTATCTGGGCAACATCTATAGCTCCTGAAACTGATGGAGAATTAGCTAGGTTTCATGCTAGCTTCATGCTTGACTTACTATTGCGGCTGTGTATCAAAAGCAAAATTAATTTCTTGGTTAATTCTATAAGCATCTAGAAATTAACTTTGGAATTAAATCCACAAAGATGAGCATGAAGAGCTCATAAAAAGTATTTTCCATTATAGCTAAAGCATATTTTGTCTCTATTTTTCTTTATTAAATAATTCTTGCAATTATATTGAATGTTCAACTTATTAAATCTCTTTATTATTCCTTCGTGTAAGAACCAAATATGTTATTGCTTCCTCCTCACACTCTTCTTCATCTGTAAATTGCCGTAACCCTTTAATAAGGTCTGAATATTTTTAGGCCAATCTAAATTATAAGGCAATGAAGGTGCACAGACGTTAATGACTTTTCCAGAACCATTCACTGAAGTCAAAGGGAATAGAACATTCTTTCCTGTTAACCATATTTTCTTCTCCTGCCCAGTTCATAAATTTCTAATGTTTAATTTGTGTTTATATATGGACATGTTTTTTACTCTTCTGTGGGTGGAACCAGGTCAGCCAAAACTGTAAGCTGTTTTCCATCCCAGAAAGGGCATCAGTACTATTTTTTTTTTCAGACAAGTGTAGTTAGGAAGTACATGACGTCTATCCTTATATACTTTCCACATTAAAGGCCTGAAGTCCAGCTCTCTCTTCCCCATGCCCATCGTTTTAAGGAAATCTATGCAAGTGTCTCCAGGTAATGACTATGCTTAAAATAGAGCATACATCCTATCTTATGTGTTGCCAACACTCTTCTAAATAAGAGAGCTGAAGTTTATTTTTTTCCCCTGTTCAGCCCTAAGCTTAGGATGGAGGTCCTCGGCTTCACTGGAGCTTTGTCACATGGCTTTTATGCAACCCTGACAAATTACTTAAATATCCACATGCCTGAGTTTTCCCTCTAGATCACCTCACAGGGGTCGTTTATAAGGAAAAAAATCTATCTAGGGCAAAGGCTGTCCTTTGTAGCCTGGCAGCCAGGACTACAGAATCCTCTAGTCTCAGTCCCCCAGCTTGTCTGATCCCTTTTTTTTTTTTTTAAAAAAAACCCACTTGACAAAAAGGTTGAAATCTCAAAGATACCAAGTTTCAGATCAGACCTACAATGGCTGCATGGAGGCTGCAGAGACCATAATTAGTGCTCTTTCTAACAAAAGACCTTTATTATAAACTCAACCACTACCTGTTTTGTTTAGCTTGCTGTCTGGTCAACCAGAAAATCAGTAGCCTGGAACAACCACGTAATGTTTTCTCTTTTACAGCCTGTAATTAGGGGATTCTGGCATTGCAGAGTACCTTAAGATAAAAGGAACAGTCTTCAAGATATCACCTTTCCTTAGCTCCACAGTTCAAGGAACACCTTGAACAGCAGGTCCATCATCCCATCTAAGGGTTTGTCCATATTATTGCAAAAAAAAAAAAACAAACAAAAACAGCTTAAGAACCTCTGTTCTCTTGCCACAACAGTTAAAAATATATAATGATGGTTTTATCTGCAACCCATAGTATTTCCTGTCAAATCCCGAGTTGAGGGTGTAAGTCCAGCCAGTTGATTTGGATTATATAATAAATGCATCTTTCTGTGCAATGAACATGGGATGCTAAGAGCCATTCCATTTAGTTACCAAATGCACACAGAGTTTTTCATTCTGCTAGTAACATACAACAAAAATTAGACTAGGCTGTGATCTGACTCAAAAAATCCCTGGAGTTCTCATGGCCAACACTGAGCTCTACATGCAGTGACATTTTTCACAGGAGAAAAAGATTAAGCACTGGGCTGTCATTCATCATTTTCTGACAAAGGTTTTTGAATTGGATACGTTCTGCTTTGGATCGGCGATTGATTTATTTCCTATTTCAACTTGTTCCATTCCAGAGCTCTGTTTTGATTTCAGTGGGGAATAAAAGGTATGATTGTTGCAGGAAATTTTGTAATTTCAGAAAGGTTAATATACTGACTGAGGCAGTGGAAGGATGTGGGGGGTTGTTCCAAAAGCTAATTATTTGATTATGCTGCTTGATCTTGTCTTTTCGGAAGTGTCTTATCAACACACTGTCAGGAGCAAATTTAACAATTGATAATTAGTGTGATGCTTTGAAATCAGACACGTGGCTGGATCAATGGCAAACTTCCTGTGCTAGTATGGTGACTCTACACTGCTGGGAGTCACTTCTGCTCCAGCATGTTTGACTTCAGACACCCATTCTGATCTTCAAATGCTTGCATGTGGCTAAATAACCACCCTCTTTTTCCTTGATGGCAGCCTCCTTTGCAGCAGGAGAAGTGATCCTCACCAAAATAGAGTGATCATACTGATATTTTATGTACGACATTGATCCACAACTCCTTTCTAGTTAGAAGCCTTTTATCACTCAGGTTTCACAAATGCAAAGGGTGAACAAAAAACCTGATCTACTGACTAAGGTAGGGGAAGGGGTCCAGCCCCAAACGCTCTTGGCCAGAAACACTGAGGGAGCATGTCCCCATGCCTAAAATGGGAACAGTAAAACATGCTGCAACAAAAACTGCTGTCAGAGGGCAAGCAGTGCGCTGCAGAGGGCAGAAAGAATAGTTACCAAGAGAGAACAGCTTGCAAGGCATCAGGGTAAAATGGCCACTGCTTCTGCTGCCCTGAGATCATCCTTCTCCGCAAATAAAGTTTTGCAGCAGTAATGAGAGGGGTCCCGGGCATGAACTTGGCATCCCATTCCCTCCTCACCTAATTAGGCACCCACACAGACACTGGCTGACAGCACTGGAAAAGTGAGACCACGTGGCCCTAAGGGATGTCAATGTCATTGTCAGAGCCAGGATTAAAATGCAGTTTCTTTGCTTTTTCTGTTCATACCACTTCATCAGTGACAACCATTCCTCCTTTCCCAGCCTTGCTCCCAGTAAGAGGACTGAATGCTGTGCCTGGCACTGCAACTTACCATTTTGGCTTCCTCCGCTAGAGTCACTTGGGGCTAATGGAGGGGGGTGCGACTTATCCATCAGCACAGCAGGAGACGGGACACCAGCTACAGGAACACTGGGGATGTAGTATGGACCTGGCATGGAGGAGACCGCAGGAGGGTATCCAGCTTTTGCTGCCTTGCCTGCTACATACACTGAACAAAGAAAAAGAACAGCAGTCAGCATCACACCAGCCTCCCACAGAACCACAGGGAACGTGGCCGAAACCTGCACACCAACAACATTGGTGACAACCCAGCAGGAGACAACTGGATGAATGAAATGACAAGGGCCAATCTGAGTTTCTCTTAAGTCTCAAAAGCCACTGAGGGGAGTTTAAAAAATGCATGTGGCTGATTAGGTGAGCACTGCAAGATGCCCAGCAACTGGAAGACATTCAGGGTGCTACAGCCAGCATTACCGCTGCCATGATTCAGGGGCAGTTCAGCTTTAAAAACAACTGATGACTCAAGCAGCAGGCATGAGACTCATGAAACTTGACAGATCTGCCCGAGTGTGACCAGGAACCTTGCTGGGTTACAAGGATTTTGCACCATTGTAGAGGGCAGCTGCTTGGCATTGCCAGGAAGAAACCTCCCAAGATGCTCTTAGCTCTGACCCGCAACATTCACTGACACAAGAAGAGCCTTGGAAGGAGAGCACGACATTTTTGAGAAGCAGGCACAGCTGCCAAGGCAGGGAGGGCTCGGGGAATTACATTTGTAATTAAGTTGAGCGCTCAACCATTGAGCAATAGGTCAGATACTTAAAACACCAAGAATTCAATCTTCAGTCAGGCAAAGTGCTCAGGGCAAAGGAAGCAGTATTAGCAGATTCTCCTCCTGTTCTCCCAGGGAGCAGGACCACTGCAGGCCAAGTTTTGAGCCAGGTTTGGAGAGGGTCACTTACGTGCCCGGGGGCAGCAGCAGGACTCAGGACAGCAAGGACAACGGACATAACAGCAGCAACTGTGAGGGCAGCACTGGCACCAGCAGATCCCCACCAGGAGGAAGAACAGGAACGCCCCCAGGATCACCAGGCCCACGAAGACCCACTCTGGAAAACAAGGGCAGAAAGGGAGATACTTACAGGATTGCACGTTGCTGTGGAAGGGAATGGCAGCAACATCCTCCCAGGGGAGAGCATAGGGGCAAAACAGATAAGTGAATAATAGAAGTGGATTCCCTGATGGTCTAAGACTACATCCTCCTGTGTGTTGAAGCAGAAATGGCACATGACAATGAGAAATGGAGATACAGAAATATGGTCCCTTCCTGTGATGCCTCTGGCTGGCTGAGAGGTGAGAAGCACGGAACTCTGCTTCCCCAGCACAGAAACCCTTCACCCCATGGCAGACCTGTACAAATGCCGCAGGATGTGCTCCATTAGCATTTGGATCTCATCAAAGACCCATTCTTCCCGGCCATGTTTGTTCTCTACCCACATTCTAGTTTTAACGGGACGAATGATGGTGAAAAGCATGCTATAAATAGCCCAGAAAATGAGCCAGGCCTGCCCCTTCGCAACTAGGCCCACGCATGCAATTATTCTTTTGAATGTACTGAACGAACATCCTATTCAGATGCTGCAGCCAGCCAGGAAACCACTGGGGTTTTTCCTTCCTGCTGAAGCCTCAAATTATCTCTGCCAGGGCCCGGATGGGAAAAGGTTGACAACACCCCACAAGGGACAGCACAGAAGATCTGGTTCACAACAAAAGGGATAAGGTTTGAAGGGGAAGGGGGGCAAGAAAAGTTTTCTCAGACTTCACTGCAGGGAAACCTGTGAGCAGCAGCAGCTGCTGTGGTGTGAGCAGGCGCCCAGTCTATGCAAAGGCAGCTTACAGCTCGGCATCTGGCCACCTTGCACTTTGTAGGGGACTACATGCACAGACCTACACCTGCTGCTACATGGCAATTCCCTGGATTAAGGGAATGGTCAGTAAATACCTCTGGAGCAAGAAATCGCAAGACTTTGAATGTACAGGAAGCCTAGAGTTGGTTTTACACCGGGGAGAGGTACCAACCTGTCTAGAAGTCAGATTCGCTGATGAGGGAAAATCTGTGAAGAAAGACTCCAGGTGTACCCAGGTGGTTATTTAATCACCTTGGAAAGATGGTAAGAAAGGAAAGAGAGAAATGGTGGGGCAGCTTTGCAGCAGCATAGGGTCTACACCCACCTCAGAGAAAAAACAAGCAGCAGATCACTGTTTCTGAACGAAGGCCAGCATTCACTGAGGGGTCTCCTGGTACCTTTGCATTTAAGATGTAGAAGTATTGATACAAGGACTGCAATTTGAGTACAGAATCACACTGGAAAATAGTACACCTCTCACCTATGTTGCTAAACTGAAAAGCCAAGGAAAAATCTTCAGCTTGAACAACCAAAATACAAGATTTTTCTGGTTCTTAATAACATGCAAAACAAAGAAGTGTCATTTTTGAATCATCCACAGCATTCTGTTTGAACAAAAGTAAAATTCTTTGCTTTGTTGGAGTTTTCCTTAACTCTTTTACAAACAATTCCCTTTTTTAAATGCCATTTTTAATCTAGAACTTACAATTTCCCTTAAAAAACGTCAGTGAAAGATCCGGCATTTACAAATCAAAACATTTCATATCAGAAGTGTCAAGTGAAATGTTTTATATTTTTTTAATATTTTACTTCTTCTTTGGCTGAAACAGATGAATTCCATTTAAATTGGCAGATAACTTCGGTCCTTGAGTAGTAATTTTTTTTTTGTGAAGTTCCTATACGCTGGGAAAAAATCAGTTAACAAGTAAGGAAATGACTGGAGCCATGCAGGAAGCAATCATGAATGGAGAAGAATGAGAGGAGACGACTGATACAGTTCCTCAAGTGCCAGTTCTAAGAGCCATCTTAGTCAATATTTTCCTGAATGACACTGACATAGAAAATGTGTTAATTAATGTACCTTGAGGGTAAGAGGTAGGGAAGTGCTGTCACTAAGGACAAAGACTGGGATATGTTACAGAAAGGGCTCGTTGTCCTTAGGGCTACAATAAGGTACATGAAGTACAGCAAAATACTGAATTTCAAGGTACACAGCAATACTTCCACGGTTGCACATTCAAAGGTTAAGAACAATTTCTGCTCTGAACAGAACTTAATCAGTTGAAAACAACTGGAAAAGAAAAAAGTATACTATCCTATCATAAACTAACTGTAACCACTTATGCAATACTGCCACCAAAACGGCAAATGTAATCCTATGCCCAGCAGAGGAGGAATTTCTAGTAGTAATGCTATCGCACAAGGCCTCCATGTATCCTCATCTGAAGTTACTGATGTTATATAGCTTTGGTCATCTTTGTACAAGAAAAAATGAATTCAGGCTGGAGCTGACGCCAAACAGGGCTTCAAACGGATTAAGGGACTTGATAGCCTGCCTTGCACCAGAAGAGCTGAAGCTCACTGTGTGACTCTGTTAAAAAGAAGGCTGAGAGCAGACATAGTTGCTGCCAGTAAATATGCTAGAATGATGAACACCAGGAGGAAAAATAGGTATTATAGTTAAAGGTCTTATATAAATGGGCATAAATAGGGTATGAGTAATGTAGGTTGAAGCTAGAAGAACATCAAAGCAAGCAATCCAATGGGAGAGAGAAAGGCAAAACCCAGACTATTCTTAAGCTTGCTAAGCTTACGAGAAGGACGAATTTAAACGGCACTCAGGATAGCAAGCAAGATAGTGAGCTAGACTACCATTTCGAGTCCTGTACTCCCTAATCTATGCTAATCCAAGCAAGGCAGCAGCTCAGTGGCTTTTTCTTTTGTCACATCCTCATCTTGTTCTCTAAGACCATCACTGATACAGAGAAGGTTTAAGAGTATCGCATGGCAGAAGTGGCCAGCTACAGCTATGCACTTGAAGCTCAGATGTCAGATGCCCAGAGATATTAGCAAACAGTTCAAAACCACTCCATAAAGGATAAAAACCTGTCAGAGGAAAGAAAACAGCAAGTCCATTGTAAGTGTATCTGTGGTCTTTCCAAAAACGTTGTAGGAGTACAAAAGGAGGTCAGGTTAGTTTGTTCAGTGCAGATTGCAAGATACTTGCTTGGCACCAGAAGTGGATATTTGAAATCAGTGTCCCAATCACAGGGACCTATGAGTCAGGAAGGATTTCACTTTACAGGAAGTTACACCATTTGCTTCTCTGATGAGGTTAAGAAAGCAGCAAAAGGCTCCTTCTTTATGCACAAAACTGGGGTTCAACCAGTTATACCTGCAATTCTCTAATCCTTCCCCCAGTACAACTGTTATCTTCTGCCACGGACCTTCCAGATACAACTGTGTAAGCCCGAAATTCAAATGACTACTGAGCTGAATGTGTCTCTGCTATCTGGAAACTACTGGTTTGTGCTTGCAAGAGCATCTGCTTTTGTTTATTCAGGGAACAGGCAATGCTAACAGCTGAAATGTGGTTTGCTGCTGTCTGTTACACCTTCTTGTTGGCTATACCCATGCAGTGAGGGTACCAGAAAGCTACCTAGCCAACACACAAGAATTTTATACCCATTCAGTAACGTTGTAAATAACAGGGGGGAAAAAGGTTTTGGGCAACAGAGAATGAACTTCTGTCTGTGCCAAAAAGACCAATTCCCCTCCTGCCATGCTGAACTTCCAGGGAGCTTTGGGTCACACTGAAGGCGGGGGAGTGTCTGCCTTCTCTCGGCTTGCATCTCTGGGACAGGTTTGAAAATAGCTTCACACATTTATGTGGAGTTGCAATTTTGCACAAACGTGTGAAAAAAACACCCCTTGGGCACCGTCAGGGGATGATCAGATGACTCAAGGTTTAAATGTTCTCACAGCTTTTCCCTTTCAAGGATAATCTGTTGCACCATCTACGAGGACTATCAGAATTGGTGGCTCTCATTAATTTGGCTAGCAAGGGATTTATCATGGGCAGAGAGCTTTCATGTCTCGTCCAACCACCTGGAGTTACCTAGATAATGCCTTTCCCGTGCAGCACAAAAGGGGCTGTGCCACTGATGGGCTGTTAAGCCCAGTGCTCTACTTCTAGCACCTCCTGTGCTACCATCTGCGGTGATGGCTATAACGGTGCCCGCAGGACAGGGTCTGAGGAGCATAAGTTACTACTGCACAAGAACCGATGACATACAAAGCCATATGGGCACACAAGGCTGCCGAGATCTCCCAGAGCTGAAGCAGTGTTACCTTTGTGCTAGCAGGGGGAGAGCAGAGAGCTTGATATAAAACCTCCCCTGAACAGTGCTGGAGTTTCTGCTCTCACACTGATCCTGCTGTGACATCAACCACCTCTGGATGCTGGCTCCCAGCATGGACATTCTTCCCCCAAGTCCCAGCATCGGCTCCCTTAGATCTCAACCCAACACGCTTTCCCAGTAAGCAACAGGCTTTGCCCTTTTTATTCCCAGATAAAACACACATATGAGTGAAACGTACACCACATAAAGATGCTATAGAAGGATAAACAGACAAGATGACAGAGGACTGGGTGATTGAAGGGTGAAATGACTGAATACCTGGCATAATCTCCACAGCAAAACTGGGCAAGAGATCAGCAAGCAGCCCTGTCCTGCCTAGAAAAGACAGAAGGAGGAGAACAAGGAGAAAGGTTACTGCAAGAAAAACACACTCCCCAGCCCCTGCCTTAGCCTCCAGTCCCCTTCCTCATCAGCCCACTTGCACTCTGTTAAGTGAATTCCTATCAACCATAGGCGTCATCCTGCTCGATGCTTGCTGCCTGCCTCTGAACTTCTGCCATTTCTGTGTCCTTGCATTTTATCTTTACCCACAGAGCTGGGGAGAAAGAATTTGGAACAGAGCCTCTCCAATCTGGGCACAAAATAACAGAAGGAGGTCCCCTTAGCATGGTTACATGGTAACATCTTTCCAGAGTTATGCTCTATACATGCAAAAAGCTCCTGGAAATGCACAACAGCCCTCAAACAGAAGGATTTGGGTTACTTTACGCAAGTACTGATGTAGTTTGGATGGATGTGAAAAATCTTTAACTTAAGGTCTTTGACAAGTCAGCCACATGCATCCAACACCTGTGGGTGGTGCTCTCCATGTGGTGCTCTGCAACTGCAGAGACAGCTCCAAGAAAGGAGTCTTGAAGCATGACTGTGCTTCAGACAAGATGTACAAGCAACTTACTGAAATTATGTGATATAATCTCAAGCGAAGCAAACCAAACAGGGAAGGGTTTGTGTTGAAATTTATGGAATCACTTTGCAAAAGAAAAAAAAAAAATCAACTCTAATTTATATCGGAATACAAACAAAATCCAAGCCCAAAGGCAGCTTTGTGCGTATTTGTTTTGGCACTGAATGCCTGGGATGTTTCTAACACGTAGCAAACATCCTGCACAAGTGTTCAACTGTAATTTACACACACCTGTGGATCAGCAGACAGTACTACATCCAGCTGTGCTGCATAGTCTTCTGTATAGCACCAGAATCACACCAGGCTTTTTTAATGATTTGCGTAAGATAGGAGAATTGCACTCTGGAGAGACATGTACAATGTGGATATAACATTACAGAAGCAGCTAGGGGTAAGCCAGTGTAAAAGTGGTAGAAAGCTACCTTTAACCTCCCCACATGCCCTTCAGGTCCCGCACTAAGCAGCACTCAGACATGATGAACTGGATCCCAGGTTCCTTGGCTGCTAGTCTGTCCTTGAAGTGTGTTATAATCAAATTCTCACTGTCTGTTTTTTTTTTCAGTGCTTCTGCAGATGTTCCGTAGAGACCAACAATCAGAAGGATGGCTGCTAGAGGTGCAACAAACACTTTGAAGGCAGGCAGTGCCTTGCAACCAGTTGTAACTCATGAAAGCTGCCCAGTACTCACAGTAATGCCACCATGATGAGGTGTTCCTGAAGCCTTAGCAAATGATATGCGACAGTGATTCTTTAGATAACTCTTCCTCATTTACTGCTTTGAAGCAGCACACTTGCCATCAGTCTACTGCAACATTTTCATCTACATATATAATGAGTTTCATAACATTCTTTGCAGTTCATTTTCCGGAAGGGTCAAGTGTCCAAACTGCTCACAACTAGCTTGTTATGAGACAGTACTCAAATATGTTTTCTGCTCACAAAATATAGACAAACATACAACCTATGTGTGGTTTAAGTCTTAGGTGCCACAAGTGAGCTCCGAACATATGCAACAAATGTATGCCTTGTGCCACAGTGTGCTAGATTTACATTACGTTCCACATGCGTATTCCTTATTTTCCAAGCATGCACAAAAAAACCCCATATGCAATCCCTGCATAGGCCTGTGTGTGTCTGTGAACAATGTACATGTGAACCACATGCACGCAGAACGTATGGGCAGACACAGGCGTGCAACTTGCCTCCCGTGTAATATCCTTTCCACATGCAGCCCTAGTCTGAGAGCAGACACCGATGGACAAGTAGCTGGAGAGATATAGCTAATTTAGGGCTGGGATATGTGGTACCAGGGGTAATTGAGTGACACCGATAAAGAACAGAAGCTCCATCTCACGAGTCCAAATAGGAACTTGCTTTATTTCGAACCTACGCGAAGAGACTCCATCCCTGCTGGTGATGGGTCTTGTGATGCCTCCTAATCCCAGGAGGAGCCCTGTGTTTAAGGAGGAAACATCATCCATCACAAATAACAGCGTTTGAGAACTCGATAACTCGTTACAGGGACAACCCAAGTAGTTCCTCTGTGCTGTATTTCCCTGCCTGTGCAGCCTCACTCAGCTCTGCTGAGTATCCGGCTTGAGGAATTTGCTCCGTCTGCCCCACTAGTGGAGCTTGCGCAGGCCTGGGGGGCCCACAGGGTGGGGGGGGCGTTGTGTGAACAAAACCTGGGAGGACCCAAGGCAGCAGGGAACCCAGCAGCTTTATACACACCCCAGCTCTCCTCCCGGCCTTCCCTGTCCTGGGATGAATTAATTCCCTGATAACCCTTGCCCGCACCCTGCGCTTCCCCCTTGGCGGGTGAAGGCGAGCTGCCATGGCCGCTTGCAGTTGCCATGGCAACGGGAGGCTCCCTGCCACTGCCCCTCATTGAAGCCCGCTTTTCCTCCTGCCACCAACCAGTGGAGCGAAAACCAGCAACAAGCGGAGGAAAAGCACCCAGTCAGGCTGCCTGTCGGCGAGCAGCAGGACGGAGCGGCTCTGGGGGAGACAAAGACAAGGGCCACTGCTGATCCCCCACTTGCCCCCACTACGCAAGCCCTGGCCCTGGCAGGGGCACCTCCTAAAACCAGACGGTACTCCCAGCCAAGGGGAGCCCAAGCCAGCACTGCGGTGGGTTCCACGGTGCCCGAAGCTGCTGCAGAGAGGGCAGGGTTTCAAGTGAGCAAGGCCTCCCTTTGGAAGCAACAAGTGGAAACGCCAGCCAGGAGGCAGCCGTGGTGATCATGGCCGGCAACCTCCTGGCTCTCTCTTCTCCTGCCGGTGTTAAGCTCAGCCTGCTTCTCTTTTGGGTTGTTTTGGGTTTTTTTAAGCAATACTTTAAGGTGGAGGGCTGGGACTACAAAGCAATTAGTGGGGGGAAAACGATTTAGTAAAACACCCCACCGAGAGACGGTCTGGCCGCACGGGCTCTGCATGGCAGCGCTGCCCACCTAAGGAAGAGGACTGCAGGCACAGCCAAGTGCCGAGGCACAGCTCTGCGCCCCCGCAAGGGTTGTGTGTCCTCTGTGCAAACTCCCGCTGCGGAGCCCCAGAAGACCGCAAAAGGGGAAAGAGGGAATAGAGGATGCCCCCATTTACCGGGGCTGTCCCGGGGGGTGGTGTAGTGTGTGTGCTCTGCTGGAGCTAGGAGGCCGTCCTCTTTCCAGCACGGATCTGGGACATCTCCTGTCTCTGTGTCCCACCGCACTGCTGCAGGGCTTTACCGGCCCGCAGCAGCCTCTCGCCAGCCCCAAATATGCCAGGGAGTCCCTGTGCCCTCAGTCTGCAGTGGGACAGGACAGGAGGAAGAATGGGAGAAGAAAAGCTAAGGGGGCGCAGGGCAGCTCCAGAAGGTGCAGAGATACAGAAGAGGCAAGCGAGGACAGGAGTTAGAACACAGGAGGCAGGCGGGTGATGGAGTGAGAGAGCAAATAGCAGGAGACTGGGGAGAACGTGCAGTCAAGCAAACAATTAGCAGAGAGTCTGCAGAGAAGAGACATAAAAATAATTAGGGTAAGTGGTGCAGCTGAAAAGAAATGATGACACCAATAAACTAGGAGCAGGTGCAGTCAGAAACATGGCAATTGGGTAAATACTGGCAATCGCATAAATGTGATAAACGTTGGGTAAATATGGGAATAACTGTTGAACTGGTTTCCCCAACTGAGGGCTGTGTCTGCAGCCCTACCTGCAGCAGTAGGACCACGGGAGGCAGCAGCTACAGAAGGAACTATTTCTTCCTTCAGTGGCAGAAAAATTTGCAAGCAATGCCACAGCCAGATGCCCCTGGCACGGGATGCAGCCCTGAGCGGGGGCTGGAAAGGACAGGAGAGGAAGTGTGGCCCTTGTAAATCTGATACTTTTCCAAGGAAGCTGCTGTGAGATTTATTGGGGCAGCATGGCACCGCAACGAGTTCCTCCGTGCTCCTTCTGCTCAGAGTAAACTTTATCCTTTCTTCCCATCCTGATCTTCAATTGGAGGGAGAAACAGCAGCGGCCCTTCTTGGAGATCAAAGTTTTAGCAGGCAACAAAGACCTCCGAGGAGGCTGTTGCCATGGCTACCTTAGTAACTGAGGTCTTTTAATCACGCCAGTCTCCTTTGTGAGCAGCGTGTGGCTGTCGCTGGCAAATAAGGAGGAAAAGAGGGGTAAAAAACCTTGGCAACAAGTAGCACTTCTAAATGGTGTGAAATAAATAACTAGGAGTAGGCTGGGCTAGGACGAGGGGGATTGGACCCAGATTAAAAAAAAAAGACAACGCAGTGGTCCGGAGCAGAGAAGCAGCACCTAGAGAGGACAAAATGAGCACTTTGGGGTGGGAAGACACCAGCGGTCTCCCTAGCATCAATGCTTTTCCTGGATGTTTTAAGAGGAGGCCTCCCACGCTGACCACTTCCTTCACCTGCTGGCACTACCCACCTTCCGTCACCAAGACGCAGCCCAAGGTTGGAAAGCCCTCGCCATCAAGCTGCTCACAGATACCTCCCTGGCTGAGATCTGGCCCTCTCATCCCCAACACATGGCCAATAGCACTGACGTCTCTGCCAACTGCTGTGACCAAGTGCTGGCTTGGATGCTACTGGCAGCTTTTCAGCAAAACAGAGTGAAATCCTAAAACCATCATCTTGTAAGGAAAAATTCTGCCAAGAACTTTTCTGTCTCCAAAGGCACATCAGTTTTTATTATACAGTCTCTCCTGGCACACAAGAGGCTCCAAACCTGGCTATATTTATATCAGCTACTGAGTCACTTTGCTGAGTAAGAACTGTCTTATTAGCATTACACGCCATACACACACGTCCCAGTAGAGATTTATCCTCTCTGAAAGCCAACGCATGTCACTATTAGTACATTAATTACTGTGCAATATGCTCTGTTTATATGTATCTACATTCTTTCTGACCTTTGGGTGTTAGACTTGATAAATTTTGGGTCTAGCCTGTATCAGTACTGGCTGGTAATACAAACTACCAAAGATGTCAGTTTACCTAAGTTAAGCGCTAGCTGACTTTGGAAATTATCAAAAACCTAATGAACAAGTGCTAATTGTTGTTATTTAAAGCATAACTACAGTAGAAGCTGAAGCTTCTAAAAGATTAATTATAAAATAATACTGCACTAATATATAATTTATGTGGTGTTAGTCACTGAATCGATGGAAAGCAAAGCAGGCAATAGCTGTCTAGCAAAGCATGTGGATCACTAACTAAAGTATCAAGACAACAACTGGGATTAGTGGATCACTTTCCTGCATCGTCCAGGAGCTTGACACGTCCTTGGGAATGAAGCCACTATTTTGTGAAGCATGTCTAAGCTATGTAAAGTCTCGTAGTGCAAACACTGCCAAGCTTGCAGGCCTATGCATTTCAGGGTAGGCAGCTGTGTGCCTAGCTATACCTACAGCCATTGCCCCCTCTCCTCTGCTTGGGAAGGGAGCAGCTTTCATAGCTGTGCCTTGTTAGTAAATTTTGGCTCTCAGAAAACCCTTCTCTCAGAGAAGGTTATATGCAATCCAATGCAATTAAGCCCACACTGCTTCTGATGTGAGCTGGGCCACAGGAAACTCAGGTTTATACTTCTGATTCAAAGGTTACTCCAGGCACCCTGCATTCACTGCAGCGGTACACTTGCAAGGTACACCCCCTTCAACAGAGGCTGCAATGAATGACTTCACTGAAGCCCACTGACATTCTCATATAAAAAGCAGTGCACAGGGGCTATGAATAACAATTTGATTAATAGGACTATCTGTGTTTCAAGAGGCGGGACGCTCAGCTGCCAGCAACTAAAAAATGTAGATGTTCTTAAATTTAGGGTTCAGCCTTTTTGATTCAATCGCATTAGTTCTAAAAAATAAAAATGTATAAAGTTGCAAATGGATTCACTAGCCCAGCTGTAACATCAGCAAAGGGCCCTACATTACTATTAAAACACATGAGTGCAGAGAGCATCACTTGTCTCCTGTTGTGGAAACGCTAAGCTCTGTACTAGTCTAGTCCTGCCACAGCAGAAGCAGACTTCATACAGTTTCCAGCATGCTAGACCCCCTTTGGAGATTCCAAACCCCATCAAAATACAAATATTTAATTAAAGTATAATAGTACTTTTTAATTTAAATTCTTTCCTTTCTCTACAGGAGGCTCACTACCAGCCAACCTCCTTCTGTGTTTCTGAGGCAGTATCCCTCTGCCCTTGCCTACACTGATTCTGTTAGAGAGGGCTAAAGTCCCTGACAAAGCAAAACCTACTGAATGGTCTTTTCAGCAAAGCACATAAGCACATGCTTAACACCAGGTATGCTTCAAAAATCCTATCAGCTTTCCTGAGCACAAACGGATATAAATAAATGCTTATATGCTTTTCTGAAATAGGCCTGAAATGAAGACAGCACAGGGGATTCTCTGATTCTACCTAGAATTGTCCAGCTCCTTTGTGTGTCTACATGACACAACACTTGACAGGCAATGCCATCATGACCCAGGCTGACTGGCTACTTAAGATTTCACTGGAAGTCTCTGTGATTGCTTCCATAAGAAAAAAGGAATACTGTAATTTGGTCGGGTTTTGGATTTTGGTCCAAGTTGTGATGAAGCAGCTTTTAACCAATTTTTAATGATGCGGATCCACTGTATAAAAAGCAGAATCCTCCACTTGTAGCTAAGCAAATTTCCATTAATTTATCAATGCTACTAAGTATCTACCATTTTTGCCTCTCACACCTTTTAAGATTTCTACATGATATTAAACTGCTCTATCCAGCAGTAGCTTTCTCTGACCTAAACACACCTTTGATCCTGGTATTAATATGAATCCACCAGAAGGGATATTTTCCTATTTCCTTTTCCGTTCTGATTTTTCTGTCTTCCCCCAGTGATAACACAAGTGGGAAGAACCTCTGCTCTATTCAAAATTCTAATTTATGCTTAAATCATACAGCAACCCCAAAATAAGCGATGTAAATTATATTTGAAAGACCACTGTCAGCAGGGAGCAAACAGCAATGTGCTGTGGGAATCACAGTGTTGCTCACAGACACAACCCCTTCACTGCTCCAACCGCTCTAACAGAGAATCTGGGGTCAACCCAAAGAGCAGCAAACAGCAAACAAAAACATTTATCGTATGTTCCCTAGGACTGTGGAACCTCTCTGGTCTACGTCTGTTCCCACTGTCTCAAAGCAGCAGGATGGAATAAAAAATGTCGCAGAAGATGCCACAGTACTAAGAAATGGCATTTTCACCACTGGCTGCTTCCTCCTTTAGACATCAACGAGGAGAGGAAAATGAAGAAAAAAATACCAGGAAAGGCAGNGGGAGGGAGGGAAGGAAAATGGGTAGGTAACTGGGAATCACTCCGAAAACTGGAATGTTGCCTCCATGCACGCTACCCAGGAAAAGAAATACACACAAGCTGCACCAAACAGCATGAGGCAGAACAAAGTATGCCCACGACAAGTATGCTTTCATGCTGCTGCCAAACTTAGCAGAGTGGTACACAGAGCGCAAGGTCAGACCCACAGGCTGTAGTGAACAGAAAAGCAAATGTGGTCAAAGTAACACAGTCTAAGCTTCATCTTTCCTCCCGGCACAACCACAATGAACTGGGGCCAGGGACATCATCAAGCCAGCTTCAGGGGACAGGAGTTCTGTGTTTCCCCCCCCAACGTAGTCTTCTGTACACACTGAAAAACAGATTCTTCCTGTTACCATGGTACTGTTTTACCACTGGTGTCTCAGCACAGTTGTAGACACACATAAGAGGAAGACAACAAATCCTGGGCAGGAAGGTGAAGAAGGGACAAAATTCATCAGCCCATCACCACACAGCCACAGCTGGCTCCTCTGGAGAGGCTACTTAACAGCTACAGCTGCCACCTGGCTGAGAAAACTTCACCTGAAATAAGAGAGGTCAGTCTTTGGCCTGTTATTAACTAGCATATGATACACAGTCACGTTGTGGATTTAGACAGGGGTATGACCCTGTTTTCTGGAGGGACCCATTCTCCAATTTTCCACTGCTTGACTGATATCTGAAAAAGTGAAGGGAGGTGACGGCACTGCTATAGTCATTCACCTGGTTTATTTTGTGATGACAATTACAGCTCCAAATATAAATGCCAATTAAACTCTGACCTTAGCCATGGAGTCACCTTCTAGGGGTGAAGTAATACCGCTGGGCTCAAGGCAGTGCCAACAAATGTCCCTGAAAGGCCCATTCTGCTCTGTTTTTCTTCCCCATCCGGGATGGGTGGTTTTTTTTATTTTAACAGTGAGCTGGATTGCGGAAAATATCACTGAAAGCTAACCCTCCAAATTGAAAGAAACCGTTTCTGCTCACCACACTGCTTAAGGGAGCTTAACGGAAACAGAGCCAAGCATGTGCCCAACACTTGCCCACAAAGTTGTTGAGGCACCATCCCTGGAGGTATTTAGCGACATGGTTTAGTCATTTTTACCAGAGTTAGGTTGATGGTTGGACTAGATGATCTTAAAGGTCCCTTCCAACCTAGACAATTCTATAATTCTATGACATATACCGCAGAGAGGATAGGTCCTTTTAGTGGCAGAATCAGTTTAGACCTGATTAGGGAGACTGTAAAACTGCACCTTTAACTGGACAAGTATAATTAGGCAGACAGAAAAATCTCACAAACTGACACACTCAAGCAAAAAACCACAGTGCTTCTTGACATCCTCACAGGTCAGAAGAGTGGGATGAAGGGAATGTTAAAAGACTGCAAAAAGCATACTATTTGATGTCTTATGTGTGTCTATTTTTAAAAGGCTCTGTCTGAAGTGTTCACTTTGCTGCAAGTTTATTGTTTCGTGCCTTAAAAACAAGAGTTCTGACTCTCCACAGTCCTGCACCTTCTGTAGTCATTTACGCCTGTGTAACGTGTGAGCAGTGTGGGTGTAAACATTACTATTCTGGTTTCGCATCTTTTGCCACCCACTTTGCCTAGGTGTGAATGACTGCACAAGGTGCAAGGCAATGGTGAAGGTACTGCAGGGACTGTTTTACATAGATCTTACACCCATAGTAATATGGTACACAGATATGTGGAAAGAGCGAGAAAGTAGAAGGAAAGATACATCAGCTACCTGCTGAAAAAGTAATCTGGCAAGAGGGCTTACCAAGCACAAGCAGCTCCACCGATTCTTCATTCTTGCCCTCCACATCATCTGGTGTGATAATAAGGCAGTAATAGAGCCCACTGTCTCCCCACATCAACTTCCCAATCTGAAGATCTGCATCTGAAAGTCAAAAAAGAAAAGTCAGGCTTTCCCTCCAACATCTAAAGGAAAAGTGAAGTGCTGAAAGCACTGGGTCCATCTCTGTGTCCCAAATACATTTCATTTCCTTACTAAGAAGAGAGGTCAACCTTATCCAGCATTCAGGAAGAGAAAAAAACAGGCTCAGGACTCTGTGGCTGTATGTGGGAAGACAGGTAATGCTGCAGAGAGAGCAAGAAGGGGTTAATACTGTCACTCTGCCTTTCCTATCACCTAAGGCCTGGGGTCCCAACAGTGCTCCTGCCATGCAAGAAGGGTTTAGACAGTGTCTCCTCTACAGCACTTCAGTCATCTGCTGAAGAGTCCGAGGAAAACACTCTCCCTTCCTGAGGCTGATCACATGGCCCTTCACACCAAGGAGCCTCCACTTCTGGCTAGGTGGTTTCCTGCATCTAGAAGCCTTCTGAGGGACAATGTTCCTCACACAGCTTTCCAGACCAAATGTTTAAGGACCCGCCACCCCCTATCTCCACCCAACTTCACCCCATGGAAATCTCCTTTCACACTGCTCGAGGCTGTGTGAATTTAGGTTCATAACACATTAAGCTGGTGAGAGGACCAGAGCTGAGCAAACATGAGGTGCAGGATAATTTTAGTATTTTAGAACTCGGAAAAAAAATAGCCAGTGGAGTTTGCAAGGAAAAAAAAACCTAGCCTGCAGAGACTGAATTCACATCTCTCTTGCTGGCACCCCTTTGTTAAGGAAAATCTATACACAGAGTAATATGCGGAAACTAGGAATAAAACCCTTCCACTCATCAAAGGGAAAAGAATACTGTGTCAGGGTTGGAGACCTACATGGAGTCAGATGAAGGGAAGTGCCAGAGGAAATGCATGACCTTTGAGCCTAGGATTGCTTGGTTGAATCCTAAAAGTCTGACATAAACCAGCTCCCTTCCAGCAGCCTTTTCTAAGACAGTTAACAGAACAATTACTCCCAGCTTCCAGTATCCAAAATTGCTAAGGGTCCATTCTAACACCCAACAAGCATCACGGGGGTAGGAGAGTTACCGTGAACAATGCTGACATCTCTTTCCTTATAGAAATCCCCTATAGTGACAGCAGATCCTTGCTTGGAGGCCACGACACGGACTGTCCTCCTGCTGTCCACACAGTCCAGGTAGGGATCCCAGTCCAGGTTCCTCTTGCTCATCGTTTGTAAACCAGAAGTCGCCATGCCCAAAGCTTCTCCCATCCGATCCTGGCAGTATGATTTAAACCTCCACTGTACCACAGCTGGTTGGGTGGAAGAAGTAGAGAAATGGCAGCGAAGCAGAGCAGGCTGAAACAACATGGCCACCTTCTTCTTCTCAGGCACAGTGACCCGCAAGCCTTCCACTTCAGCTAAAAGACAAAAACATGAGCGTCATATGCCTTGGTATTGCTTGAGGAGGAAGCTACCACATTTCATCACAGCATAATTCTCTCCATGCACACAAAATTAAAATGCCCATCTGTTTCAGGTGCTAGGGTGCAATATTCCTTAATGTATCTAAACAGGGATGCTGGCAGAAGAAGCAGGTTTGCTTTTTTCATAGCCCACAGCCACAAAGAAAAATAGAGCATGATGGGGCCAAAGGCTCAAATGTAGTACCCTTATGCTCTGTAGAGACCTTAACACAGTGGCGTGATGACTCACAACTTCTGTGGCAGGTTCACAGATAAGGAAGAGATATTTTAGGGATGGCTGTACTCCACTTCTACAGCAAGTAGGCCAAGGGGCCAGATCCTGAGTTCACAACAATCCCAGTGCAGAATAAGTCACACATATCCCAATTTCTGTGGCATCACACCTCCTCTTTGAAAGTTATGCAGCACACAGTGCCTGGCTCAGCCCATTGAGCACTGGTGCCCAGTTAGTGCCGCTTGCTCTGCCAAACTCTAGAGATGCAGGAAAGAGTGGATCCAAAACGCACAGCTCCTGCCAGGGCTGGCATGTAACATTGAGAGAAATTGCTCCATGTGGGAGGTGCAGAGAAAAATAGCCCAAACACTCAAGTTTTTCACATTCCCAGGGAGAGAAGGATCTCAACACATAATGTTTATCCACCAGCTGAAGCCTGGAGCTGATGGATTAAGGCCTCAAAGAAGACGCACAGGACTGCTGCCACATCTTTTTGTAGCTCAGGGAGAAACCCAGAGTCAGTGAGCAATGGCAGCAGAGAGTCTTCAGGAGAGTGAGGTACTCCATCTACCCATAGGAGAATGTCCGAAACCTCCCACGCATGCCCTTCATTGCTTCCCTCCTCCTTGTGCTGCAGGCAGCAATGACTGAGAGCACGTACACAATACTGGAAACACATGTTGACACTTTCCTAAGCAGGGATGTGCCAGCCTGCGGAGGCAGAGAAACAGCCCAGGAGCCGGGGAAGGGAACATCTAAGAAAGAATGTTTGTAACCAGGGACTCTACATGCAGCTGAGGGGCAACAGGGCCTGACATCTGAGGTTCGTATGAGAATAGAGAACCAGCTCCAGTATGAGAAATGTTGACGACGGCAGCTCCCTTCCCACAGTTACCTTACAGCCCAAGGCTCAGAGTAGTGCACAGTGAATAAAAGAACAAGACAAAAGGAAACATTCAAGAAAGTAAATCGTAAGAGTACATATACAACATCAGGAGGGACAGATGGATGGGAAGCTGAAAGAGGAATCAAAGACTGAAGACAAAAAAGGGTGTCCTGATGTTGGGGAAAAGTAGAAGAGAAGGGCAAATGCCAAGAAAGAAGAAAAAAAGACAAGAGTAAGGATAAAGTATCAGGGTAAGTATAGGAAGCAGAAGGATAAGCAGGTCAACAATCACGGAAACAGGAAGCTTACGTTCAGCTGAAAAAGCTAAAGGTGGTGTCTCAGCCTAGGTCAAAATAATTTCAATGGGCTGGAGCCAGGCCACAGGAGATTAAGAAATTACATAAAGATGAGAGGAAATGGAGTCAGCAAAAATAAACCACCCACTCCAGAAAGTAGAGATGAAAAGGAGATGGAAGCTGGTAAGAGAAAGTGAAATGACAGGAGATATCTTTAGGATGGGGAAAAAAAGGTATAGACTAAAGCACTGGAGCTTACAGCAGAGAGAGAGCAATAAATGCATCAACAGTATGACAACAGCAGGCATAATGGACACGGTCAAGTTGGAAACAGCAACAGACCTGAAAAGCAAAAGCAAGCAAAGATTGCATAACCAGGAGCCAGAAGCAAAGGAAAGCAGAGAGGCTGGACCAAGACTGAATATTCATTTCAACAAGTCATCAATATCCAAACTATAAATCACAACGAAGTCTATAAGCACCTCCCAGGGGATAAAAACCCAGTATGGACAGAACCTAGGGGAAAGCATGCCTCAGAGAGGCAAGACAGTCACTGATACTAACGAAGAGTTACTGATCTTATCCTCTCTAGAGGATATCACCCTGGGGACTACTATATGAAGGCTCGCAGCGCACAAGGGCGCTACGGCATTTGCACAGGAATGCTGTATTATGCATATAATGAAAGCATGAAATTATGCATATTGTACTCATGCCATGTGGAAGTTGCACAGGGGATGTCATTAATTTTGCCAGAAGTGCCAGGACTCAAATCCAAACACTGAAACGTGGGCATTCTCCAGAGCACCATGAAACACAGCTGAGGTCCCAACAAGATGCTCCCACAGGAGCCGTATGGGCATGAGGCAGCTTCTTCATTTTCCCAAGGTGTAGGCAGAGAGATAACTCAAGAAGCAGCAGCTGGGACATTTCTGCCACGTCTCCTTTTCCCAGGGACTAGAGGGACAGAAGTGTGGGGGCCGTTTGTCCCTAAGAGAATATCACCACTTGTTTCTCAAGGTGAACCAAGTGATGACGCCTTGTTCTCTCCTCTCTGGAGACTGACGATTCCTGGCTTGCATCTGAATGCAAGAGACGTGATGAACACCTTGAAAAATGACTGGGTCCAGGTCAGACCTGTATCTGGCAACTCTATGCCTGACACCACGCAGTCTGTGGCCAAAGCCAGCATGTGACACAAGCTGGTCAAGTGACTCATCACGTTACTTCAGCTTCAGGGATAAAACAGTGACACAGTGAATATTTAAATCTTTCCCTTGTGAACGAAGTACACTGCTTAGTAAACACAGTGCTTTCAGCTAACCATGCACCATGGTTCTCCTTCCCTGTTAATGAGATTAATGAGTTTGGCAAGCCAGGGACTGCTTTAATAAATGATTAGCTGAGCTTTAGCAAATTCTCATCCGACTAACTTTCCCCACCCCCATGTGAATGTCTGTATCAAGAAAAGAAAAGCAGCATTTGGGAAAACACAAAAACTCTTTTTCTACCCGAAAACATCTGGGAGATGTGCAATAAATTATCTGGCATCTTCTATATCCTATCCCAAGTTCTTTATTAACTTTTAAAGCCTTCTTTCCATATCCTTTCCAGAAATAGCATCTAAGAGCAACACAGTGCCTCACTGTGAGAGACACTGAGAGACTGGAGCAGTGAAAACTCTAGATCTATTTAAGTCAAATTATATATAATTATATGTGGCTCAACTGGGAAATTATACACCTGTTATTTCCTCTGCCCCCCAAAAAAAATGACTGGAATTGATTCGTGTCATACGTCACTGCTGTAACAGCGTCCATCAAAAAGGCCAACAGGATGTTCGACTGCCTGAAGACAAGATGGTGGCTTTACACCTAGAAGTTATGTCCGTGCACGTGAATTACAGAGCTTATTATTATTAGCACTTCCTCAACTTCAAGAAGAAACTGCTGACCTCAAAAATCTTTTCCAGAGATGAGCCAAGGTAAGAAAAGCCTCAGATGTACCACAGGGCAGAATTCTGGGCTGTTTATATAGCAGAGCAGAAGAGTGAAAGACGTGAAAAAGGATGACAAGCTTTGTGACAGCACTGTGGTGGCTCTTTGTCTGGTTTAATACAAGTAGGACCAAAGTGAAACTCAACTGTGAGATGTTTTGACTAATGCAGACAGAGCAAGATTAGTCCTTATTTCAAAATCATCATGGAAATGTAATTCCTGCACTCCAGAGAAGCAACCTGTTCATTGTGAATTTCACAATGTTTGAACTTTCACAAGAAAAATCTAGCTCAGGGGAGTCTCACGACTACGTAACAATTTTGCTTTCCTTCTTTCTTGTTCTCCTAAATCCCCAGAAAAAGGTCTGCAAATATTAATCAAGTGCATCTTAAAAACACAGTTATCCTTGCCCTCAAAAAAATGAGAAGAATCCGGGCTTTTGTGTGTCTGTGCATATGTACATATACACTCCCAGAGAAACAGCTTGATTATTTTTAATCACGCTTCAGAAATGTAATTGTATGGGTTTTGTTTGTTTCTCACTGGCAATGTGTATTTGTCTCCTTTCTCGGATTCTTTTCCTGAACCACACTCAGATTATGCATTCAAACTAGGCAATCAACATTACACACAAGCTATCACTAATACACTTTAGTAGCCATTAAAGAAAAAAATCCAGGAGGTGATTATAGAGGGGGATATCTGTAAGGGTGCACTTGAGCCTTGTGAGCCTGATCTTGGCAAGCGCCTTCCGCGAGTAAAAGAGAAGGCAACTGAGAGGTGGTAACTTAGGCTCTTGCTTTTCAGTTGCCCTCTTGAAATGCTTATGCTTCCCTGAGGCATCAATCCCAGCAAGATTCAGTTTCACCACACAGCCTTTGTGAATAGAACCATAGAACTATATGGGTTGGGAGGGACCTTAAAGATCATCTAAGTAGAATAAAGTTGAGCTGAAGCAAGAATGCCTGTAAATAACGGCAAAGCCAAATACCGTTGGTCAGTGTAACAGGTCTCAGGCTGCACCCTTCCAGTGCATCAGATAAGAGCTGAGTCAAAGAGAAGGCAGCACACAATATTCTTCAGGTCAGCATGTGTCTCCCTATCTGTGCATGCATCGCATCTCTTTCTCTGTGACTACTTGGCTCACACTGCCACTTGCCTGAGGCAGTACAGCTGATGCTATGAAACTACAAAAATTACACTCCCCGGTTTTATGCATCTTTATTGACAGGAGTTGCAGTTGTACACACAGGAAAAAGCAAGTCCTTGGGTCCTGAACCAGGCACCTCAGGAAAACTACTCCTACACTATACCCAAGGGCTTTGGCAGAAAAGCATATGTTCATCGGTAAGAGACAGGGCTCCTAGGGAAGTTGATAACACTTCCCCAAACCAAATAAACTGCTGGGCAAAAGGATGCTGTATCTTTCTTTTTTGTGCCTTGGCTAGTATGCATCAGTTGAAAGTATTCCTTCCCACACTGCTGAACACAGGCACACCATCCACACTTTCAAATGTGGATCAAGACTGAATCAGGAAGTTCAAGAACTGGTCTTTGAGACTGAAAAGTTAGAGATGATAAATAGATGTATAAACAGGTAAATGGAAAACCAGTGGAATCACAGAGATTGTGTTGTACAGATCCTCGCCTACTCATGCTAGTAAGTCCAGTACATGCAATTGATCAGCAAACACCATCACCATCAGATTGTGTTGGGAAATTAATTGGATGTCTTGATCTGGTTCCTATCAGACTTGTGTTCTTAGCTCTGTGGCCACTGTCAACTTTTTTAGCCAACAAAAAATCTGTCTAAATAGGTGAACTGCAGCTGAGATGAAAGCACGATACAGCCTTTTGCAGCTCTGTAGCAAACCTGAGAATTTCAGCTTCCTAACTGCTTAACCTGGAATGGGGCAAAACCAAACCAGTTGGAGAAAACATGGCTTTACACACCCAGCACAGAACCTTGGGACAAAAACACTCCATGTAGCACACAGCCCAGACTCTGCAAACTGACTGCTGTAGTCACTGGGCTCTTCCTTGCTCTTTCCCATCTCTGTGATGCTATTTCCCAGGTGCTTCACGCTCCTGACTTCTCTCTTCACAGCCCTGAAATGGCAAAGGCTGTGTAAGGGCTTTCACAAGAGCTCGGGACATTTCATGGGCTTTTCTACCTAGTGGCCTCCATTCACCAGTTTCCACACACTCATTACACTGTCTTATGACCTGCCCCTTCCACGCAGTCACAAAAGTCACCACAGATGCTTTCAGGTGAATTACTTCAGCTGTGGCCATCAGAACAAATCCACCCTGTCTTACTACTGGAGCACCTCTCCTATGAACATAGGCTGAAAGAGCTGGGGCCGTTCAGCCTGGAGAAGGCTCTGGGGAGACCTTAGAGAGACCCTGCAGTCTTCCAGTACCTGAAGGAAGCCTACGGGAGAGCAGGAGAGGGACTCTTTGTCAGGAAATGTAGCAGTAGGACAAGGGGTAACAGTTTTAAATTGGAAGAGGGGAGATTTAGACTAGATATTAGGAAGAAATTCCTTACTGTGAGGGTGGTGAGGCACTGGAACAGGTTACCCACAGAAGCTGCAGATGTCCCATCCCTGGGAGTGTTCAAGGCCAGGCTGGATGGGGCTTTGAGCAACCTGCTCTTCTAGATGGAGGTGTTGGAACTCCATGATTTTTAAGGCCCCTTCCAACTCTAACCATTCTATGATTCTATGATTACTGTCTCAAAACTGTTACAGTTGTCAGACAGCTACTGGTTTACAGTCTTGGTTCAGCATCGCAGATATAATTCCCAGAACTATCACTCAGCAATCAGTCATCACCGAAAGGCTTAGAACGAAGAAAAGAAATAGGAAGAGTCTCTCCAAGCCTTGTAACAGGTAGACACAACACCTGTCCTTGGGATGGCATTGGGATTTCCACTGGGGACAGTCCCACTCAAGGTGATCTCACAAAAATAACAGTAAGAAAAATGTGAGATTTCTTCCTAGTTACACTACACCTCCACTGTGTGCAGCCAGTCAATGGAAGTCAGAAGAATACTTCAATGGATCAAGGCAGATAAAACAGCCCATCTATTTCTCTGCCGTCCCAAGAAGTGTGCTCAGTTGGCCAGGAAACAGCAAAGCACAACGTGTCTCCAGCATGCCCCCTCTGCCTGCTCTCCTGAACTGTGGCTGGGAAAGCACATACAGTAAATCTACCCGCCTTTGTGCTATACCATTGCACTGCAGTGGCTCTTCTGCTTCTGGCAACTTAAACAGGTGTAACTTCTACATTATTTGTGAAAAAATACTTAGCAGGAAAAGAAGATTACATTTTAATGTGAGTGGTCTTCTGACTGTAATCTTTTCAAGCTTAGCTTGAAAATTTGCTCTGCTTGCTCAGTAGGTAAGACTGGAGTTCAGTCTCCAGTGCAATGCTTCTCTCTAGTTTTAAATGCATAGGATTAATAAGAGTAACAGTAAACACAAAGTGAGGATTCATTCCAGAATCAAGTTGCACTTGGCAGTTTACAAGAACCAGCTTTACACAGGGGCTTAAGGATACTTGACACATCGTACCTTCTTTTTCTATAATGAGAAGCACTGTCCCACACACATCCTAATCCGTGTCACTTCACAGGAAGGAATAAAGGATGACCTGCTCTTCATCATTTTGCTGTTGTTATTAAAACACTAGCTATAGGCACGTGGGAGAGGAGAGCAGAGGAGTAAGAGAAGCCAAACCAAATCCACTGTACCTCATGCAGGATTTTCGGAATTGCAGTTAAGGAGTCACAAGGCACAAAACCAAACAAAAGATAAATGCAAGAGCCGACAGAAAGGAAGCATTGCTGGGAGGAAGGGAACTGCAAGTGCTGATTAGAAATTTCTCAGCCCACCTCGAGGAGGGAGGAGGGGAGAGAAGGGGGCGAGAGCCTCACGCTCATTCTTGCTCCCTTTTGTCTTCCCGCTTCCTCCCCATCTTGCACTCTGTCTCCCACCCCGGCCCCTCCACCTCCCAGCCCCCACTCCTCTTTCCCACAGCGGAGCGTACCACTCTGGCTGGATTAGGGCTCCTTACCTTGACGCAGACCCCTCATTCCTTTGCACAGCCACCGGGGAGAGGAACATTTTGAATCCACCTTTGCTAGCCTCTCTCCCCTTTCCGCACCCACACGTACACGCTCACACACGCACACACCTTTGCTTCTTTGCGTTCTCTCTGCCATGAAAAAGGACAGCAGCGCCTGCTCTGTCGCTGGGAGGCCGGAGGGGAGCAAGCTGACACCGGCTGCCTCCATCTCTCAGCAGACAGCTATGGCTAACCTGTTGCCTGCCGGAAGCCTTTGCCTGCCGGCGGTCGACAGCACCAGCGGCAGGCAGTCCTGTCTCAAAAGCCCAGGACTAGAGGAGACTAGAAGGTCTTCCTACTGCAGCGGTACGTCCCTCTCTCTCTCTGCGTAGACCTTGCATGCTCCAAACGGCAGTCGCTGCCAGTAATCATGAATTATCTTTAATAGAGGGAGAAAGGTGTCAACAGCCCAGCCTTTTAGCCTGATGGAAAAGTCCTTATCTAGCCAGACACTTCCAGATAATGATGCTCGTTAAAAAGAGGGAGGAATGTAACGTCAATTTTATCTACACCCTGTACTCCTTCACCAGTCCCTGGATGCTGTTTATCAGCATTCTGATGGCTAGTAGGGAGAGCGGCAGTTGTGGGTACGTTGGCACCCCAGACCATCTCAGTGAAGCGGGATACATTCGGAAGCAGCCAAATGGCAGGGAGAGAGGCAAGGAGGGAGGATGAGCTAGAAGCTGCCGAAGCCCCAGATGAGGCCGTGAAACCCTGGAAGGCAGCAGTAGGCAGACACCGGTGCTGAAGATGACTCAGACTGAAAAAGCAAGGAAAGGGGTGGGTGGGTGGTGGGAGAGAGGTGTTATGACTAAAAGCTGAATTTACTGCTTGTGAATCCTAAATCTGAATAGGAAGAGGGAAGAACTTGAGGTCTTTCTTGTGGGATACATAGGGGGTGGGGGGTGTGGGGAAATACATGTCACTTAATCGAAGAGAGTCTGTTTCTTCTTTCAGCCTGTAACCAGCCTGCCTGGCTAAGTCTGCCTGCTGCATGTAGCTTTTCCTAAAGCCTCCTGCTCCTGCCTCTCTGCCTGTGCCTGGCTGCTGCACCGGCTGGGAGAGGAGGCAGATCCTGCTGCTGACCTGCCAGGGCTCCCTATCTCCCCTCTCCCCCCCCGCGATTCTGGGCTGCTCTCATTGCCCTGTAGATAGCTACCCTCTCCCTTCCTCGCCGTCCAGCTCTCAGACCCAGCCCCTTTTCAGCTAGTCCCCCCCTTGCTTTCTCCCCATCGCAGAGCTCTCCCCTCCCTTGGCTTTGGGAGGGCTTGCCCGACCGACCTCGCTGGGAGCCGGCCGGGCAAGAGGCGGCTGGCGAGCTGCGCCGGGAGAGGCGGTCCGGTCCAGCGCTCACAAAGCCCGGGGCACAGCTGCACACCCCCCCTTACCTCCCTGCCCCGGGAAGGCTGGAAGCTGGGGCAGAGGCAGGGCAGCCCCCTCCTCTTGCACCTCCGTTAGACGGCGTGTGCGGCCGGGACACCGGGAAAGGAGAAGTTCCTGCAATTGTTCCCGGCCCGGCGTGGGCGGGCGGGGGGAGCCGAGTGTTGTCGCCATCCCCCCTGCATCGCGGCCAAGGACAATTAATTAAAAACTTTGTAAGGCACTCTGCAAATGTCTTGGTTGCTGTCAACAAGCAGTCAACAATTGCAGACCGAGTTTTTCTCCTCCTACTTCACACTTTCCATATTTCCCAACACTTGCCAGAATGTTGTGGTGACAGATGGAGACAATAGATGCTTTACTAAACACACGTCCTTGATATCTGCATAATCTCCTTTAATATATATCATTAACTTGGGCCAGTCCCATGTTATTGCCTCCCCAACATTGCTAGCACATCATGATCTGGAAGGAGCTATTTATTGCTCCAAGAATGTGACTCTCTTGCCCAACCAGTCAGGCCTCAAAATTTTACTTACCCATCCTTTTTAGCTTCTGTNGCGCGGCGGGGCGGGGGGCGCGACCATACCGCGGGGCGGCGGGAGAGGCCCGGGGCGGCCCCGCCCGGCGTGCCCGCTGGGGCAGCCGCCTCCTCAACAGAGCCGGCCGTGCGGGCTCCCTTTCCCTCCGCTCCTCCCCCGCCGCCGGGATGCCGGTGTGGGGGGGGGACACTCCGGGCGCGGCGACAGGCGGGGACAGCGCGGCGGCGGGTGCTTCCCGAAACTGCTTCTTCCCCCTCCCCTCTCTCCCTGCGGTCAAAGGCGCGTTTCGGTTGCCGGAGCTTTTCCCGGCCTGCGGGCAACCCCGGCACGTTTCTCCGCGACTTCTCCAGCCGCCGAGGCCGGAGCGATGCGCAGCCCCCGGCTCCCCGCGGCCGGCGGCAGCTGCCCCGGTCCCGTCCCGGCTTGCAACTCCTCTCGTAAGCACTTAAAAATGTCCACCCTCCCCCAATTAACCAAACGTACACCTTGGGAAATGAAGGTAGACTGATCCAGTTCTGAATTTCCCTGGGGTTTGCACTTCCAGCATGGGCCCTGCGACTAATTACTGTGATTTTAGATGAAGGGGGGATATAAATGGAAACGTTTAAGGCCCGGCCGGATGGGGCTTTGAGCAACCTGCTCTAGTGGGAGGTGTCCCTGCCCGTGGCAAGGGGGTTGGAACTCGATGATCTTTTAGCTCCCTTCCAACTCTAACCATTCTCTGATTCTAATTTTACATAAGGAGGAGGTGTTCTGGCTGTTATCAACGGACATCTGAATTGTAGGGTGTTTTAAGTTTTCATGCCAACATGATAGTGGAAGTGGGCGTAATTTTTTTTTGGGAGAGAAGGGACAGCCAACTAGAAATACTAGAGAGATCACCCTTTAAAAGATGGATGTGCTGAAATGAAGTGGTCCAGGCCACAGAGGACCACATGGATACCTACATTCTGTACTTAAAACTTCTGAACTTCCTGTGAGAGCGCAATAAATCAGGGGGACTGTTTTACAGGCCTAGAACTGGCTAAATAGCTGCATGTATTCTTTGGTGGCTCGGCACCAACAAGAAGCACTTTCCAAAACAGCACTCACCACTGGCAGCATCCAGCACAGCTTCTCTTTCAGTGTTGTTCATCTTTGGGTGTTTTTCTTTCAGGGGTTTGGCTGGTGTTCTTAAGCAAAGTTTAGATTCTGTAGATGTCAGCGATCCACGTGGGAGATGGGAGTAGTCGGCAGCATCTCATCCCGGATCTGCCAAAGAACATAAACTACGCTGATTTTCTAACGCCAAGTTGGGCCCCTGAAGCGAGCGGCGCTCGGTGTGTCCCGCTGCAAAAGGCAGGGTGTGCAGGGACACCTGTCGTAAAACTGGACAAGCCATCTGCATTCTAGCGGGTATTTTCCCAATTACCCGTAGGTTGCTCATAATTTTGCCTTTCCGACTAAACTTCTCTATGGGCAGGATAAGCTTTTTTTTCAAAAGCGTGAATAAAAATAGATCAATAATTTCTGAGTGAAAAAGCAAAACAGCATGTTTGCTGTGATAAAAGATGTGTTGAAACATTTAGGTTGTTTTTGAATGGCTGTAGTCCTGCTTTCAATAGAATTAAAATCGAATTAAGCAAGAAGACAATTCCTAGGCAGCCAGTCTGTTTTTAAGTGTTTTACTCAGAGCTGTTATATGTTATTTAAAAATACTTTTCACATAGAAGTTTATTTTTCTAGGACATTGCTTTATCAAAAAAAATACACACCCACCCAAATCAGTGTCCTGATGTTCCTCTCACCCGATACATTACGAATTTAACTAGCTAAAAGCCACTATTAAGAACTAAGACTTCTCTTTCTGCATCAACCTCTGTGCTGTTCTGCTTCAGCACAGCGCGATCCGACACCCCACTCTCTGTGCATACTTGGATGGCAAAGCAGAAGCCTCTCGTTAGGGCTGCAACTTCAGCCTGGAGAAACACATGTAGTTCCAGAAAACTCTGATGGAGCTGTAGGACTTCACATCAGCTGAGGGTGTGCCTCAACATTATTGTCTATCTATAGGATATACTCCATGAAGGCTTGTATGGGCTGAATGAAGACTCCTAAAAAGTGAACACAAAGCTATTTTTTCTTCTCCTTCACTCTGTGAACTGTTTTTCCTGATAACACATTTTCAAGTGCCTTGCCTTTCTGTAACTTAATTGGCCTGGAGCCTGATCCGTAGTTTCCTGTGACAATGTTGATGTTGATATTATCTCATATATTTAACATTGGGAGCAGCAAAATCCCCTATGCGTCACTATCGTTAGCTACTCCTAGCTTGGGTTTTTTGTTGTTTTTTTTTCATCTACTCCAGCTTTTGCAAATAAATTTGGCATACGTCAGATTTGCTAAACTTTTGACTCACAACAAAGGAAGGAAAGATTTTCAATACGAGGAAGCACCATTGTTTTGCATGTAACGTTGGATTTATAGCTGCTTTGAAATTTTCATAGACTCAAGCTCACTGTACGGTTCTTTTTCACGCAGTGTGAGCTGTCGTTTGTATATATGCACATATGATTGATGCTAGAGCCCTGAATAGATGTTCCAGAGCTCTGTAGACCTTTGATCTGAGTATTGCAACATCTGAGCTGGCTTAATAGTTAATGTTGGGATGTTGTCTTTCCTTTCAGCCAGTACTTGGAGTCAGAAAGCTGCAATTAGCCCTGTTTCACCTTCAAACGGTGGGTAAATTCCTATGCAATTAGCCAGATGCTTCAAGCCACAGCCCAGCAGGGACTCTCTGTCCCCTGTAAAACCTCAGTAGGCTTCAACTTCAACCTTGGTCTCCCTCAGTCACTTGACAACCTTTTATACCAGATGACCAAATTCCCCATACCTGTACTGCAGAATTTACCCCCAGACTGAATCGGAAAAGCACCACACTACAACACTGTTTGATATAAATCATTCCATGACTCAGTCTGGTGTAGTTCTCTAAGCAATGGGATCATGAACAAATTCAGTTGAACAATAGGGAAACAAACAAACTCATTTTCTACTTGTGCTGTAGCAGCTGCTGGCTCTTTTCTTGCCAACTACTTCATTCCTCCCTGCCTCCTTTCATCTTTCAGTACCAGTCTTTTGTGGTCATTTCCTCTGTTGATAAGCAGAGTCAGCTTTTTAAGTTACCAGCATCTGGAATGATTTACAACAGCACCTCAGTCAGAATGACCTATCTCAGTAACATCCCTGAAAACCTGCCATGCTGCATGAAAATACTTCTCTCCGTGCATACTTTTGCACATCCATTCAGCCCCTTGGATTTCCCTTGTAGAAATTTCCATAGAAACAGTGATTTCAACAGCTTTCTGGGATGTCATACTAGATTCAGCCATTAGACACTGTTCTCTTGATTTAGTATTGAGACCGCCACATTACAGAAGCTATTGAGTGACACACTGTCAATTCAAAGCATTTAGTGAGTGTCTCTTCAGAATAGCTACTAACTAAAACTTTTCCTTGTTTGCTTTGTTACACTGGAATCTCTTAATAATCATTGACGGCTTCACAGCAAAACATTGCTGAAATATAGGCGCTGTCTGTATATGTTGTTTGTTTCTGAGCTGCCTGGCTGCACTTGATAATACAATAATACAGAGTTCTAACATCAGGAGTGGGTGATATGGATATACAAAATTCTTAACCATGATGTTTGTACCACTAAATGTTTAGAATATTTAATGCAGACATTTGACTTTCTCATTTCAATGAACCTTGAGTTGTGTATATAAATTCAGCAACAGAAAAAAAATGACAAGAGAACAGCATCTTTCTGTACTCTTCTGTATAAATTTCCCATGCTGTTCCATATTCTTTTTTAGACACCAAAAATTGTAGCATACTTTGCTACACTTTCAGAGGGAACCTTACATTTTCATTGAAAAACACTAAGTGCATAGCAGCAACGTTTTATGGAGTTATTATATAGGTGATATATTATATATAATTATATAATTATAAGTGAATAGCCCCAGGTCAACATCTTTTGTATGTCACTACATGCAAAAATACACTGAACAGGAATAAGACAAACTCTGCTTGCATAACTACAGATAGCTAAGAAGAAAACATGTTGTTAAACCCTCTACCATTTTGGCTGCTACTTCGGGCAGCACAAATACTTTCAAGGAGATGGAGTTCACAAACTGGATTTCTGTGACTGTCTAATCCAGCTTAATAAAATACTCTGCATCACTTTGCCACACCACATCCTGATTGAACTACAGTGTATCTCTTAGAAAAAGAATCACAGAATGCTTTGCATTGGAAGGGACCTTACCCTGCCCCTAATTTCATCTAATGTCAATTTCTAGTACTGCTAAGCTAGATGGAAGAACCTTCTTAAGGCATTTCTGAACAGAGGTAACAACAGACTATGATCAAAAACACCCTTACGATGACTTTGGAAGTTCATCTGGCTGTTATTTTGCTACATCCTTGAGCTAACACCAAATCTGAAGAGAGCATCCCAGGCACAGTTGTGAAAAGCATGAAAGCAGAAGTACTACAGCATCATCACTCCTGCTTAATATTTCTTTGTCTATCCTTCCGTGGATCATGGTGTTAGTCCTTGCAACATAGCATCATGTGGGGAACTCCTCTTTGGTGGATATGCCATTTTATCACCCATATTATTAACTATTACCTCAATCTTTGTATCAGTTGCAAGTATCTGTCATGACTGTATGTTTACTTCCGTAGTACCAATAAATATGTGGTAGCATGCTGCCAAAAAGTGACCTAAGAAAAATCCTGCTGAAAATGTGCAATTGCAATTTCCTCATTTAAAATTACATTTTGGGACATCCTAAGCTGATGTTTTAACTGGGGACTGGATAGTCTCTGCATTTCTTTGATTTAGTGTTGTGTGGTTAAGTCACATGTCTCATGTGTCTGAATGCATTACCTTTAGTTACCACACTTAATATCTTTTTGATGCAATTACAAACCAATGTGACAGAATCTATTTTCTGCAAACCCATGTTGATTGGCATTAATTACATTGCTTTTCTTTAATTCATCATGGAAGCAACTCCTGTATCAGTAATTCTGTTCTTTTCCCTGGAACCCCTGTCAGTCTGACAGGTCTATAATTACCCAGGTAATCCTAGTTGGGGCCACATCCAGAACAAGGCAAAATTTTGGTACCTAACATTTGGAACTGCAATCTAAGAACCCCTCATTCAGCAACAACTTGAGACTGAAAGCACACATACAGTCAAAGACGACTACACACTTAGACTTTTCCTTCTCTGCAAGCCCAGATAGTCCTGACCACATAGATGTCTAACCAGCACCCACACTAGGGCTTACATACATTTGGGTTGTTGCAGTCAGGTCCCCGTTTTCCACCTGAAAACATAGTCTTATCAGATATTAAGGATTTCTGGTACTTGTACGGGATATTGGAACAATGTGGTGACTTCACCAGAGCCACACCATTAAAGATATTTGAAATTTATAGCGTAGAGGGGATGCAGATGTACCACACGTGGGCAGCTGGTGGCCAAGTACCTTGTAATGGGTTTAGTGTTTCTGGGAGGTACTGGTCAGCAGGGTTATAGCACCTGCCCAGCAACTCCCATGCATCCCACAACCCCATGACCTGCTGCACGGGAACTCCCAGCACAAACGCTAATATTTCTGAAGAGCAGACAGAAGCATAGCAGCTCTCACTTGAATTCTCCCAGAAACCTGGAAGAAAGATGCTGGTATCAGCTGTGAGGCCTGATCCAGGACATTCACAAAAGGTCTAGCACTCACCAAAGCCCTGCAAAAGCAGGCAAAGAAACAAGGTGGAGGGTGGGGGTGGCATGGGATGTGGCTTACCTTTTGTAAAAAAGGCCTCCTGACTCCTAGGTGTTCAAAGTTACATCCTTAACCATACAGCTGCGATGAAAAGCACCCTCCACTCCTTTTGCAGTTGGGGCACTGTTTAGAAAGAATCCCAAGACTCATTAAGTCAAAAGGAGCGAGACCAAGAGAAAGCTGATGGCTCCAGCTTACTGGTTAAATCATTTGCTTTGGGAAGGGGACACCTGCAGGTTCTGACCCCTGAAATACTTATACATTATATATGAAACAATAATAATTACTGGACTGGAAAGGCACATTGTATCTCTTTTCAGGGAAATTGTAGGTCTAAAACCTCCATAACCAGATTGAGAAAGACATCAGCTTTGAGATGGTGATAAAAGCTTGCCTACACACCCAAAAAGAAGTGCAGCAAGACAATGGCATATGGGTGGCCCAAATAATACCCTGCCCTGGCTCCTCCCACACCCATCACAGGAGCCATCGGCCCATATCCACAAATCCAGAAGAGCACCTAATGGCAGATAGGAACAGAAATTAAGGAAGGGAAAAGCTGTCCAGGCCTCTCCTAGGGCTGCCCCAGGAATGCCTCAGCCCCGGGCTGCAGCCACGAAGCCCATCAATGCGAGTCAATGTCACACTAACTTTAGGACTGAGCAGGGTTGCAGCCCATGGATGGATATAGGACACGTTATAGGATGCAGGGGAAGCACAGTTTGGGATTGCACAGGATTTTATATAGGATGCTTATGGGATGAATCAAGGGCAAAGAAAAGGAGGGATCTAGGTGATTCGGAGAAGGAACAAATGTAGGAAAGGGACAGTTGCGTGTGAATAGTTTGCGGGATGATGTGCTTGTCTGCCCTGCCCCGCACCTGCTTGGCACAGCCCATTCATATCTTTTTATTATTTTCCTTTATAACTCATTTTCTGAGTGAAGAACTCTCTGGTTTTGGTGTATGTGTGTGTCTGGGGGTTTGAGCCTGTAGTCACACCATGGATTGGAGAGCCTGTGTGCCTGGATGACAGCGACTGGAGAGAAGTTGACTGAAGTGCCAGCAACTAAAATGGGACTACAGGTCATAGGGGCCCCCACATATCCATGAGGCCAGCAACTAGGGGGACTGAGGGTCTGCGTGCCAGAAACTGGGCTGGGACTGCAGAAATCAGCAGTGCCAGCAACTGGAGAGACCCAAGTGAGTGACAAGAAGTGCTGCCCACTAGGGTGGACCAGCGGTCAGAAGCCCTTATGCCTGGGGTGGAGGGGTGAGCACGCTCCATGAGAATGTCAGCAGTAGTAACAATCAAGCTGGACTAGCTGGCAAGAAGGTGATGTGCCCTCAGAGCCAGGGAGGGGGGGAGCAGATGGTGCATCTCTAATGACATAACCACAGGAGGAGCTGGTGTGTTAGAGTGGGATTACATACCCAACCTCACTTCAGTTGGACCTGGGAGCATGGAGCTGGATGAGCCTCATCGCTGGGACTGATCCATCTGGCCCGAGGCCTGTAACATAAACACCAAATATTTCACTTTGTGGGAAACGCTTTGAGGGTACAGCAGATGTAGTCTGTGCTCTGTTTTTTAGGATAACTTGGCTCATTCTTTCTGATGAACAACTGGAACACATACCTTAGAAAGATGATAGCCATGAATCCTGAACAAATGAAAGTACATTACTGGCAGAAAAGTTCCAGGTAGTTTCCTCTCTACATAGTACCAGGGCACATAGACCCTGTTTCAAGACATCTGACAAACTCCATGCGTTGATGGGAAAGCACAGGCCCCTAATCCTGGATCTGGGTTGCCAAGGCCAGGTACTTAGGAGTTAAGTGTTGGCATATCAAGTCATTCAATTTAATTTAGTGCTTTAAAAAACCAAACCAAATCAAACCAACCAACCAACCAAACAAACAAACAAAAAAACCCCAAACCAAAACAACAACAAAAAAACCCACCACCAAACCCAGTAGTATATGGGCACAACGCCTGCTTTTATCTGCTGGAGTGGCCCCAGTGCTACAAAAGTTATTTACAAATCGGTATAAATGGTCCAGAGAACTCCTTTGCCAGCTATGTTAAGCAGCAGACAATTGAAGAGTTAAAGGAGGAGTTCTTTCAGAGGCACTGGCTCTCCTCAGGGCTCTGGGGAAGAATACTGATGATGTGGTGCTCTGAAGATGATCCCTTCCCTGTTTTTTTTCTGCCCCCCACCCCACATAGGAAAACCCTTTCTCTCTCTGCTGCTTATGAGTTTTATTTTCCAACCACACCTCTAGCCCTAGGAGACCTATTACTAGAGCCTTGTGTTTTTCAAATGGTTGATGCACACATTATCTGAATTTCTTTAAAAGGAGGGCTGCTAAAGGGTGGGTCCCGACACTGCACAAGAGAGAAAAGAACATGGTGTGAAGCAAGTAAAACAAATGTGCATAGATGCACCCCTAGCAACAACTCTTACAGTAACATGACAGTAAATACCCGCCTTTCTGCCTGAAAATCTAGACTCTGTGCAGAAGTTTGTATTTACAAGATACAAGATATTTCTTGCAGCCTCCCCTCAGAGATTTAGTATTAATGTATCAGGAACCAGACCAGAATATAAATGATTTTCTCCAACAGTGAAAGTGACTTTAAAAATGTTCACCTATTCTCCCTTAATCTACATCACTACCTTATACATTTTTAACAATGTGATATACTCCTCCTGTATGTTTAACAGCAAGTTCAGTAAGTGGTTCACAAACAGAAAACAAAACTGGCTCACTGGATTTGAGCAAGAGAGAATAGTCTCCAGAAGACTACACCAGCATTTTTTAATGCTCAGGGAAAACAGCCACCAGTGAGATGGAAAAGCAGTTTGATCTGATCTTACCTGCCAGTAGTTCCAGCTAAGCCACAAATTTGAGACTAAACAACAGCTACTTCCTTTGGAGCTAAACAGACTTACATTACTTAACCAGAAGATGAAGAAAAGAAGCCAGGCTTGAGGGGACTATAGAGGCAGAGTTTTCCAGTGATTTGGAAATGCATGGACATGTTTTATCACCATTATTATCCTCACATCTAGGTTTACAGTAAATTCCAGAGGACTCAGGGACAGAGGATTGGAAAGAATCTTCCAACTCGGGGATACACCTTAATTTCTATTGAGACTGTCTGGATAACTCCATTGATGATGGCTGTGCGAGAAGCATCGCGCTAGCTCTTGTTCTACTGCACTACGCAGTTTCTGCAGGAAGCGACCGCACGATGAAGGAGATCCCCTGAAAGACAAAGGGAACAGTGAAGAATGTGGGAGACATCACAGGCCTGGGACAAGCAAAACCTGCCTGGGTTTTAACCAGTGCCTATGCCACCACGGCCACTTCAGTGACATTCAGTCTCAGGTGGAACGTAGGGTCCTCTGTTGCAGGCAACCAGATTTCACAATCCCTTCCGTAAACTGATTAAACTTTTTTTTTTTTAGAGCTCTTTGTGGTTATTGCCTTGCTAACTTCCTTTTTTTCCACTATGGCCAGGAAAGATCATTCTGTTTTTGAGAGAGATCAGTAGAAAGCTTAAGGGGGGAAGCAACATACACTGCTCATCAACATGATGCAGATGAGATCATTTCCAGCCTTATCTTATCTGAACTGTGACTCACTATGCAAAGTTTCAGCGAAGGAAGTGTTAATTATGTCAATGAGACAGATAAAAGGAAAACAACAACAACATCAACAACAATCAACCCAAACCCACAAAATTAGACAGCAGGCTTGGTTTTGCTCAATGTGAGCTCCCAAATTATTTTTGTCTGTCATGCCCTCACCTCCTCCACTTTTCTACCACGTATCTCAAAACCAAATGCAGGCCTTCTAACTGAAGTTGGTCTTCACCTTTCCCTCCAACTCCCTCTTGGACCTCCTGGTCGCCTACTCCTGCTATCCGTCACCCCCTACTGTCACCCAGGACCCCAGGCCCTGGCAGTGCTTTGAGCACTGCTGGAAGCTTCAGAGTAGGCACATCACCATGATGTGCACCTTGGGTCACTGTCAGGGAGCAGCAGCAGCAGGAGCCAGGCTGCTCCAGAAAGAGAGGAGAGCTGGTGGCCAAGGAGGGTGGCTGGAGGGCAGACAAGGTGCGGTAGGGTGCCTGCTTCGGCCTAGATGAAGTACTTGCCACCAGCAAAAATGATCTCTGAGTGTTTTCAGAAGTCCCATGTACGGGCAGATGCATTTTGGATACAGAATTCCAGTTAAGTCTCTTCTTCGGTTTCTTTCTTTGTTTATTTGTACAAACCTGTTTGCATAAATGGAATGTAAGGGTTTTACTAAATGTAGCCTATAACGTTATTCAGATTGAGAGGATATAGAGGAGTATGACTCTTTGTTATGGTCTGAGGAACCCACAACAATTTAAAATTTATATTATAAATCTATGTATTTATAGTTTAGATAATTATTCTGTCTCCTGATGACCCCTCCTCACCCGGGAAGGAGAATTGGGAAAAACCAAGGAAACCCAAGGGTTGAAATATAAACAGATTTCATAAAATAATCAACATTGATAACACTAAAGAAACAGTATTGATCCCAATACCAGCATAAGAGATAAAAGTGTGAGAAACACCTTCTTACTTTGTAAGGCCTTAACACCCCCATTCCAAGAAGCCACACCTTTGATGAGCTGATTAGACTATGAGCTGTCCCCTGGTCTTTTAACCCCTTCTGCTGTCCATTGTTAGTAATTACAAGCACTCTGGTGGTCATTTACTTCATCAGGTGGTCGTATCTTCATCAGTTATCCTTTAGACGAATCTAGCCCACACAGTAATATTCACAGCCTGCCTTTGACAACACTATGTCCCATCCTGGTTGTCTTCGATGATACTCCCCTTATTCTTTAAGTTCTCATTTTTAAAAGTTGCCCTTTGTTTCTTTTGCCCAGATAACATTCTGCTGACCAAACACAGAATTCGATAGCACAAGGGTATTATCAGAAAAGGCCAGTCCATGAGGCTCTACTATCTAAAGGCCCCTTTCAGGGTATTTATGCTGACCAAAAGGTACAAAGTAGCAGAAGCAAAACTTTAAAGCCGTTTCCCACAAAAAGATTATACACAGCCCATTCTATGGGGAGGAAGCTGTGCCCTCCCAGCAGCGGGTGGCAAACGTGGGACACTGCGAGCGCTGCGGCTTCAGGAGGAAGGGAAAGGCACGGGGGGCGAGCAGTTCTCAGGATCGCCGCCATCAAGGGAGAGAAACTCCTCTGGAAATATTGTCATTTATATCGAGTTTGTGGTATGAAATAATCCTGTTGGCTGCCTTGGGTCAAGTACCCAGGTCTGGCCCCTCCTCATCCCCGTACCCGTGGCAAGGCCCAGAAACACCTGAGGCCTCAAAACCCACACGCCACAGCTGGCTGTGAGGTAAGTACTTCCCAAATTCGGATCACCAGTTATTCTGGTGAATATATATATATTCCAGCAAGGCGATTCGTCCAAGCATTTGGAGAGACCTTACTGCAAAGCTAAATTACTGAGAAAGAAATCAATCTTGCGTCCCTCGGGCCAGGATGCCCTTGTGTATTCCGGAAGACGGGTGCCTGCGGCCATTTCGTGCCGGCGGGGAGCCGCGGGTTTTGCACCTCTACGCGGGCCCGGCGCCAGCTGCTGCTCCTCTCGACCGCTTCTCACCCTTCGGCCCCCGAACACCGTTGATAACACCCCCGTCACAAGGCG
>VZRU01009562.1:122224-134353 GCA_013398155.1 Pedionomus torquatus | reverse complement strand
TAACCATTCTATGATTCTATAATAACAAGAATTAAATATTTTAAATGTAATGTCAGCCTTGCAACAAACCAAACATCTGTGGAACACAGAATTGTGTTGGTGATGAAAGGCCTCAGTAGTTTGTTTGTGGCTTCACTTGCTGNGTGGCTTCACTTGCTGTAAATTACGAGGTCTTGTCTTTAAATACACGATGGTTTCCATATTTCACAAATTCATCTGGCTCTGAAAATTGCTCCTTATTTACTCCATATAAGGTCTTACATTTTTCACAGCTCTCCTCTGGCAGGACTAGCACATGATGGAGGGGGAAACATGATGGAGGCGCTGCCGTAGTATTTCTTAGGAAACATGGATTGGCTACGTTAAGTCTATACACTCTGATGCAGTAATTTGATATTAATTTGATTTTAACCCAAATTTGATATTAACCCAAAAGGTTGGAAAAGATTCATCTTTTATCTTGGGAACTCTACATGGTAGTCATGATTTGTAGGCACTGATGTTAACAGTTACATTAAAAGAAAAGCCTCTTAAGCCAAAGCACTGTTGTTTATTGTAACTACAGCCATGACTCCACTGGAAAACTTTTGTAAAAGCTTTCTAAGTTACTCAGTAAGGTATTTTACAGGATTAGTTGCTGACTGACTTTACCTAGGCTTTAGCATCCCTTCACGTTGAGTGGAGTTCCCCTGGATTTGAGTGCTGTTCGTACAGAGCTGAAGGGCAAACTGCTGCTGCCTTCCACGAGCGTGTTTGCTAAAGACTAAGGCCAAGTAGACGGCCACCCAGTCATACACAATTGCCACAGATCCACACCATTTTCGAGAAGGTATTAGTACTGATAGTGGCCTATCCACATCTGTGGGTATTTCACTCCCCTCCCTTTAGGCAGTTCCCTCATGACTCATTTGCTTTTTTTTTTTTTTTTAATTTCCTGCACAGCAATGAATAGCTTTGCAATTTGCTAAGTAAAATAGGTTCGTGCTAGAACAAAATCGGAAACCTAGTGCTTAGTCTAAATAGCTATTTTAAAGCAATTTGATTTTGAAATGTTCTTTGCGATGTTTTTGGATGTTTTTTACATTAGTACATGAATTCATTATTACTGTAGATCAATATCCCTAAAAATGCATTTGTATTATGGAAGGAATTATATATGATCTGGCAGTCATGTACATGCTTGCTACACTTATTTTGCTTTCTCTTACAGAGTAAAATATCCTTGTATGCCTGCACACAGACAGGCCCATCATCCAGGGAGCCACGGTTCAGCTTCTCAAGGTATATATTGACCCAAAGATTTATTTACTTCGCTAGTGCGATTTACAGAGCTCTGAAGTTGGCTGGATACCGAGCTCCCATTGAAAGCCGCTGGATTTCCTGACCTGAGTTCTGCGGTATAACATTTAGCTCCACTTAGAAAACATTGCTTTAAGTTCACTGCAGTTAATAGACACTCAGGACTACAGAGGATCTTTTGTGCGAGACAACAAGAGTGTGTAAGGAAGCCTTATCCAGGTGGGTGGTGCTCAGAAGTCATGTAACTGCTCGGTTGCTTAATAATGTGTTTCATTAAGTCTACTTTACCCCAGCAGTTTGAGTGGCCAGCTGAGGAGTTGCTTCACCAAGAGCTGGAATGTGCTGGGCAGTTGAGCCTGTGGCAGCAACAGAGTGGTGTAATAAGCAGGATGAAAGCTCTAAGTCTTTGGACCTTGAATCAGTAACAGACTGGAATAAACTCCAAGGGCAGGAGTCCGGTTGCTCCAGGTAGGCTTGTGTTTGATATGTGTTTGATATGTCAGCGTGTCCTGACAGATCTCAAGTCAAATGGCACAACTGAGGCTGTTTATCACTTACTGGTATTGCATTTCAATAAAAGTCTATGGTCAAGTGCACAGTTTACAATCTGCTTTAACAAATATGATAAAAGATTATTTATGTCCAAGGATTTTACAGTCTGAGGATCTAATTCCACGTGCAAGTGTTGGGTAAGCATCAGGTATACCTCTGCCTAGGAACACCGGCGGGGACTTCAGAAGGCCTAGCTTTGGGTTAAAAATTAGACTTGTGAGCATTTACAGGCTCATGATTTAACTTTCAGGCGCAGTAACTGAGTGAAAGAGGGAAGGGAGATGTTAGCAGAGAGTATTTTTGCAGAGACTGGAAGGGTACACAGTTTTTCACATGGTTGTTATGGGTCTTTGTTCTGTGTATTACGTTTTATTTGGTTAATGAAGTAATCAACTCAGTTCTAAAAGGTGTAATGATTATTTTAATCAACAAATGCATCTGCCACACAGCCAATACATAAAGTAAGTACAAGACAGTAAAGTACCTCTCAGAATACTTAATTAGCTCACATTTGGAACAAACTTTACCTGCCCTTTTTCCCCCAGCGTGGGGTCTGTTTCCGAATGTGTCCCCTCAAAGAGGCTTCTGCGTTATCCTGTGATGAGTCCATTGTGCAGCCCAGTAGATCTCAGTGTCAGGTCTTCCTGGATGTGTTTTACTTTTTCCTGCTGTTACTTTCACCTGATTACATATAACCCTTATCCTGCTCTAAATGATTTCTCTCCCTTAATGTACTCACAAATTGCTTCCTAATTCCGCATCATCATTATTTTGACAAAACCACGCATACTTCATTTTTTTTATCGTAAAAGACAAAGTCAATATAATTATAAAAGACATTCTGGTTGAGTGATCTTTGCGGTTGCCCTCTGTCAGCTGTATGGAAAACTGTTCACAACATACAGAGCATGATATTTTTTAAACTAAATTTTATTTTTATTAAAGCATCAGTTGCTGTTGGTTTTAGAGTACTTAATTTTAGTTCTGTGCCAGCAAATGGTGATTTTGAGGTCAGTGCAGTTACAGCATTTTAAAATTTAGTCCTTTAATCTTGCCCTAATTTGTTTTTAACCACTGAAAAGGACAGGAGAATTTTCAGGTGGTTCTCAAGTAGAAACCAACAAGATGAAGAGAGGTGAGGTCAAGGAGATGAGGTTGGCTGAGTGGGAAGCCAGAGGACAAGAAATCAAGGACACTGCAGAGATGGGCTGCCTGTACCAAGTAACCAGACCGATTTTCTAATACAGATGGCAGCAAGGCTCAAACACCCTTAGAAGTGAAAAAATTACAGTAGAAGTCAGGATTCATTCTTGGTATTTACTGTGTGTTCCTGGCAGTGATTTCAAGTCAAATGACATGAGGAAATGAGGCCTTGTAATTAGCTAGTTTTAACAAACCTTCCAAGGAGACCTGTTTTGTTAACAGGTGAGGGGAAATCTTAGCTGTAATTCTGTCATCTGAGTGCTTTTTTTTTAAATTTGGCAGTGCGATTGCACCCCTGCCTTTGCTTTCTTCCGTAGATACACATTCGTACATCACCTGTAATTACGGTCTAGGTAATGGTTGTATCTGAAGGTTTATGGCATGCAGAGCTCTCCAGGCAATGTCACCATCTCCAGGAAAGCTTGGTTAGCCCATTCGTGACTCAGCATTGAAAAAGACCAGTGAAACCATGATTTATTTTAAAACAGAGAATACAGGAGGGGCAGAAGCTCCCGTCATTGCACCCACCAGCCCAACACAGTGTTGTGCTGTCCGAAAGGCACCCACTCAGCTCCAGCTCAAACCCAGCCATCTCTTCCCACTTCGAGAACCACAGCTTAGTGAAATCTCCTCTTTACCAGCCTCTCACCCTCTCAGATTTTTATGCACCCTCTTAAAATATGTCTCCCTGTCACTAGTTAATGCAGGGATCTTTTTCCAGCAGGGAAATGTTCTGTTTAAATGTAAGGAAATGGGGATTATTTTTTTTCTGTATCTCCAGAAATAGTGCAACACCTAATTAAATATTTATGGCGGCTTAGCACGCTCAATAAAGGAACTGTTGTCTAGAAGCCTCCGAAGCTTCGGCTTCTTACAGTAAAGGAGTGTTTCAAATACAGGCCAAAGAGGGAGCAGGTGCAAGAGGCAGTAATTGCATACGTACATTCTTGAGACTCTCAAACATGAAAGATTAAATTATGTCTAATACTATAGACTTCTCAGCCATATGTTATAAAAATAGGTGCTCTGGGAAACTAGAAATCTCCGCAGACATGGCCAAAAATAACCATATGAAATGCCTGGAAAGAGCACATTCCCTAGAGGTGGGATTTTTGGACTCTTGGAGGAAGTCTCCAGTACAGAGCAGTATCCCCTGCAGGAAAAAAGTCCCCATAACCTCTAGCTGTTGCTGAAGTAGAAAAACCATAGCAGCTTCTAAACCCTGCGGTCATATCGGCGATAGGGCTATAAATCTGTCAGGGTTCCTGTATTGTCAGAATCATTCTGTGAATTTTGTAAACATTGTGCAGATTGTGTGAAGACAATGTGCTCTTTCAGCAGCCTTCCCACCCCTGTTGCAGAGATCACCCAGGGAAGGTCAGTACCCTACGATGGACTCTCCGTGGTTCACATTAGCAAAACCTACTCCGTCCTTGAGGAACGTGATTCTTGACCAAGTGCCCTGTGGCAGAAAAGATGAGAACCCATTCACAAAAATGAATGTACCAACTCTAAAATGCCAAGACAGGACTAGCTTCAGGTTGAAAGAATAGAAACTAATATTTAGGGCTCTTATTTTTTTGGTGATTCATAGTTCCTGCAAGCTCTGCCCCCTTTCACAACCAGAAATGCAGGAACAAATTGAGTGGCTTTACTACACTGGAAAGGGAATTTGACTCCCCACAGCAATCAGCCTGGGACCTTCACCAACCCAAAGCGATGCCTACTTGATGAGCTACATCTGCTTTCAGAGGATCTCAGTTCATTTCATAACCTGTTATTTAACTAGGATACCGTCATGTCAGTGCACGCAGGAACAGTTTGGCCACTGTAGAAACACGGTCCCTTTGAGAGTGGCGCCTCTCCAGGGCTTTGCCTGCTTTCTGGCAACTCAAAAGGATGAGTTTGTGCGACGTGATGTCAGACCGAGGAGGTGAATTGGCAGCAGAGCTACTGTCTCATACCAGGGGTGGGGTCTTCTTCACGGGATCATGCTAACAAGCATTGCAGAGCAACTTCATGGAGCAACCCAGAGGAGAACAGCACCTGGGAGGCTGTCATGGAGTTACTCCAGTTCCAGTCTTTCCCATATCCCAATGCCCAATCTTGAGTACTGTGTACAGTTGTGGGCCCCCTACCACAAAGCAAAGCAAGACATTGAGGTGCTGGAGCGTGTCCAGAGAATGGCAACGAAGCTGGTGATGGGTCTGGAGAGCCTGGAGTTGTTCAGCCTGGAGAAAGGGAGGCTGAGGGGAGACCTTCTTGCTCTCTCCAGCTCCCTGAGAGGAGGTTGTAGAGAGGCTGGGGTCAGTCTCTTCTCCCGAGTCACAGGCAATAGGACAAGAGGAAATGGCCTCAAGTTGCACCAGGGGAGGTTCAGATTAGATATTAGAAAAAAATTTTACACTGAAAGGGTTTTTAAGACGTGGAGTGGGCTGCCCAGGAAGTGGTTGAAGCATCATCCCTGGAGGTATTTAAAAGTTGGGTTGACATAGTGCTCAGTGACATGGTTTACTGATGAGTTGTTATTTCTTATCAGAGTTCGGTTGATGGTTGGACTAGATGATCTCAAAGGTCCCTTCCAATCTAGACAATTCTATGATTCTATATAAAACCCAACCCAAAAGCTTGACCTGTGTGGCCAGTTTTTGTCTAAAAGGCTTTAGATTAGTCATCCCTAAAGATACAGATTTCAGGAAAAGCAGGAAAGCATAAATTAGCAATTGCTACAGTTCTGTAAGGTCCGTGGTAAAGCCGGCAGTGAGCTCCTCTTCGTTTCAGCATCCAAAAAATCAAACATCAGCTGGGAGATCTGAGCCATAAACCATGAGCTTGTCAGTGCACAAACCATGATGTGTTTCTCCATGCTGGAGAGTTTATCGGTTTGGAGATCGAGATGTGTAGCTCCTGAGACTGCAGGCAGTTTGCAGGCTTAGCCCTCGTTTATCTCTCTCTTAACTTAGGAGAAAACACAGTTGGCTGTGATCTATGAACTTTTAGAGCTACACGTGCATCTATTATACATAAGAAAATATCAATAATTACACTCATAATGTAGAGATAAAGCAGCTAAACTCATAATATAAACTGGGGGTTCTGTACACTGAAATTCTGACAAAGGCAAGATGGTTCTGGGACCAGGTCTGAAACAGAACATTTCTCCTCAAATTTCTTTGAAAGCTAAGTTCCACAGTGAAAAAAAAAAAAAGTAATGTTGTAGAAGGGGTCTCATTGCACTGTTAGGGGTGTTTTCCCCTTATTTTGTCTGTATGTGCATATTTTCTTTCACAGCTTACAGCCTGCTGCTCAGTTTAATACAGCGTATGGATCCACACCTTCACCAGTAGCAGAGACAGTGCAGTTTAGCATTATAGGCTGGAATTCAAATGAGAAGCCAGGTGCTATATTGCTAGCCGTAATTAAAATAAAATCAGATCTCTCCCCCTCTCTGTTCTTAGGTCAGAATAACATCTCTCAGAGCTGGAACTGACTTCTGGAAGCAGAGACAGGAGGACACACAACCTGCACATTCTTGCACCATCTGCTGGTAGCATCTCCCTCGACAGACACACCTAGAACAGATTTTATCATTTCTCAAACCTGGAGAGATACATCCACATTTAGAGACATGAGCCCACCATTACAAAGCTTCAAGATTCAGGTGAGGACTATTTGTTTTTTTTTCCCAGTTCTACATATCAGAGCCATTTCTGCAAGGTTTCTAAGGAATTACATACAAGGCCTCCATGACCCCCAGTGTAGCTCCATCAAGAAGTGAACTACAGAGTTTTTTGTGTCCCACCCTTGTTGTGGTCAAGTGTCTCATCACTCTCTGGGCAAAGCCTTTGGTCTGTGCTGGGTCTTGTCCCCATCACAGAGCCATTCCCTCCAAAACTGCTGCTGGAAACTCAGCTGAAGAATGGGATCCAGTGATACCTGTCAGGTTCCTTGCCCATCCCAAAGACTTCATATACATTAAAATTAAACACCGTGCTTTGTTACTGTCAAAGACATAATGTGAGCAAAGTGGTTGAATCATACCAGTAAAATCAAAACTTTATTGAAGGGTTCAGATGTTAAGGTGTGTAGGAAAGATCAGCTCCTCCTTTGTGCCCCACAGTAGAAGAAGGGACTGTAAGTGGGTCACAGGAAAAAGGTGTCAAAGAAAACAAACATGCCTCCTCATGCAGGCTGCTGAGTTCACAGCTCCAAGAAGACACAATATTAAATGCCCTTGCTTGGCTTTTAGAGAGGGTTGGCAGTTTTATAACAAGTAACATCTTTGTCCCTGTCCCTGCAAAGCCGAGGGGTCACATTTCACCCTCCAGCCTGGAGGATGGAACCATGGGAGTCTGAGGAAGTGGTCTTCTCTGGGTGTAGCTCATCAGGAGTATTATAGATAAATTGTCCCCTGAGCCATCAGGCTCTAAACCACAGAAATTCTAAAATCTAAAATTCTAGAAATGTAAAGCACAGAAATTCCTAGCATGGTGGGCCAGAATAAAGAGCAGCCAGTTGGCTATACATACGACACGTAGGGATGTGTATGTGCCCCATGTGTGTTGCAGAGCTGTGCTGAACAGAGCTCTCATCCGCTCTGAGTAACCCTCTTGCTTGGGTGACCTGTTGGTACATGGCCATGGAGCTCCATGCAGGGCAGTTTACTCTCACCAAGCTGCCCTGCAGACACACCCTTTGTTGTTCCTGCACAACCCCGGTGGCAGCTAAATCCATGTTCTGCATTGTATGTTTCTTCTACCCTCTTTGTAGCTCAGGAACAGATGAAATGCAATCATACTTTAATACATGAGCAGTCATTGGAGACTGGGGAGACTGACAGAAAACAGGAATAGAAAATACAGCAATGAAAATAGATTTATGGAAAAATTACAATTACATTTTACAAGATACACATTTAACTGATATATGAATTTTGCTTTCTTTAAGTAGATTTGGGGTCTATAAATGAGTGTCTGAATTCCAGCTATGGCTGCACCAGAAACGCTAATGCTATAGCAATGGCATCTCTTCTTTATGCTTGCAAAGACATAGGAGTTTCTTTTAGGCAACGCAACTGTAGCAAATTGATTTGAAGGGCGAGCTCACATGGTTTGATGTGAATGTAGCAAGACTGATCCATGTGTCATGAGAAAATGAAGCTATTTCTGTACCTATTTGGGGATCACTGAAAGTGCACGAGGCTGGTGCTTTTGAATAAGCACGAGGCCGATTCCTGCAGGCCACATCTTCTCCTCGTGGACACAGAGGTGACGCATACTCTCCACATTTTTCCTGCCTGCATCCAGCTGTCTGGGCTGTGTAGGGGAGCACAAACACTTGGTTTGGTGTGTGAAAGGGGCTGTGCAGTTAGGGAACCTCTGTGGTGTTTTGAAGTATTGCAATAATCACGGCACAGTCCACAAAATCTTCCCAAATTGAGCTACTTAGAATACGTTGCCCAGAGAAGCTGTGGCTGCCCCGTCCCTGGAGGGGTTCAAGACCAGGCTGGATGGGGCTTTGAGCAATCTGGTCTAATGGGAGGTGTTCCTGCCCAGGGCAAGGGGACGGAACTCAGTGATCTTTAAGGTCCCTTCCAAGCCAAACCATTCTATGATACTTTGTTAGGTTGATATTTGTATTCCTGTAGCACCCAGATATTTCTTACAGAAGCATTTTGCCTTGTTCATGCTACCAACCAAAAAGGGACAGTGGCAGCAATCGCCATGCCACCCACATGTGGGTGGGATGGGGCAGGATTTTAGCATTCGTAGCCCATACAAGGCAGCTCCTGCGGGCGCAGCAAAGGGGGAGCAGTTTGCAGAGAGTCTACAAAAATGGATGTTGGCACAAGCGTAACATCGTATAGAACAATAGGGATTTTGTACTGCGTTTCCATAAGGGCTGGATCACGTCAGCCCTTGGCCCCGTTACTACAGGCTCTGAACACGACATCAACTTCGTCTTTCTCCTAAGAGGGAGCCTCACCCTGTTCCTCTCTGCTCTGGGGAGCTGCAGGGAGACACCCCACTGCAAAGCCAGTGAGGACGTTGTCTCTGGGAGGAATTCATCCCATGACCAGGGGGAAACCTGCTTTCCCAAGGAGTCCCCATCCAAACTGCCACTCACCTTTGGAGGGATTACAGCCACTAGGAAGGTCTGATCTCCGTCTTAAAAATCACACATAAGAAAAGCTCAATCAGGTGGTGAAAGACTGTAGGCAACCACATTCTTCTTGTTGCTCTTTTTCCCTCTTATATTGACCTTTGAAAATGAGACCACTTTAATCCCGAACTGTTGGCAGCCCTTGGGCAGGATCTGACTCGCAGTGTTTTGGGAAGCAGAGCTGACCTCTTGCCGTGGAATTTCACCTAGTAATTTCTGCGGCAGAAAGAAACCCTCCGAGCGGGTTGTCTGGCTTCAGAAGTAAATTTAAGTCCCTGTGGCTTGACAAATAAACATTCTGAAAGTGTTTAATGACTCAGAACCTCGCCTAAGAATAGCTGAACTTTGCAAGACCGAAACATGTAGCGGAGAATACGGCCTCTTGACACTGCCCAAGCGCGGAGCCGATGGGTGCGGTGGGAGAAGGGGTTGTGACTCCACCGTGGCTGCATTCCTGATGTCCCCTCCCAGCTCCAGGAAAGCCGCATCTCGGAGGCTTCTTAAGCTGTTGTGTGCAACAACCCCCTCGGAGCTCTCCTCCATGAATTCACCGTTTAATCCGCTTTTAAACAATTTATCCTGTTGCATTTATACACACCGCAAAGCACTCCTCGTTTATCCCAGTTGTTTGAAAGCACTGTTATTCTCTTGGATTAAAGAGGGGGGTTTCACAGAGGTTTTGTGGATATATACATGTTACACTTTGGAGAGCCTAACATTTCATAGAAGAGCGATTCTTTATCTTCGAGGTATCGAGCAAGTATAACTTCAGTGACTGAAAAGCGGAACTGATTATGATTCTGTTTGCTGAAAAGTGGGTTCCTTGGTGGTTGTTGCTTGCTTTTCTGGGGCACGCTTGCAGAAGTGAGTGCTGTGACCTGCCACCACCTGACTCCTTACCACCCCACGCACTCTTCTTAGGGCTTTAATCTAACCCTGGGGAAAACAGAACAAAACACAAGTTCAGCTGAATGTCTGTGACCACAAGAGCTTCCTGTAGGTGCCCAAAGTTTCTGTTGCAAAAGCCTCACCGTTGTCATTAAGGCTCAGGGATCGTCATGGCTTTGGGGATGAGCCTAAGGGACGGGTAACGGTGTAGCTGCACCATCCCAGGAGCAGCAGGAGAGGGCCTGTGCCTTGAAGGCCGTGACTGTTGATTCAGAGTAGGTTTGTTGTTCAGGAAGATGAAAATAAAATAAAGTAGGAGTCGTCTCCCACCTGCACCATCCAGTGATGCCAGAAGAAAAATCTTTCTGATGTCATGGTCCCTTATCTTTTGGGCCCTGACAAAATAACCTGGGTGGCAGGGGTTGTGCTCATGGTGTGAAGCCTGAAAGCTCCCCTGAGACACACTTTTCCATTGATTCCTTGATCTGTTGTTAAAATTGTTGGGGGATATCTTCCTCTTGTTCACCAGCCGAGCCCCTTGCATGCAGGTGAGGGCAGACCAAGGTGGGCATCGACCCTGCTCTGACTTACAGCATTTCTCACCCAGAGATTAAACCCATTTGAGCTCCTCTCGAAGGATGGAGGAGCCACATGGGGCTGCTTTCATCCTGGTGGATGCTGAGTCCACAGCCCAATGGAGGCCACCCCAGCATTGCTGAAGCCACTGTTCTCCCACACTCCAGAGCAGCCAGGAGCAGGGCCAGGGTTGGCCTCTCTGTCTCGAGACAGAAATCAACAGCTTTACCTAAAGGTGAAGATATTATTGCCTGGAAAAGAACTGTCATTACAGTGATGTGCTGATGGAACGTACCCTCAGCAAGTTTGATGGTGATACAGAACTGGGAGGAGTGGCTGACATACTAGAAGGCTGTGCCACCATCCAGCGAGACTTGGACTGGATGGAGAGTTGGGCAGAGAAGAACCTGGTGAAATTCATCAAGTGCATCTGTCGGGTGCTACACCTGGGGAGGAATAACCCACTGCACCAGCACAGGTTGGGGGTGACCTGCTGGAGAGCAGCTCTGAGGAAGAAGACCTGGGAGTCCTGGTGGACAACAGGATACCCATGAGCCAGCAATGTGTCCTGGTTGCCAAGAAGGCCAATGACATCCTGGGGTGCATCAGGAAATGTGTGACCAGCAGGTGGAGGGAGGTCATTCTCCCCCTCTGCTTTGCCCTGGGGAGGCCCCATCTGGAGCACTGGGTCCAGTTCTGGGCTCCCCAGTTCCAGAAGGACAGGGTACAGTAGAGGACTGCAAAGATGATGAGGGGCCTGGAGCATCTCTCTTACAAGGAAAGGCTGAGGGACTTGGGTCTTCTTAGTCTGGAGAAGAGAAGGATGAGGGGGGATTTGATCAACACCTATAAATACTTAACGGACGGGTGTCAAGAAGATGGAGCCAGTCTTTTTTCAGTGGTGCCCAGTGAGAGGACAAGAGGAAATGAGCACAAACGTGAACGTAAGAAGTTCCATCTAAACATGAGAAGGAACTTCTTCCCTGTGAGGGTGGCAGAGCCCTGGCAGAGGCTGCCCAGAGAGGTGGTGGAGTCTCCGTCTCTGGAGACATTCAAACCTCACCTGGCATGTTCCTGGACGGACCTGCTTTGGCAAGGGGTTGGATTAGATGATCTCCAGAGGTCCCTTCCAAACCCATATCATTCAGTGATGAGTACAAAATCACACGAGGAGGCTCAAAACCTAAAGCTAACACTGCATTTTTTTTGCGTTTTCCACGCAGCCACATGAAGGTGCGAGGGACAGATGTAAAGTGGAGCGGGTTCAAGAGCTGAGCTGGAGAAGAGCTGGCACAAGTACAGCACAAGTTCTGCAGGTCGCTGCCAGTTTTCCCTTCCCACTGCTTCTTGATCTGCATCTGTGCAAACAGGATGAGCTAGAAAAGTATAAACAGAGCATTAAAAAGCAGAACCCGGGCAAAGGAAGGAAAATAAAACAAGCATTAAAAA